>VNJN01002114.1:0-385145 GCA_008042485.1 Drosophila mayri | reverse complement strand
CCTCCGCCATCTCAATGCATTTTGCATGTTTTTCGCGTGTTGCCAACATTTGTTTGTTCGGTTTGTTGAGTTGCCAAAGGAGGAAGGACTTGTCAGGCCAGGCCAGGCCAGGCGTAGTTTGTGGGGGCGGGGGATAGGAGTGGGGGTAGGGGTAGGGTATCAGGATGGGCATACCGCGTTGTAGCGCAATTTATGCGGTAATTGCTTTTTTAAGCGCTTCGCATTTATCTTTTCGACACAAGTGAAATGAGTTTCTGCCAGCCTTTGCGTGCCTTTTGTCGATTTGCCAGCAACAACAATAAGAACAACAACAGCATTAAGGATAGCAACAAGGATAACAGCAACAAATACTACAAAGGCAGAAGCCGCCACTGCCGCCTGTCACAACTGCCAGCAAAAGCCAAAAAAAAAGAGAGAAAGAAGGAAAACTCAACTACTTACAATGGCATTTTTATGACGTCTTCTATTTGTCTGCGAATCACGTTGGCACCCCGACCTGGCCCCCTGACCCCTCCTAAGGGCACTGAAATAAAATTCTAATTAAAAACAGAATAGAATAAAATATAAATATATATATAAATTATTTTATTTCATTAAATATACAATTTGGAATTCATAATCAAAAATTTAGGAGGAAGTTTTAGATGCAGATAAAATTTATGTATTCTTTTCTCTTCTATAAAATATGTTTATAGTAAGAATAGTTTAAAATTATTATTCTATAGGTAAACATATTCGTTTAATATTATATTTTCGTTATCATTTTCTGAATTTCCTTTTTCCAAATTTCTGCACAACAAAAATGGTTTTATAAATTGATTAAAAAGTAAATGCTGAAATTGAATAAATAAAAAAGTTTTCACTTTCCTTTCCAGGTTTCCTTTACTCAAAAAAATATAATTAATTTTTTACCATTTTATTCTTCAAAATCTCTGCATTTCCCCCAATTTTCCCCTGTGTACCCAACGAGTCCTTTTTGCTCTCTGAAAATATGCAGCAGTGTCTCCTGTTATTGTTGTTTATGGAAATGCCGCGCAAGTTTTTCCCTCGTTTGCAACCGCCCGTCTCCCCTTCGTTGTCCCCTCGCTCACCACTACCCTAATTAATTTAACGCAATTCGCTCAAAAATTACACAAGAAAAGTTGATAAAAACGAAATGAAAATGATATGCAGGACGAGGGGCAGGTCAGGACAGAAAAGTGAGCGCAGGAAATGGGCGCATCTGGATTTTTGGGGACCTTTGCAGGTTGATTTATGGACGTGTGCATGTTGGATAATTTTCATTTTATGTTTTCCCCATAAAAATTACCCGTATGGAAAATGTGTCATTTCGTAGAAAATCTTCTTCAGTTTTGAGGTTTATGGTTAAATTGGTCTAGGTTATATTGCCCACTGGAAATTTATGTTTATTATTTTGGTTAATTGGTTTTTGGCTCTAAGCCAATTTTAACGAATTTTCCTGGTAATTTGGCTTAAATGTAAATTTTATAAGTGCATATATTAAAATTTATTACACTTGACTTCTTCTAAATACCGATCTTCAGTCTAAATATTATTATTTAAAGATATTACGTTAAGAAAGTTATTAATTCATTTAGTTTCAAATTTTAAAATTTTGGCGCCCTCTTCTGAAAGTAACTCTCAAACTGACGGCCTAAGATCACTCAAATTCTCTCTTTCTCTCTCTCGCTTTCCCTGTTTTTCCACTCAAGCAAATAAACAACAAAAACCACTCAATGAACCTGCCTTAAAAATATACTAAAAATACCAAACATTGGCTTTGAATAAAATCACAGAATAAGCTCTTAATAAAAAATGGTAACCAATCTTAATAAAAAATGGTAACCAATCCAACTAAATAAAATACAATTTATATAAACACAACTTTTTAGATCTTGAAACATTAAAAAATACAATTTTCCTTCTGTATCGATATCTCAACTTGAAAATTGCGCATATAGATGCCCATCGATAGCTGTTTGGCCATATCGATAGCAGTTCGGTCACACTTGAGCTCGGTTTACGTTTTTTTGCCACTTCGAAATTAAAATTGTTTGCCGTCAGTTTAGCATTTACTAGCAACAATTAATCGAATAACAATTGCGCTGGCTGCAAGTTGGTAGTGTGCTTCAGTGAAAAGAATTGCCCAAAAACACCGAGCGACTTTCTGTCAAGAAAAACCTGTGAAAATTCCGGCTAGTTTTCGAGTGTCACGCCCAAGGAAAACAACAAAAGAAGTTTCGGGAGGGAATTCTCGTGCGTGTCAACAGAAATCAACAACAAAGTATAGTGGAAACAACAAAAAAACACAAAACTAACAGCACTCGAAAGCAACAAAAAACAACAACAACAATGGAGGTTAGTAGCGTTTGCGTTTGTGGCTGCTGCTGCTGGGCTTCAAGTGTTTGAATTGTTTTTTCATTGATGTTTTTTTCCAGCGGCGCTGGTTCGCCTTGAATGATTTCATTTCATTCCATTTTTTTCATTGCTTAAATTATTTTGTTTGTCCGCTCTCCCTCTTTCCCGTTATCTCGCCATCCCTCTCCCGCCCCAGTATTGCGATTACGTCAGTTTTGTTTCTCTCTCTTTTGGTATTCTCTCTGTTATTAAAATTCTGGAGTTTGCGCTCTCTTTGGCACTCTCTTCGACTTCGTCATCAACAAATTGTATTTTTTTGACATTCAACTTCAACCCCATTTCCCCTCTTCTCCACCCCCCGCTAATTATTGATTCTCTTTTGTCGCCTGATTCATTAGTTTAATCACTTTTATTATATCATCGACCCGCCGCTTTCTTTTCCTTTGTTTTTTTTTTTTTGTCAATTTTATGTCTCTGTTTTTGGCATATTTAGCATTTTTACATAATATTTCGATTTGGCACAGGTTTTCTTATCTCGATTGAAACAGCTGTTCGTTGTTCGTTTACCGCTATTTCGCGACCTTATCGCCGATATTGAGTTAGTCACTTTCCGGCAAAAATGACGTTCTATAAGGTAGAAGATATCGACCTCGTTGAAAGATAAACCCTTTGTAAATAAAACCATGAAACTACCTATAATATCAGGAGGGTTCTATAATCTATAACTTCATGAAGGGCATTATTTGAATTGTAAAATAATTCCCCTGATATTCTAAGGCGGATGAATAATAGAAAATTATGTATTTTGGTTTTAATTAATGGTAGATAATATTTTGAAATTAATTTAATTTAAATTTTTGCGCTTTTTATACTATTTATAGCCTTCGTTTTGGTTATTTGAAAGTTAGAAAGAGAATGTCAGCTTATTTCAATTATGATTTTGACCTCTAAATAAAATACAACCAGGAAAATAATAAACCACAATTATACCAAATATTATAGGCAATTATTAATTCAAATTTATTTCGAAAATATAACTGAAATATTAATAAACTAAACATTCAACCCTTAAGACACAACTTAACTTCTCAAACTCAAAACTCTTTCACAAATCAAGTGTCAACAAACCTCAGGCTGATGGCTTAACATTTACCTGAAACCTATTGACCGAATAAAATATTTAATTAAAACGCAAATTACAAAGTATGGATTTTAATCCAACGGGGCTTAGTTGGACATAAAGAGAAGGCTAATTTCCTGTGGTCGGCGGCTAGGCTTATGCATTTGTGATTCCCCTAATTAAGTTCCCCCCTTAGAATGATGGCCTTTCACATAAACGCGTGGGATAATCCCAGTTCCCGTTTGCCCTCAATTAAACCGAGCCCCTCTGGCAGTTCTGAGGGTATTTCTTTCTGATTCCCTTTTTACCTTACTCGGACCACTCTTTTAGCCCCACTTTTAACCCCCTCTTTACTTATTTAAGCGGAAATACAGCCGCGGGGGCGTCAAAAGCGCATTTAACATCGCTGAGCTGAGTAATTAATCGCCTTTGCCTCTGCTTTCCCGTTTACTTTTCGTTGGACGGATGGACAGCCATCAAAGTAGACATGAAAAGCTTTTTCTCAGACCCGGAATAGGGGCACAGATTGAAAAACCAAAGAAAATCACAGAAAAGGGGCTATGTCGGGCAACATAAAATTGCTCATTTCCGTCATTTAATTGACGCCAAAACACATGAAAATTGATGAAAGACAAAAACCATCATCAGTGGCTGCTAAAACAGCGACACAAAAAAAGATTTAACCTGTTTTTTTGCTCATCAAAAAAAGTGCTTAGCTACAGTGCGGTTCGGTATGATAAAGGGTTAAGAGCTCTGACATCTATGGGCTAAATTTGGGAGTAATTAAATGAAAAATAAACAATTTAGCTAAATATATGCGTCATTATTTAATAATATATAGAACAAATAATACAAATTCAACAGATAAAAGATGGAAAATAATATAAAAATAACAAATAAAACGACTACTTATAAACGGTTAAAATAATAAACCAATGAAACTCACACATTGTCTGCCTTATCATTTAATCATAAATTTATCAAACAATAAAAGGTCAACTGATAAAATATTGGCAAACTTTAGATAATTTAGAGGTAACATTTGAACAAAATATGAATAAACAAATTCTAGGAATTTTTTTTTAGCATTTTTATCAACTCCAACAAAGAACAATAAATATTAAACTGATAAATCTGGGTCTCTTTGTACATGAAATCAATGAACTTAACCTGTTATAAATGGCTTATCAAGCCATAAATTATATCACCATAAGGGTCTGACATTAAAGAACCTTACTGTATATACTTTACTTGTAACTAGAAGACTCTAACAGATGACAAATATTTTAATCATGACACAATATTGTGGAGCAAACAAATAAATATTTAGCAGAGGTTTTTTGATTCCTGAACTCTCTGTAGATTCCCATTTCTGTTTGCCCTCAGACTTAGCACCTTAAACCAAGCGAAATCGACCTGCTCTCATCAATTAACACCCCATTCCTATATAGTATTTTATTTTATATATATTTCCCAGTTCTGAGCCAAAAAAAAAACTTGATAATGCTGTGACACGATTAAAGCTTTTAAGGCTGCCCGTAACCCAAACTGCTGTCGGCGAAAAGTTTGGCAAAAGTTGTTGCCCACTTAGATTTTGGTTGTTAACAAGCCCCTTGCCAAGCTTGTGGGTTTTGTTTGTTGTCGGTGGCTGGCTTAAAACTTCTGGGAGTTCCAAGGAAGTGGAACCAAAAGTGCAGCTGCCGGCCCACATTTATTACTTCGAAGTCGCCTGGCATTACGCATTTTCATAAATTTCTACTTACTCATCGGGGACACAGGAGCCAGTGGAGATAGCGGCAGGATGGATGAAGGAGTCTGGAGTCTGGCTCTGGCTCTGGCTGTGGGTCTGTGTCTGTGTGTCTCTGGCCTTATAACACGCTCCGTTAACCGTTTCTGGCTTGGATGGGCATTACTTCATCATTCGGTTGAAACTTTGCATAATTTTCATTTATTACCGCAACCGTTTTTCTTTTTTTTATATATTTTATGCGCCCTTGTACAAGTATCTCTGAAATCTCCCATCAAAAAAGTATATATATTATGATTCCCAGGGAAGTGACTGACAAGACAAGACAAGGCCTCCGCTCCATTCCACTTCACTCCAATTTATCTTACAAATTTAATCTCTTCACATAATTTTCCCTGCGTGGCTTTCATGTAATTACCTGCCTCTTGCCGCATTGTGTCCTGTTGAATATATTGTTCCCTCGGTTGTTTTTTTTTTTTTTTCTGGGAAAGTTTTCAGCTGCCATTTTTATCTGCTTACCATATACATAAATCTGACATCGCCTTTTTATTTACGACCAGAGTTTTCCCCTTTCACTTAATAATGCATTTTGTTCTTCTCACTTTTTAATTGCAGGTGAGTTCGATTCGGAAGCCAGAGAATGACCAGCCTTTTAAATGATTTTAATTAAATGTTAAAAAATTAAACCTGAAATGGAAAGGTTTGGGTAAAGTATGTGGGGAAGATGATAAGGAATTGAGGATGAAATAAGGGGAAAATATGTAAAAAATTGATTTGAAATCTGATATTTCATTAAAACTCAGAGAATTTTGAATATATTTATAAAATTTACTAAGTTAACAGGGTTTGCACCTTCAATTTCTGTTGGTTTACCATTCCCTAAAAATATATTAATTAATTTAAAAGCTCATTATAAATCCATTCCTTAATTCGACGTTTATTTTCACAGATATTTCATAGAAATGAATTAAATGTAATTCCTACCTTGTCTATAAATCACTTTAAAATAAAGCCATAAATCAATTTCCCTGAAGTTTTCCCATCCACCTGTAAAATTAAATCAAAAAACCTTTATTAAAATGTATCACGTTGATGAATTTCAATTAAGCTCATCTCGTAACTGATTTATGAATTTATGAACCAAAGTCAGCTTTAAATGTGTGGGAATTTCCAGTCTTATGTAAGACAATGAACATCATCAGCAATTTTAATTTTTGCCACTCTTTACCTTACATGCTGACTAACAGACTTTGTAATATATGTACATTTATACCTCACCTCACCCTCCTCTTATCCACTGACTGTGGCATGCCACAAAGGCTAGGCTGCGCCCACTGAAATGTGAGATTTATGGCGGTGGCGTTTTTCAAATTCACCAAACAAATCGCGTGTTGTATGGCGACAAAAATGGCATGCAATGATTACCACATTTTGTGTTACCTTTTTAGGAGTTAAATATTGCCTCAGAAATTCTAATTCAGGGGTCACTGAACTCTTGGCTGCACTTGCTGCCGATTGTTTAAACTATTCCCAGGGAGTGAGTGTAAACAAATGGTAATTATGGTGCCTAGAGTCAAAGACCTCCCATCATATTCAAGGGAAAACCGAGGAAAATAAGGAGAAAAAACAAAACAGCGAAAGAGTCAAAGAGAAGTGGGGAAAATTTACATGAATTTTTAATTAATTTACATCTAAATTTGTCTGGCACTCAACTTTCACTGGGCAAAGGCGGTGAGCGGCAGTCCGTCATGACAGTTTGTCACATTACCCCGAACCAAAAGATAACACCCCCTAGACCCTGCCCTATTATTTACAACATTCCTGAGCAAAAACATTTGCCGAAACGTGACCCAGCTCGAGAGTCACTTTTAAAATTCAAAGTCAAATGTAAACTACATAAATTTGCGTACTTCCAGAGGAGCAGTGGCGAGATGGCAGGAGGGACCTTGGGGGACAGACCATAATTTATTATGATTCTACTGCTGACTGGCTTATTTGGGCATCTTATTGATGATTGGGGCTCAAGTCTCCCAACTGAGAATGCGACGCACGTTTCTCATTTTGTCTAAATGCGTCTGCTACTCAAATTTCACTTTTTCTCTCCTCTGCAACTAGCTAGAGGAGCCATGCCCCCGAATGCCCCCAATGCTCCTCCTCTGATGCTTCATAGCGACATCTGTGCATTATGTGCCGATTCAATTTAGATCGGGAAAGTTGCCGGCACACTGCACCAAGTTTTCTATGGCCATGCCAACTGTCAGTCTCTGCCAGCACCCCCGGTGGCCATCCGTCTCATCCACGGTCTACGCCCGCCTCTTCCGCCTCAATCCCGCTTTGATATCGGAGATTTCTGGTTGCAACGATGCGGCAGACACTTGGCTTCGGTCTATACCCTGTTTATAATAATGATTTTTAGGGGTGTATTCTATAGGAAAAGTAGGAACAAAAATTATTAACAGATAGCTGATAATAATATATAGAAAAAGATAAGTTTTTCCTGCATTGAAACCCAACAAAATGCAATTTTATAGCTTAGAAAGATAAATTCTTTAAAAATTCTTTCTGTGTATTCTTTAATCACAAACTCTGATACTATCTTTTGGCTAAACAATTCTTATGGCATTTTTTTTCTATATCAAAAGTGAAGGTAATTCTATAAATACTTTCTGTCATCACACACTCTCAGATAAACGTTTTAAAAGATATTTGCCTCTATCTCAGTCATAAATAATATAGATTAACAAATCTTTTAGAATGTTGAACTGAAAAAGTTTGGAAAGATAAATATGTATATATTTTTAAGCTCTCAAAATAGCAAAAAACAATTTTCAGTTAGTTATTTTACACATAAGGACACTAAAGGTGTTTACTATAACCAATTTACATGAGTTTTTCAGCTCGTTTTTTATTTTTCTTCCTTCCCCAAGACAAAGATGACCAAATTCTAGGGTATTTCCCTGCCGAATCACTTGTCCCAAACATCACCACTTGTTTTAAATGCGAGAGCATTGAGGCGGAACTATCGGCGTCTCAGTTTTCAGCAGTTGAAACGCCTGACTAAAGGCAGAACCAGAATATATAGTAAAGTAACTCGACCAGAAGCCATTTTCCCCCTTGTCGCCCACTGACCAACTGTGGTCTCAACTTTTCAGGGGGATGACTCCCTGACCTCCACCTACTCCTCCCACTCTGCTGTCTCCTAAGCTGCCTGCTGCTGGCATGCAAATTGCATAAAATATTGCCATATAAAAAGCATATTCGTGTTCACTGAATATGCAATTGACTGACGCTGGGAGTTGGCTTAGAAGGAAAACTTCTTACGCAAAAAAACCTACCAAAGTGCCCTGGCATATTTCAGATTTATATGCTGGCACTTTGGGGAGTGACAGGGAAAATGCAATAAAACATATAATTCTAAAACAGGAATAAAGGAAAAGTAAAGTACATGAATCATATCATATGGTTTTGCCAAAGTTTGGCAATCTATCAATGGGTTAGGGAATGTATTGGCAGTGGGGAAAATATAAAGCTGGAATTAGGAATTATATTAAAATACAGAGCTTGCTTAAAGGAGTGTTATATTCTCTTTTATAAGCATAGAAGAAATTCAAAAAAGTAAATTGG
This sequence comes from Drosophila mayri, assembly GCA_008042485.1. Lineage (NCBI taxonomy): Eukaryota > Metazoa > Arthropoda > Insecta > Diptera > Drosophilidae > Drosophila > Drosophila mayri. The sequence continues at coordinate 376,296 of VNJN01002114.1, read as the reverse complement.
TAATATAAAAATAATAATAATTTTAGATCATCATTTTGCTTGAAATTCTCCCACACTTTCTATATAAAAATAAAGGAATATTAGATACTTATTCCAAAATTAAGTTACCTCCATAAATTCCACTTTTTCCATATCGAAAATCTATAGTTTCTAATGAAAAGCTAGTTTTATATATTTCTTTCGCCTTCAATTATCAAATTATGTTAATAAACCATAAAAGAAATTTGTTTTCCCCAACAAGCTCTCATTTTTGATGAACAATCAAATTTGTTTGGTTTTTTTTTTCGTATCATAAAAACGAGTCATAAATAAATTTCCCTAAAACCTTGAGACTGCCATTGTTACCTCTCCCCCGGTGCAAGATTATCTTTCCGCGGAGAGACATTTTCACTTGACACTCGGGCAGACTCCACACTCATTTTCATTGGACGCATCTTTTCACCTTCGGTTTCTGGTTTTCCAAGCGACTAATTGTCGGATGGCCATAAACGCGAGGAGCCCGGCCTGGCCGCGATGTAATTAACGTTTCTTTGCTCGAAATTTCCTGCTACGATTTCCTCGCGGGTTGCAATTTCCCGCCGCTTCCCACTCGCATTTCCACCAGCCGTTGGTCATTAGCCGAGGCTGCTGGAATCGGAACCCATTTCTTTCTCTCTTTTGCCTCGCTACCTGACTTTGGGACGTGCCCGACCAACTTTTCATGCACTTTGCCTGCTGTTAGCCGCTTCTGTTGCTGCTGCCTCTGTTGATTTTCCACAGTTTTTCCGCTCCGCAGGCAATGTGAAATTTTTCGCCGTAAACGTGACCATTGCCATCGTCGTCGCCGCTGTGTGTTATATTGTTGTGTTGTTGTGTGCCGCTTAATTAAATCGCCTAAGCACCTTGACCGATTTCGCATTCGGCGAATGTCCACTATCGCCGCCCCCGCCCATCGTGGCCAACCATCCGTCAGATACGAAACTACAAGATACATTTGTGCAAATCACCGAAAAACATGTTTCGGTCTCACTTAGTGGGTCAGCAGGAGCCGCTAAGTTGCCTTAAGCCTGATTTATTCCCGATTTGGGTCTCGCCTCTAGCGGATTTTATAGTTGGAATGAAATTTAGTGGGTTTATACCTCTGGTTTAAACCAGAAACTGCTAGAAGTTGGGATGCTTGACTAGGATTAAATTGTAATTAAATGGAATGACAAATGGCAGACAATAATTACTAAATTATACAAGCGGCTATTAAATTTGAAACTGAATTATTACCATCATAAATTAAAGTCAATTTGAAGCAAAACATTTATTTAAAATATGATTGAAATATGATGTTTGTTTTTGATTGATTATATATTTACACTAAGGCATATATGTATATTTTTTTTAAATATGATCGAAATGTGGTGTATATTTTTTTTATAAACTAGAAAAGTAAACTAAGCTGTTGAAGATTTACAATTAGATGCTTTTATCTTCACTCTAAAGTTTATAAATCAGCATTGATTAAAAAAATCCCCTTTTCACTTAATTTAATTCCCAGAAATATGACCAGGAATTATAAAAATATTTCTTTAAAAAAGTCTAGTCAAACATAAATAATCCCTTTCAAATTGTAAGACCACTTCATCCTGTTGAGTCTGTTTGGCACAACGCATCTTGATTTATTTAATAAATAAACAATATTTCAGCAGCTCTGGGCACTCATTAGTTCAGGAGAAGTTTGAATAACTCACAAGTTGAATTATTTAAGTGAGCAAAAATCTAAGATTTCAACAACTGTGCAAATTCAATAATTGCATTAAATTTCCTGATTTGGTATCTACTCAACCTGAGACGCACTTCCTCTGATTACTGAGCCATATTTGCATCATTGAATTAATGCTGGAACAACAAACAAATGCAGCTGAAGCTGTTCTCGAGACCATTGCCGGAGCAGCTGCCTTTTATCAAGTCAGAGCCAACCTTATCTCTTGACAAGCTCTTGCCTTGTAATTGCACGGAATGAAACGACAACAACCTGCAGGCGTATCTTGAATCTTGAGAATCTCGATCCGTAGCCAAGTTAGTTTTAGTTTCAGTACCGTTCCAAGGCCCGTTGCAATTAAGGGGCCTGCCACTCCATTACCTCGATACTTGGGGCTTACAGTTTATGCACATCCCAAACATCTAATTGGCTCGAGACCCCAAAAGAGCTGACAGATGCACGCCAGTTAACAGTATTTAATGTGTTTGACGACTCGCATCTGACAGATACATTTCGGCTTCTTGTTTATGTGGTGCGGAGTTTTTGCATGGTGGGCTGAGTTTGGCATTAAAGAACAGGTCTCATTGGTGTTACAGGTTCTTGTACTCTTTGAGGAAAGAGTTAGTGGGATTTGGGTTTGGATTTAATAAGTTTGTTAGTGCACACTTGGTATTAGCTTTAAATATTTAAATAAAAGAATTTTCTCACAATTTAATATTTATGCTTCAGTGTATTCCCTCCTTCGACTTGCTAAAATATGTATTTAATTTCTGGTTTCTACTTGAATTTATTTGCTCTGCTCTCCAGCGTTTCGAGGTGTCTCCGGAGTGCCGTGAACTCAATTATTTTTGCAATTACTTTTTATGATTCTACAGTTTACAGTTGCTCCACCTCCAGAGGCCTTCCAGCTCGATTGGAGGGGATTGGATTGGGACAGAGTGGCAGAGCGCACTGCGCGGAGTTTGGCCATGTCATCGAGGGTGTTTGTTCTGTTCTGTGGAGGCGATGAATCAAGCCTGGCCCCAATTGAAATGTCAGCACTCTCGAGTCAAAGTGTTTAAAGCTGCGACTTCAGCGTTAGAAGCTGACATAATCGCTGGCCCCCTCTTGTTTCTCGGGAAGATCGAGAAGCTTCACTCCACTCGGAAGTGGGTCAGTGGCTGGCATTTAGCCATGGAGCTCTCAGTGTCTGTGTGTGTGATTAGCTGTATCCATCAGATACATGTATCGAGGAGCGTCATCTGCGCGACCAAAGTTGGCCATTTGTGGGTTTGTTTTGATAGTACTCCGGCACTTGGTAGCTGTACCTATTGTGGCCGAAACCGGTTTCGGTTAAGAAGAGCTTTAAGTAAACGGCCAGAGTGGAGTTTAAGCCCCGCTTTTATTATGGCCAATGTCCGTCGCGGTTCCTGGCACTCTGCCCTCGGGGAAACCAGTTTTTGTTTTTGCTTTACCATCGCTTTAAATACTCTTTTCGGTCACGCTTAGCTAGAACATCTCCACCTCTTGCATGTCCCACTCCAACTCTTCCTTCTCCGTCTTCCCACTACTCCAACTCCTCCTCCACTTCCCCCTACTTAAACTCCTACTTCTTCGCTTCCCCCTACTTTAACTCCTCCTCCACTTGGCCGTGTTACAATTGTTACAATCTTATGCAAATCGTAGACTCTTTTATTCCTAGACTAATGTCGATTTCGTGGCTCTACGTTGACTTCCGCTCGGCTTGTTTATGGGCCACAATTTGTTGACTTATTTATTTGAAATCTGGCAGAAGTTGCACAACGATTTCCCACCGAGAAGTCGCTTAAGTGCAGACACTATACCACGGAGTCATGCCACAGTTGGCTGCCCCGTCTCCAACCCCTTTGTTTGCAGAGAGAAAAATTAATTAAAGTTATATATATTATTTATACTTTTTAAAGCCTGTCTTAGGGATTTATTTAAGCTTTAAATATATTAAATTTAAATTCCAATTTGTATTTACTTTTAAACAATACTGAAACTTGCTTCTTTAATATTACTTTTATTTCTCTCTGTGCGCCTAATTTACATTGCCAACTCTGCGGGCCAACTGGCTCAGTGACTCGACTTAACTTGGCTTGAACCGCCTGACTGGCTGACTGACTGACTGACTGAATGACTAACTGAGTGGCTGAGCGATTGCAGACTGTCTCGCAGCACACAGCAAATGTTGCACGACTCTCGCTGCCGTTTCTGTTTTTATTTTCCGTTTCGGTTTCTGTGGACTTGTGCTGTTGCTTTCGATGTGGTTGCCATCGGTTGTCGCGCCTTCGCCTCAATTCGGTGGTCTGGTGGTGGTGCGGCCCGGTCTGGTCTTGGCAGTCAGGTCTGGCCCCGGGTTGGAGTGCTGTTTCGGCGTATCTCTTGCTCGCCTCGCCAGTCAGTCGATGGTGGAACGCAGACCCAGTCCCAAGTCTCCTCAAGTCGCAGCTTAAAAACTGCAGGCCGTCGCGCGCGCTGCATTCATAATTGGATTTTGTCGTCGTTTCATATTCCATATCGATCTGTGATCCAGAATAATAATAATAATAAGCATGGAGAGCGCCCTGCCGGTGGCCGAGTTTCAGCAGATAAAGCTGCGTCCGGTGCCAAAGGTCAAGCGCCGCGCCCCCCAGCCGCCAGTGAGCCTCCGCCTGAAGCAGAAAAATGTGCGAAAAATACCATTAAGTATCTCAAAGTGCCACCAGTAGTGGCCATTACTCACAAGACCCCTGAACCCAAGCCCCACGAAAGAGGCGCTGAACTTTCGCTCTCAGTTAAAATAAAAGCAGAAAAAAAGGGAGCAAGTGAAAAGTGAAAACAATGGCTTTTACTTGCAGGAAAAGGAGAGCAAAGCGTGGGAAGATTGCCCTGCAATTTGGCCAGCAATCTTAACTGATCCTCGCATGCCATTTTGGTGGGGAAAAGTCGGAGTTTGAAGCGAGAATTATAACGAAAGGAAAGCCGGATTTATTGTAGGGAAAAAGACTGTTAATTAAATAATTTAAAAATAGTTTTAGAACTGTTTTAATAGTTTTAACTGTAGGAAGGGAACAAGACTTGGCAAAATTAAATATAATTGAACTAAAAACAGCTTCAAAGTGTAAATTTAATACATCAGAAAGCCAATTTCTTTTATTTATTAAAAGGTTTTTGCAGTATCAAGAAGATCGTAAACAATAAACCAAATTAATTGACAAGAAAAGTTGTCATTATATTTTAATATCTATAATCAAAGCTCTAAAGCTCTAAAAAATATAAAAATAGCAAAATGATTATTTATTTTAGAAAATAAAATATTGACACAATTAAAGGAACTCCAAATCTTATTAATTACTTTCCCTTTCCTTTGCAGACTTCAGCCACCACAAAGACAACAACTCTCACCACTCCGGCCAAGTTATATGGCAAGGATCTGAGTGAGTACGATGATGTGGATGTGGAGAGCCTGCTGGCCCAGCTCTCGCCCGAGGAGATAACCATACTGGCCAAAGAAGTGGATCCTGATGTGAGTACTGCCTCTGTTTTTAATTATATTCAAAGACTCAAACTTATTTCCTTCCCACCTTTACTTTTCGCAGGACAACTTCCTGCCGCCAGATCAGCGCTGCGGTTATGAGTGCACCAAGGAAGCCACCGGACCGCTGAACCGCAAGCAGCTAATCGAGCACATCAATAAGCAGGCCATTGAGACCCCAGATGAGCCGGAATTCGAGCCTTTTGTGCAGGGCAAGGTGCGCGGCAAGAAGTGGGTGCCACCGCCAAGGGATGCCCGCGAGATCGAGGCCGAGGAACAGATTGCCATCGATATGGGCGAGGAGTACGAGCATGCCCTGAACGATGCCACGCAGGAGGAGATTATCGATTTGGCTGCCATTCTGGGCTTCCATTCGATGATGAACCAGGACCAGTACCACGCCTCGCTGCTCAACAAGGGCCAGCCGGTGGGCCTGGGCTGGGATGGCATCACAAAGTCCACCCAGCAGAAGCTCTTCCCCATGGATCCGCCCAACAGCACAGATGTGGAGGAGTCCATCAAACGGGTCAAGGACGATGACTCCAAGCTGATTGACCTCAACTTGAACAACATTAAGGTTGTTATCGAGATTTATTTAGTTTGTATACATTTTTTAGTGTTTTCTTTGTCCCGCAGAACATCTCGGACGAGAAGCTCGAACAACTGTTTGCCGCACTGCCTCAGAACGAACATCTGGAAGTTCTCTCGCTGACAAATGTCGGCCTCACCGACAAGACAGCCCTCCTGCTGGCCGAGGCCATTGAGAAGAGCAAAACCCTGAGAGTATTAAATGTTGAGACCAACTTCATCAGTCCGCCCGTGATTGTTAAGCTGGTGCAAGCCCTGCTCAAGTGCCACACCATCGAGGAGTTCAGGGCCTCCAATCAGGTGAGTGAAGTGGAGTCGTGAGCCATGAATTAGCACATTTAATATGCGCTATTCTTCCCCAGCGATCTGCGGTGCTGGGCAACAAGATCGAGATGGAGATCACCGACTTGGTGGAGAAGAACTCGTCGCTGCTGCGCCTCGGCTTGCACCTGGAGTTCAACGACGCCCGCCACCGAGTGGCCGCGCATCTGCAGCGCAACATCGACAGAAGTAAGTTGACCTTTCAGGATTTGCCAGCAAACCCAGCATCGGTTATCTGCCAGGCGATCAGCGTTGGTTTCGCGTCGTTCCGCTCCTCCTTTTCCCCCTCTCCGATAGGCTTAGGTATTCTTCTTATTGATCGAGTGTTGCCTCACCCACGCGTTTAGGTGAATTGCAACAAGGTATGTCAAGCATCGTCACCACCACCAGCACCGCCACTGCTTGCACATCGTCACAGCCACCATCATCCAGCAATCAGTCAGTTATCACTCATTCTGAACCCACTTCAGCTTCTGCCGGGGCAGCCAAGGAGCTATCGCCCACGCGGGTGAAGAGCCTGGCTGCCTTCGAGAAGTTCATCAAGGCGCGCACCTGGACCGATCCGGCAGATACTGTTACTCATGACTTGCCACCTGCAGGGCGCCTTGTGCGCAATCTCCAGGCCTCCTCCGCACCGGGGACTGGAGCTGGAGCCGAGAAGAAGATCTGAATGCCAGCCCCGTGTTGGGTAACCATGCAAGCTCCTCATCGTTGTTGTCGTTGTCTTACCCCCGTTACCCTCTCTTCTATTACTTTTCTCTGTATCTATCTTGTGTCCGGTAACCAGGTAATCCGTTCTTCGCCTCCATCTGCCTCTCATCATCGCTCCAGATTTGTCCAGTTCAGATTTAACCCCATCGTGCTCCATTCTCACATCGTCTCACCAGCCTGCGTTGCGTTCTCGTTATCGTTCACCAGTTCACGTTCACGTTTCGTTATCACGTTATTATCGTTCGTTCTCACCTGTCGTTTTGCGTTCACTTGGGGGTTAACATACCTGGTTAGGCATATCATAAGATGTACCAAGATTGGATTAAGGTGGATATTATAAAAAACAATTAAAATTTACATACATTTTATGTATTGTAAGGGGGCTTAGTGCTACGTATATCATTCTTCCATGTCCACTTCAATGCTAACCCATGCGTTATCCCTTAGAATAGAGCCAGGATTTTGCTCTTAGAGTAATCCAGCTGTGTAATATTCTGTGCCCGCCCTAGTCTCCCCTTCGTTCTCTCTCTCTTGTCTCTTGTAATTACCATAGCGACTCCCAGCCAATGAAAAGAAGAACATTAACTAATTATCCACTTGTCTGTATTGTAAAATTTGCAACAAAACTCAACTCGAACTCAAAAAAAACACACTCCCCACCGACAACAGTCTTCCGCGTTCAGAAACTCAAGCCCAATCTGCCGAAGCTGATCCTGCCCGGCAATATGGAGATTGAGAGGGATCTGATGGCCTACCACCGCTCGGCCACACCCTCTCCATCACCATCGCCATCGCCGCAGCCTCGGGCTGACTATGAAGTAGAGGAGGATCCCGATAATATGGTTATCCGTGGCGGCGGAGAAGCCTTCGATCCGGAATTCGACCCGGACAACATGGTGGTGCCGGGCAGTCGCTCTGTGACACCCAACTACGACGATGAGGGCGTCTATCAAGCGCACACGTGAGTGAAGAGTGCCACACGACCACCACCACCACCACCACTGGAGCCACAGAATGCCACTCTGAGCCACAGCAACCACAAGTTCGAGCCATGTACAGACAGTCATCCGATCCACGCACCACTCTCGCACCACCTTTTCCTATATCGTCTCATTGGTTGCGTAACCTCTCGATGTTGTCGTTGTTGATGTTGCCCGAACACACACACACCCGCGGACTCTGGATGATACCCACAGTCCAAGGATCTTGCAGACCAAGAATTTTGTACATACCCCAACATGAAAGTGGATATCAAAGCCACAAGAATATATCAGTTCCATTGAGGTTGCTTTTTATAGTCAAAGTAGAGTGATAATTTAAAGTATTTGATGTCAAATTAGAATGAATTAATTTTGTATATATTATTAATAAACATTTTACTTTGCTATGAAAAGTAATCAAGCTGAAACTAGGCTGTATCTTTTGTGCAGAAACCGGAAACAGATTCCCAGCACAATATCTCCTTGTTATTATCTTGTTTCCATGTCGTCGTTGTCAACCTTTGCTTAATGCCAGTCGAAATCGAACCTTGTATATAATATATAATCACAATCCTTTATCATTCAGTTCAGATGCGTGCTATTAACCCACACACACGCACTCTACACTCCATACACACTCCCATTGCAGCACTCTTTGTGTTTTGTATCTTTGTATCTTTCTATCTCAACACGAAAAATGTACCTACAAAGAAAATATAGACATCAGCCAAACTATTCAGAAAATCAGCTTTCAGTTTTCTCAGACAGTCATTATATATTTTTTATATTTTGTACTCCTTTTGTGTTCTGTCTTTATCACCTTTTGTTTCTTTTTCTCTTCCCCTCTTTCTCTCTGTTTCTCGTCTCGTTTTCAGTAAGAAAAGATCTTGAGTTGCGACTGCAGTTCAGATTTTTCAATAATCTGCATAGAAAGTCGACAAGAATTCAATAAGCGCAGACCAGAAAGCAAGCAACTAAACCATTTTTAAAGCGTTTTGTAATCTAAACCCAAGAAACCGAAGAAAAACAGAAGCACATAACAACGAAAGAACGTGTATAATATAATATAATGTCTATATGAAAGGAAGAAGGAAGCAGGAGCAGAAGTTTAAGCTAAAGATAATAATGCAGCCGCCGAGCTAGCCACATAACTATCTATATACTCTAGAGAGACTTACTGAAACCAAAAAGAAACGAAGTGAAAATATCAAACTAAATATATATATATATATATCAAACACATATCTATATCGATAAAGCGCAGATCGAACCCTCTCACCAGCACATGTGAACAGTGTGGAGTGAGTCGTGTTCGGAGTCGAGGCCTCTTCTATATAATCCAGCAGAAATCGTTTTTAGGCGTGTCACGTGTATAATTCTCTATAACGCTTAACACAGGTATCTATAAAATCAACGGATATACTCCCCTTCAGTTCTTCTTTTCAATATCTTTTCTTCTGCTAACTTGCAAGCAAAAAATAACCAAAAAATGTCCCAACTAGTAACTACTTAGCACTCTGCTATATATATATATATGGCTTCGATATATATACAGATTTATAATGAGCTTCCGCCGATGCGTTTAGAGTCTAGAGCCTTCAAAGTGCATTTGGCTGATTGTTTGCATAGATCGATATTGAATATATATAGAAAATATCGTTCACACTGACTGTAAACTAAACAAAGATCTTTTCAATGCCCTTGCAAAAAATGTAGAACTGTTTAAATATTTAAAATAATTATTTAACTTTTAATAACTCGAAATAATTGTTATATTATTGCTGCAGAAATCTCTAATAGATGTCTGAAAGTGTTTAATAAATTATTTAAATAAATTTTCAATCCAATTCTGAGGCATCCCTGATTTGCCTTTAAAAATAATAATTAAAACAAAGTAAAGACACAGTAAATATCTAAATAAATTATTCGAATTATTCTAATTTATTTAGATGGTTTTTAAATGTATTTATTTGCAAAATATGTATTTATATTTATATTTGCAAGGGTATTATTTTGCAGCTTCGGTTTATTCGAAGCTAGATTTCCTCTGTTATTTACTTACTCCACTGATCAGCCTCATAAACCCTCAAGCTCATTCAGCATCCAAAATTGCTGTTTATGTTGTGCCTCATTGAGTAAATTATTATGTTTTTATTGTTTAATTTTAACCCCACATAATGCATGTTTTTTGTTTTTATTTTATACAACCTTTGGCATGTTTCCATCAAAAACAACAAACCATTTGCATGTTTTGTGTAAACCAGATCAAAACACAATCGACACACCACAACACACACCCTCAGACACCAGAGTGTGCCGGAGTGAGCTAATCCAGCATCTAAAATAAAGTTCTCTTCGTGTATAGGAATATATAAACTGCGATGTATGATCTAAGAGAGTCCTCCCCCAGATCCGAGTGTCGAAAGTAGAGCGAAAGTAGCAGAAAACCCGTCGTAATAAGCATAGATTTTATGATTCAATAAGACCAACCATCAACTAATAGCAGCAACACCAACACCACAGCCGACAAGAAGAGCCATGAGATGTACACATATTTATTTATTTATAAATAATGCCGAACCCGAAAAAATGTGTAGTGCAGAGTTTGGCGCAGATGAACAACCAGTTGGTAGTACCCCACTTCTGTCTCTAAGTACTTGTTGTTTGGATCTGCCGCTGAGAAAAATAAATAATGAAAAACCGCACCAACTAACCCAAATTAATCCTGAAAAGCTTCCAGCTAACTGAAAGTTAAATTTAAGTAAAAGCCCAGAAACTGGGGGCCCTTGAATTGAATGTTGTACCCGTGCTACTTGATTGATTGATTATTGACTTGACTTTTAACTAACACCCAAAAAAAACTAAAGATGTTGAATCCCTTTTTATATATTACACACTTTTATCGCCAACACTTGACTAATGCCAAATGTTTTATGTTTCTCTTCTCTTCCGAACAAACCCACCTTGATCCTTGCTCTCTATGTGTGTCGCCTCCAGTACGTGTGAAACGCCTGAACCAGCGTAAATAAAAAGACAAACAAATCAAAAGAAAAAAGCGAAATATAGCAGCAACCAACCAACAACAACAACAACATGCCACCACCCCAAGAACAACAACAATCAAGCAGAAAGAAATCCATCAATAAATGTGTGTGCGTGTGCGTTAATTTGCTTGTTTGTTTGTCCAAAAGAAAACTCTCGATTAATTAAAACGATTTAACAAGCAAAAACCCAGCAAAAGAAAAACCAACAACCAGAAACCACAACAACACCAAGAACAGCAATATAGCAGCAACAACATCTGATATATGTCTAATATCCCCCAAAACTATATACGAACTCTGTTTCTACCCCAAAACCAATCCAACAATCCACCAAAAACAACCAGCTGTGAACTAACACCGAAGAATGACATGTGTGAGACATGAAGTACGTAAAGTATATTTATTATTCTTGCTAAAAAAATATGTAAATAAATTAGTTACATTATAAGCGATGATAAATGATTATGCGTCATGGTATGAATTTCACAATTTAAGGTAAAGCGAAGTGAGATTTATGTAAGAATATATTTATAAGAATATATAAGTTTGTCATTTGATTTTACAAAATGATGTTATGAATGAAGTTAAAGAGCCAACTTTAATATATTTCTCTTGGGAATGCTAATTTTATTATTGAGTAAATATTAAATCTATAAGTACAACGAATTTGGAACTAAACCTTAAGACAAGTTAAGAGCTAATTAATTACATATCTTCAAAGAGTTAGCTAAATATGGAGTATGAAAATGATAACTAATTTGTTAAGAAATATTTAAAGGCAACACAGATTTATATCCACTAAACAAGTTAATTCTAATTTTTATAGCTAACTCTTTTAAATCTGAATTGTGCAATTTTACAGAATTAAAAATTGCATAATTCAGAATTAATTAAAAAGAAATTATACCATATTTGTCTAGTTATGAAGAAAGTCTAATACAACAACAAGATAGTTAATGCCATGCGATTTTTAGCTGACTCTTATCTTTGTTATCATGACTTTTTGTATCACCTTTAAGTCATTATTGAATATATCGCCAGATATGTAAGCATTCAAGCATGTTAAGTTAGCACCTACGATTCCTTGCTGACCCCGTCAGCAAAATGAGTTTCAATTTTAGCGCTCCTCTGGCCAAGATTGGCCGAAAATAGATTCTAATGATGAGCACAAATATTTATGCAATGGGAAATCTGGTTAGCGACTTGGTTTACCATCCAGCTACTAGCTCCTAGGTTAGCCTTAAGTCAACAAACGGCAATAGCGACGTCTCTGTGTGGACACTGTCAAGTGTGTTCAACTTGTTGTGCGTCATGCCACGTCTTGGGGATATAGGTTCTTCCGCTGTTTAATGTTTTACCCTAGCAAAAGTTTAAAATTATATGGAATATCTTACTAATCCTGTTGCGTTCGCATATTTTACAGTTGGACGTCAGCGTCGCATGGGACACCTCAGCAGGAATTACACCATTGGCGTCTGGCAATAGTAGGATTCATCGCTGGAGTCATCACTATATACTACCCCTTAAAAAACATAAACCACAAGACACAATAATTGTTTATACTGTTTTCGTTCAGTGTTTGTTGCGTTCTTCAGATTGCTGATGATTTTCGATTTGAGTTTTGTGTTCGGTTCACACCATATAAGCATATAATCATTTGTTTGTTACGAGTTTAGGCGAATGTTCATTGTCATACACACACACACACACCCACGCACACACACGCGACTTTCTTCTACGATATTTGTATATGTACGTGTGGCGGCAGCTAAAGTAATTCTTTCCTTAAGCAAATTCTTCACATTTACGCTGCAGCTCCACACCCACACACGCACGCCCTCTGCGCCAATCATTTGATTAATTTTTACTATTTTATTTTAATTCGATTCTGTCTTTTGTTTTTTATCCCCTGGTTGGGGTAATGTTTTACACAAGTTTTAGTTTTAGTCGTGTTTTAATGCACAGGATACATGATACACACACCACATACACATAATAATTATATACACACTATATATATATGATACATATATAGCCATGGTCTCTGAAACAATTTACTGCTACTATTGAATTATAAAAAAATGCTTAAACATAAATTTAACTTATGGTTAAACATACACACAACATAAAACTGAGAAACAAACAATTGTATAATGTAAAATGATATATATCTTACTTTATATATATACATATATGACATAATGCAATGCTTTTAAAATACAATTTTTAAAAATCATGTAAAAACATTTAAAATTAAATAAAAAAAAATACAAAAACTACAAAAAATATTTCACTTTGTATTTGTTAATTTATTAAGGGAGAAAAAACTGAAGGAAAATTGTGTTGATTATTATAATTATATATTTACATAATCTATCTGTATAAATTATCTATAAAATTGTTTAAAAAAACGAAATGAAAAGAAAAAATTAGGTTACAGTCCGATTTTGTGGAAATATAATAACAAGTTTTGTGTGTTGAGGTTTTTCTCTTAATTTTTGTTCGCAAGGATGGTTTCTAGACATAATTAGAGTCCTAAAAAAGTATCCACAAATATAGTTTTTGTATATTAGACTTTGTAACATTAAAAACTTTGCAATTATAAAAGTTGCTTTCGTCAAACCAGAGAGTTAAATAAGCTAAAAATAGTAAGACTTCCTTTCCGCCTGATAATCTCAGTTAACCAGAAAGAGATAATGCGAGATTATATACAGTAGCAGCCTGAGATATCAGATAATATCAACGAAACTGACAAAAACATCTCCCTTCTCATCACTTTCGATTATTTTTCGGAGCTCTTAACCCCCAGAAAGAAGCTGTTGCTGCTCTAATCACCGCTCGATGGATAACTGTGAAGATCAATATTTGCTGCCAGTGAATAAGTAGTGCACACTCGATTCCCCACAGATTGCGCCTGATTAATGGAAAAATTCCGATTATCAATCGGGGACACTTGTGCCAGTTGACAGGTGGCAAACGGGGGGCCAAGAGCTGCGACGACTGGGAGGTGGGTCGGCGCTACCTGGTCATTGTCACCACCAGTTGCCGGCGTGTTTATGGAGGCGCTGTGGATATAACTGAAAGACACAACCTGTATCCCGCTCCCACACACGACACGCGTCGGGGTCTGGGCAAACAGCATCCGGAGATAAGAGCGCGTGACGCAGCCCCCGGAGCATCAGGTTGCGGCGACGTGTCCGCACCATCAGTTCGACCAGAGATCTAAGCCCAGAATGTCCACGCTGGAGAACGAGGTGACCTTCCGCAAGCAGGCGGAGGTCAGCCAGAGCCTGGAGGCGCAGTTTCAGGACAGCAACTCCTCCACGGACTTTATATTGATCACCGATCATCGCACCTCCAAGAGCAAGAGTCTCGAGCAGCTGGAGGCCTCGAAGGAGTCGGAAGATGGCTCATCCTGCTGCTCTCGTTATGCCCGGAACATTTTCCGGATGAAGACCCTTAAGCGGCGGCTGCCCTTTCTCACCTGGCTGCCGCATTATAATTCGCGGGACTGTATAGGCGATCTGATAGCCGGGTTTACAGTGGGTCTAACCGTTATACCACAGGGATTGGCCTACTCGGGCGTGGTTGGTCTGCCACCGGAGGTGAGTATCTCTCGAAAGAGAATTTATTTTTGGGTTTTATTTTTTTATATATCATTGGAGGTTTCGTGCAGGTAAAATCGGTTTAATCATCCGCCTTATTTTTGATTCATGTTCTTTATTTTGTTTGGTTCCTCAAGAAACTCAAATGTTTTTCCATAAAATTAGCAAGTTGAAAGAAGTGGAAAAGCACAGAGATAAGTTTGAAGTGATAACTTCATCAGTGATCTTTAGTAAGCGACAGGTGAAGCAGCTATACGGAAGAAACGTTTTCAGAAATACATTAAAAATATAAAGCTAACGAAGAGGTGCTTACAAAATTTAAATAAAAAGCAGTGATAGTGTGAAAACCAATAGAAAATAAAATGACAAATATAAATTAGCTTCTTCTTCAAGCTTTAAAAAATAATATTTATTAACATAACAAGGAAAAAAACGGAAGCAATAAATTCCCATAAAATATTCTACCACCTTAACTTTAATTTTCTCATTTTTCTACTCCGCAGTACGGTCTCTATGGCTCCTTTATGGACTGCTTTGTCTATGTCCTTTTGGGCACCTGCAAGGATAGCACCATTGGCAGCACGGCGGTGGCCTCCCTGATGACCTTTCAGTTTGCCCAAGGCTCCTGGCAAAGATCAGTGCTCCTGACCTTTCTCACCGGCATCATTGAGATTTTTATGGCCATCTTCAAGCTGGGCTGTTTGGTGGAGTTCGTTTCGGGACCAGTGAGTGCGGGATTCACCAGTGCCGTGGCCCTTATTGTGTCCACCTCCCAAATGCGTTCAATGCTGGGCGTTAAGAGTGATGGTGGATCCTTCTTGGCCACCTGGATCAGCATGTTCCAGGATATCGAGAATGTACGTGTGGCAGACACCATTCTGGGCTTCGGCTGTGTGTTCCTGCTGCTGGCCATGAGAAGCTTGGGAAAGCTAGCCATTGGTCCCAAGGATGAGTCTCAAAGGAGTGGCTTCCAGCGAGTCTTCAACCAGATCATCAAGTTCTTGTCCACCTCGAGAAATGCCTCTGTTGTGATTGTGTTCACCCTTATCACCATGCACTTGGAGGCCCAAGGAACAAATCCTTTTCGACTCACAGGAAATATTCCCAAGGGAATGCCGACACCCTCTCTGCCACCCTTTTCCATTGAAGCACAGCCGGGAAATGAGACGGCTGGAATACCACCTGTGCCGGGCCAGAACTTCCTGGAAATGGTGCAGAGCCTGGGCTATGGACTGCTGATTGTGCCACTAATGGCTCTCCTGGAAACTATGTCCGTTTGCAAGGCCTTTGCCAAGGGAAAGCAGATCGATATCACTCAGGAAATGATTGCCTGCGGAGTGGGCAACATTGCCACTTCAATCTTCTCGGGATATCGATGCAATGGCGGCCTGGCTCGTTCGGCGGTGAATAATGCCAGTGGCTGTCGCACCAACATGTCGAATTTATATATTGGTGTCATAGTGGTCCTTGCCTTGAATTTCCTTACGGAATACTTTGCATTCATTCCGAAGGCTGTGCTGGCGGCTATCATCATATCAGCGGTGATCTTCCAGGTGCAATACCAAGTTGTCACACCCATGTGGCGCAGCAAACGTGAGTATAGAGAATAATATTTATTAAATATAAATTTTTCAAATAAGAATAATCTTTTCACAGGCTCCGATTTAGTGCCCGGCATCCTGGCTTTTATCACCTGCCTGGTGCTGCCCCTGGAAATTGGCATTATGGTGGCCATTGGCGTGAATCTACTCTTCATTCTCTACTATGCAGCTCGTCCAAAGGTCACCCTGGAGCAGTTGGAGACCCAGCAAGGCATTCGCTTTGTAAAGATCACCCCCGATCGGTGCCTGATCTTTCCCTCCGTCGAGTTTGTCCGGAATATGGTACTCAAGTCGGGCAGTAAAACCACCCAGCCGGTGGTCATCGATTGCACCTATATCTATGCAGCTGACTACACCGCTGCCAAGGTGATTGCCTCCATGGTGGAAGACTTTAGGCGGCGCCACCAGAAGATCATCTTCTTCAACCTCAAGCCGAGCGTGGTCAGTGTCTTCGAGGGTCTGAACACAAAACTGGTGCTGTGCTATAATACTCATGCCCTGGATCAGGAACTACGACCCGATGAGCCCGATCTTTCCAGATCTGTGGACTCCTTGGATCATGCAGAGTCTGGAAATGGCACCAGTGAGTGCGTCAGTATGGCCAGCACATTGTCCCTGGCCAGAAGTTAGTCAGTACGAATAAAGTTAGCTTAGTTTTTGAAATATGCTGTCAGTCTTTATTGATTTTTACAAATTATAATTATCATATTAGTGGCAGAGTTACTTCCAGAATTTCTTCATGGACATATTCTTCTCCGAGTCCTTCATCATCACCTTGGAGACGGCCATCTCAAAGTCCTCCTGGGTGACATGAACACGCCGCTCCCTCAGAGCATACATCCCGGCCTCAGTGCAGACACCCTTGACCTCAGCGCCAGATGCTCCCGGCATCAGTTCGGCAATCAAGCGCATATTTATCCCTCGGGTGAGGTTCATCTTTCGCGAGTGAATGTGCAGAATGTCCAGTCTGGCCTCATCATTCGGTGGCGGAAACTCAATCTTGCGATCTATACGACCGGGACGCAGCAGAGCCTTATCCAAGACATCGATGCGATTGGTGGCCATTATAACCTTTATATTCTTGGTGGCCTCGAAGCCATCCAGTTGGTTGAGCAGCTCCAGCATGGTGCGCTGCACTTCGGAGTCTCCAGTGCCCGTCTCCAGGCGGGACGAGCCAATCGAATCGATTTCATCCATAAATATAATCGAAGGAGCGTGTTCCCGGGCCATCACAAACAGTTCCCGCACCAGGCGAGATCCCTCGCCAATGAATTTCTGGACCAGCTCAGATCCCGAAACCCGTATGAAAGTGCACTCTGTGTGATGAGCCACAGCTCGAGCCAAGAGGGTTTTCCCCGTGCCAGGAGGACCGTAGAGAAGCACTCCCTTCGGCTGGGCTATGCCCAAAGCATCGAACAATTCCGGATGCTTTACAGGCAGCTCTATAACCTCCTTGATCTCCTGGATCTGTTTGTCCAGGCCGCCAACCATTTCGTAGGTGGAATCTGGAACCTTCTCCACCAGCATCAGGGAAACCAGAGGATCCACCTTGTTGGGCAGTATCTTGTGGAGAGTGTAGCTCTCATTCCTCAGAGCCACTCGGCTGCTGGGTGTAATATCCTTGATATTGATGTTCTTGTCCACATCCACCACGTACTTGCCCTCGGGATGCACCTTTACCAGGACTTTATTCTTGTCCATGGGCTTAACGACTTCCCCTATATAGCTGCCCTGCTCTTGGAGCAGCATCAGTTCCTCACGAAGAGAGCGAACTGCGGAGGAAGTATGGCCTAACTTTTGGAGGATTTTTTTAAGCTGAGGATTATCCTTACCCTTCGCATTGAGTTCATTCCTTTGAGCCTGCAAGCGAAGCAGATTCTTCTCGCGCTCCGTCACGATATACTGGAGTTCAGATATTTTTTGTGTGAAGTAGGAATTGAATCCAGCATTGCTATCACCATCACCACCATCACCACTCAGGCCCACATCGATATTCATCTGCAGTTCAATTTTTGGTAAATAAATTCAATAACCCTTTGGGCCATTTTAACTTACATTTTCCCTTTAAATTCTTTGGTGTTAATAATTTATTTTATTTTCAAATGTCGGCTCTGTTCTTTTATTAATTTTGGTTGATTTTCAAATGAACCGAAGCGGGCTGGCCTACTGAGCTTTTTGTGATGATATGACAGTTTTTTAGTCAGTGCCGAAGGGGGCGGAAAGCTAAAAAAGTTACTGCCAACTTTGTTTTATAAAAAGTAACGATAGTAGAGCAACTAAAATATATTTTTTCGATATTTTGGAAATATTCTAATTAAATTTTATAATATTCTATGGAATTAAAACAATTTAAAGGAAGGAATATATTTATGTCAAAAGAAAATAATATACAAATTGTATTGACAACACTGTGGTTCATATATATTTTTTATTCCAGTAACAAATTTAATAAAAACAACAAATATTTAAATAAAATGATTTTTTATTATTGTTATAAATAAAAATTAAATAAAATATAAGATATTCAGTTATTTTCCTTAATTTATAGCTAAAAATTTCTATAAAATTACTTAATAAAATAAAAAAACCAAAAGAAAACATAGACTGTAGTTTTGGTTATTATTTAACCATAAGATGATTGATAATAGAAGGTATCTTAGAAGGAAAAAAATAGTAAACAACTACCCAAAATAAGTAATACATCATTAATATTTATTCCTAAAACCAATTTCACCATCATTATTTTCTTTTGCGGCTATTAATTAAGCTTCTGCTGTCAGATTCGCTTTAAATAATCTTATCTTCAGAGTGATTTGTCTAGTTTTGATTCCTTTTTGGGGCTTGAAAGATTTACTGCCCACACGAAGCGCCAAATTAAATCACAACACGTCTTAAGTTCAGAGTTAGCCCGAAATCATGGCAAAATTTGATTAGATATTTAATCAGGCAGCAAAGAGGCAATCAGAGACTCAAAAAATAGCCCTGCCATAAAGTTATCAAACAAATAATCCCTAATCCCCAAGAGAAATGGAGGCATAGTTACCTGAAAACAATATGTATTTTTAAAATTATAAATAAAATAAAAAATAACTCTTTTCACATCATAAATATTGTAAATAAAGAAATACACTCAAGTAAACCCATTACTCACCCTTACGAAACCCAATAAATTACTTAGTTTCAGTTACTTCTTAATATTTACATGATTTATTTAAGTACTTAAGTCAATACTCATCGATCGCTAATCGTAAATAATACTATATGCACAGCGGCAAAGTGGCGGGTGGGAAGGGGGGTGCTCGGGCTTTGATATTTCGCTCAGCGAAATTCACAACATTTCGACAGAGGCCAAAAAATAAATATGTGCAGAAATGTGTTGTACCTGCGGACAAGGTGGATAGTTTTAGCTGGAAGATTGCCGCAACTTAAATGCTAATTAAGGCGAGCGCCAGCCCATGGAATGGTGCCTTCAACTAAGGCAATGAGCGTGGGCGCAGGCTCACCAGAAAGTTAGTCGCTGGCCTCGGCTAAGACATCTACTAAACAGAGCCACAGAAATTAAATACAAAGACTTAGAGCGAGCTAAAGCTGAGGCTAAGACTAAGACTATCGCATGAAGACGAGGTTGCAGCGTTGATCACTCTCTTTTTGGAGTCCCATTAGATGGATGACTTCTCCGCCAGTTTGGCATGCAGCGTGGTTATGTCATAGATGACCACCAGATCCTTGTTCAAACCCTCAAAGACCTGAGCCACACGCGGCTGCAAGTTGTAGAAGAACAGCGGCTGCTGTCGCTGCTCAAAGTCCATGACCATGGTGGAGATCACCTTGGCGGCGGTGAAGTCCGCTCCATAGATGTGGGTGCAGTCGATGACAACAGGCAGAGTGGACTTTTGGCCCTGCTTGTTGATCACCTTGCGGACAAACTCCATCGAGGGGAAGATCAGGCAGCGATCCGGGGTGAGCATCAGGTACTTGAGACCCGTAGGCGTCTGTAAAATATTAAATAAAAAATATAATTAAATATTTCCCATAGAAAAATATATATATTTATATAGAAAAAAATCAAGAATTAAGTATTCCTATTTATGATATTTTATAGCCTACTTTTAGACATATCATTTAGTCAAGAATTCAAGTTAGAATTTATATTTCTCAAGTTGACTCACCGCCAAAGTTTCAATGCGCAGCTTGGGCCTGGCAGCCTGATAAAGGATAAAGACCACATTGATGCCAATGCCCACCAGGATGCCCAGTTGCAGGGGCAGGACCAAGCAGGCGAAGAAGGCGCCCAAGCCGGGAATGAGATCGGTTTCTGAGAAAGCAACATTTAATATATAATAATAAATAGATATGAGCTCTTCTTCAACTCACTTTTGCTGTGCCACATGGGCTTAATCACTCGATATTGAACCATAAAGATCACCGCCGCTATGATGATGGAGGCCAGCGCCGCCTTGGGTATATAGTAGAAGCAGGGCGTGAGGTAAAGCAGAGCTATGATCACGATCACACTGGTGTACAGGTTGGAGAGCTGCGTCCTCACACCACTGGCATTGAGGATGGCGCCCCTGGCCACGCCTCCATTGCTGCGCAGACCCTGGACAAAGGAATTGGCCACATTGCAGACTCCCGAGGCAATCAGCTCCTGAGTGGCGTCAGTGGGTTTGCCATCAGCTGCAGGGAGGAAAATCAATGAAGGGGAAAATTTAATAAGTAAATTAAGTATTACGTCTTTAAAAATGTTCTGACATACGAAATTAAGTGAGTAATAAAATGACACTAATTGAAATATGACGAAACAGCCAATTCGCTTTAAAGAATCGAAACTCATAAGTATTATTATTTTAATTAAGAAATATCTTGTGAAAGTGTTATTGCTGTCACGTTTTTATAATTTGTTAAGTTCATTCGGTTAAGAAATGAAAATTTAATAAGGAAATTCAAAGAAAATATGAAGATATTGTTAAAAAACATATAATAAATGATTTGTTTTGGAGTTTAATATTTATTTAACAAATAAAAAGGCAGAGTATTATATTTGCCCTTATTAAAAAATAATTATGGAATAAATATATACCAAAGTTTAAAAAAAAATCAGAAGCTATTTTATTTGATTTATAAAATACATTTATAAACATTTCAAAAACAAGCAATTTATTTAAGTGCTTCAACTCAGTTAAAAGTTTATTTAACTTTAACTAATCAAGGAAGTTTAACCAAAACTGATATGCTAAATTGTTGTTGAATTTAAGATTAAGACTAAGATTTACGATTATTTATTTGACTTAAACTAGAGCCAGGCGTCATAAAAAATAGATAACAAAACTTGAACTAGCAACATTTAAAGTCTTCTCCTATTTCAACTTGTTATTTTTTTTGCTCAAAATTTTTATGCAAAAACCATGAATCATTTTCCAGTCACAATTTTAAGAAAACCCCCCAGAATGTTTAAATGAAAACAATCAAACTTTTTACGCTCCAAAAAACATAAATAAATTTCCCGAAAACTTACCAAAAGCTTGAACCACTGCCATGGTTTCCAGGAGAGCAATTAGCGGCACTACAATCAGACCCGAACCCAAGGTGCTGACCATATCCCAGAAGCTCTGGGCTTCCTGCAGGATCTCTCCGGTGGTCTCATTAACCACAGCATCCATGTGGAAGGGTGGCGGCTGGAAGGAGGGCATTCCCTTGGGCACAAAGCCCACAGTCCTCACCAAACTCTCCTTTCCACTCACAGATAGCCAGTAGCCCAGGGCAGCAGTGCCACAAACTAGCAGCGCATTCCTTGCAGTTCCAACGGTCCAGAAAATTCCTGTAAGCAGTTTCTGGGACGTGGTCTTGCCCTCCTTGGGACCCAGACTGCAGCTGGCCAGGGCTCGCAGGCTCAGGAGCAAAGTGATGCAGATGAGGCCCAGGATAAAGTCCGGCCAACTGATGTTGTGGATATCATTCACGATGCTAATCCACACCTGCAGGAAGGTATTGCCACTCGTCTTGATGCCCAGAAAGTCCTTCATCTGGGAACTAAAGATGATCAAGGACACGGCGCTGGTGAAGCCCGCTCCCACAGGACCCGAGACGAAATCAATGAGGAATCCCAGCCGAAAGACGCCCATCAGGATCTCTATGAGTCCTGTTAGAAATGTGAGTAGCGTGGCCATCTGCCAGCTGCCGCCGGCGATTTGAAAGGATAACAAAGCCGATATGGCGGTGGGTCCAATGGGCACATCCTTGCTGGATCCAATGAAGATGTAAATGAAGCAGCCCAGGAAGCAGGCATACAGTCCATACTGCAGATCCAAGCCCGCTATGCCGGCATAGGCCAAAGCCTGGGGAATCACAGTCAAAGCCACCGATATGCCCGCCACTATATCGCCGAATATATAATCCTTTTTGTACTGCGGCAGCCACACCAGAATGGGGAAGCGCTTGTACAGCGTCTTTTTGCGGAAGATGTTCGACCAGAGATTCGAGCAGCAGCTTTGAGTGCCCTCCAGGCAGCTCTCCTTGGGTCCCTGCTCCTCCTGGACAATGCAGTCGCGGGAGGTGTGGTACAGCGTGTTGGTGGGTATGTCCAAGGACACCTCGGTGCCGCCATTGAAGGCACCATTCGTGTGGCCATTATCCACGCGTTGATGCATATTTAAGCTGGGTTTTTATTTAGTATTTCTTCTTATTTTATTTTATTTTATTTTATTTTTGTTTTTTTGCAGTCGCCTCTAAGGCTTCATGGCACTCTCACTGACACTGACTGGACTGTCTCTTGGGGTGGTAACCGATACCAAAACCGAACCGATCGCTTGGCCATCCACTAGGGGAATGATTTGGATCCACGGAAAGAGCAGCACTAACACCGCCCGCCTGCTGGGGAACCGATTATAAATAGGCAGCGTCGTGGGTTCGCAGATCGCGAAACGCTGGCAGCGCATTCGAGACTATCCGCCGGCTTTCGTTACGTTATCTCCGCGAGACTCTCTCCCACTTCTCCACTAGCGTTGAGAGTGAGACATTGAAATCTGAGACATCTTGGGCAGAGACTTCTCTGGGTACACAGGAAAAAAAAGCTAGGAGTTAAGAAGAAGTCTAACTGAAAAGTTTATAGTTTTAAAAACTACTTTGTGATGGAATTTTCATCTGGAAAAATAGCATCTTGTACTTCATTATTATATTTTTTTATATTAATTTATTATAAATAAAAATGTATATTTAAATATTTATTTTTTATATATTTTATTCAAGTGTCTTCCCCTCTGGCAAGTTCCAAACCGGCTCTCCCCAAACATCACCTCGCCTCGAATCGGGGCTTTTCATCTTGGCTACGGGCATGTCGTGTAACCGCCCAAAAGAAATGCGAATGACGCAGACTCCTACCAAGTGGGATGAACATGGGGACAGGCCCAGCATGTAAGACAACACCTTGTGGGAGGCTTTTAAGCAGACAAGAAACTGCGACTCCAATGGGTTTAGCTGGAAAATTAATATGGGAAACACCAATCAAACTTCATAATTTGTGCAAATTATAATATTAACACCATAAAAAAAACCCTAAAATGATTAATAACAAATATTTTGTATATTTAAGTATTTATTTACTTAATTTTACAATTAAAATTCAATTAGTTTTTATTGTTTTGTTACAAGTATTTTAGCAGATTTCGTTGCCCTTTCAACATCTCATTATTTATGGCATTTTTAATGAATTTACCATGATGTAACTCATTTAATTCAAGTTAGACTTTAGAAGGCCATAAATTTAGCAAGTGACAAGCAAAAAGTTGTTTCTCTGATATACTAATTAATATATATAGACCGATCTTTAATGCTGTAATTAAAATCACTCCTTAAAACGTAATATAGATTATAGATTTTTAGTTATTCATTTTCACACTTCTTTAAATAGGCTATAAATATATTTTTTTGGAATATTAAATTACAAATTAATATAAACACCATTAAATATATTTTAACATATACAATATTTTCAAGAATTCAACTAAGAATCTCTATAATAAATACTCATTTCAATGCTCTTGGATAATTAACATTTATTAATATTTAAACGACTCCTTAGGAATATTATTTGTTTACAATAAAAACGGGTTACATCAAACTGTTTGTTTATATTATTAAAGATTGCTAATCTACAAGTGGTCCTTCGCTGAAAGATTTATAATAAATATTGAAGAAAAATATTTGAAATAATTTATTCTCAGTTTTAAATGTCTTAATTTATATAGAATTGAATAAATAATAAACCAGACATTTCAGTTCCTGCTATCCTCTAAATATATCATAGCAAAAGTCCCATCAATTAAATATATGATCGAGGTTGGTACAGGGTATTTCCCGAGTCGCTTTCCAAGCTCAGCCACTTTTTTTGTTGCTTTGGAAAATCAACAAGTGCTCTGTGGTGATTTTTCCGCACGTGCTGGCACCAAGCATGGGAAACCGCCACTCTTATAATTGAAAAACAATGCGAATCGAGAAATGTATATATTTTATTGCATGCTAATCGATCGGATTTTCACACCCTGGATTCCTTGTTAAGCTTTGGAGGCCAGGCTCAACAGGTTTTTAGTGTTTTTTTTCGGCCTGATTTGATCTTCCCATGAGATTTGCACATTTCTCAGGCTTTTTATCACTGAGCAATAAGGCGGAATAGAATTAATATTAATTATGGCTACAGAATGGCAGTGAAAATTTCTTCTCCTACTTGAAATAAAGCCTCGAACAAAAGACCCAATTTTTGAGGCACATTATCTTTACAGCCCCCCGACAATCGACGGGAAATCAATCAGCCGTATGGGAACAGGGCGCATATAAATCAGTTAGGAGAGTGTTGCCAATAAATCAAGTATACGGTCGTGATAATGTCCGGAATTTGCCGGGACTCGAGAGCACCACTTTGCCCCTGAGTAGTAGTTGCAGATATTTACCAATTTGGCATCTTACCTCTAACCAGTTTGTTAACCGCTTGGCCCCTCCATATCTGTCTGTCGGCCAGCAATTACGTGGATAGGTTTTAATATTTAATTCCCCCAGGTGACAGAGCCCTCTGAATCGCGCCGTGTTTCCGGATTTGTTTTGATCGGAACAGAATTCCACCCATTTGCCTGTCAAGTCTTTATTTTCTGCAGAATCCCAAACTGGCTGCGGCTCTCTGGGGATTTTTTTTGCTTCGGGATTTTCCTCAACGACACGCTTCCAGTGCATGGTTTGGCTCACTGAAGCCCACCGAAATCTCAGCTTTAAGACTGCCCAGTTATTAATCACATCACCAAATCCACAGCCGAGTTCAAGTCTCTCTTTCTCTTCCCAAATGAAAAACACGCGTCAAACGGCTGATCAATGGCGCAGAATGGTTACGAACAGCGATCCAAACAGGCTAATGAAAATCAGACAACCTTTAGCAGATTAACCGAAGATTGTGTGCCCTTCTCAGGGGGGATTTCTACAGGAAAGTATTTTGAAAACCAACTTTCACTACTCTTTCTTTCCTTAGATTAAACAGCTGCCTCCTCAATGGGAATTTTTTGATTCAACAGCTGTGGGAAGAACCATAGCTTTTTAATATTATATAATTTAATATTAAATAATTGTTATTCAGTTGGAGACTTAACTTTTAACTAGAAATTTTCATGACAATTAGCATAGTCATAAAGTTATATTTAATCCCCAATAAGTAAACACAAAATAAGAGCTGTAATATAAAATGGGAATACCCCTCTACGCACATTGATGGAATATAAAGCACTTGTAAAGCTGAATGATATATATAATATATGAATAATATATAGAGTGTATTTTTTTGTGACACCTTTTTTTCACAGATATTATTATATTTTGACCACAATTGTAGACCAGATCGATACCCCATAACAATTGATCTCTCTGATCTCTGATCCACTCACATTTCTGGGATACTTTCGCGGCATTTGTTATGAATATTTATAGGTCGCTGACTTGTTCAGGTGATTGGGCGACACATAATCACAGCCGTCGCAGTCGCAGTTGGGGATATATGTAACACTTTGTGCGGTCAATTTGCATTACTCATACGCAGCGTAAATCCCCCGGAGCGGAGAGTGACGGGCAAGCACATTAGACAACAATTAAATGTACATAGCAAACTCGCAGCAAGTCAATTATTATTTTGAGCAAATTTAATTTGCTTTTAATTTCGTTGGCGTGCGGATAATTGCCTGTTTATCTGCTGTTGTTTTTCACATCCATCATTATGGTCACTCGGTGAAAAGATGCCTTCTAGGGTCTGTGGACCGCATAAATCTCTTTGGTGCGCGTGGGCGGCCTACTTTAGGTGGGATTAGCAATTTTTTTTCGGCAGTTATCTGTTTGCTGGAGAAATCTCTCAAGGTGGGTCTGATAAGGGGGAAACTCTTCATGTTTCCTTGAGGGTCACATGTCGGAAAGGCTTGTCCATTTGTATGCATTGGGCTCAGTTCTCTTCGTGATCAAATATGGACAGCACGTAGAGGTAGGTAACTGTGTATACAAACACTGGGAAATAAATGTAAAGGAAATAAGTTTATGGTTAAGTTCTCTATAAAGTTTAACCCATTAATAAAATATAAATTAATTATATTTAAATTTCAGTGAATCCTTGAAACCTTCCTAAATAATATCGCTAATAAAAAGTATCATTTATTCAGTTTAACCCCATTTCTCTCAGTACTTTTGGTATCTTAACACATCTGAAACTGCATTGACAGGCAAACAAGTAAATAAACTTAAAGTTAAGCTTAAACAATTGCAATGAATGACAATCGTCGCTCAAATAAAACTGTTAATTGTGCATTCAGAGTTAATTGTATAAGATCCCAAACATTACGCAAGACGATCCAGTCGCCGCCACCTCGCTTTGATCCCCCCTAGAAGCGGGGGAACTGCATTGAGGCGTGTAAAGTACACTACGTAAGGCTTCACGTGACTCAAACCCGTCGATCGGGTATCCAAATTCATGATCGAAACGATTTTATATGCACGAGCCCCGTCTGAGGTCAGCCTGTGAAGTTTTTGAGAAGGAAGCTGTGGGCGAATCCGTGTCAGGGAACAAGTTCAATGACAGATACCCAAGATATCGAGAGAAGGAGCAGCCCATCCTGGAAACCCCCTGCTTAATGAGGTCTCAGTTGCTCCAACTTTCTGGCTCACGTGATTCGAACCGCTTTGATCCGGCGAGTTGGTGATTTGGTGACTTGGTTAGTCAGTGGCGGGGGTGGAGATAGGAGGGGGCTTAGTGGAAAGAAGAGGCGCGCGCAGCTCGTTTTTTGTTGTTGTTTTTATCACGGCAATAACCGCAGAAATGGCAACGAAACTGAATTAATTTGGTCACATGACCGAGCCAGAAGAAAACAAAATGTAGATATATATATTCATATGAAAAAAAAAATAACAAAAGCACATGAGCATCTGGCTATATATATGATATATATATATATTTGTACCCACATCAGGGGTACTCATTAGCTTTGGCGAAAGTTGTGGGAAATAATATGTAGTTTGTTTAAAATAATCAATAAATACACATTACCAGTAGGGTATATTTTTATGTTTTACTCAATGATAAAACAATGTTCATGTTGATTTTTAATTGGATCTTACTACCCAAAGACAAAATAGGTAACTATAAAACTAAATAAAATAGTGCGAATACAGATGGGAGTATTTTTGTAAGAAATATAAAAGAATATTTAGTGATTGTTTCTATATATAGAGAAAATAAAGTTTCATAGTTTAATTTTCCAATTAAAACATTCAATAAAAGATAAGAATACATGCATTTTAAACTATTTTTGAATTTCATTGCTTAATTTTCCAAGCAAGAACTCAATTAAATAATTTGAAACTCAAGCAAATAGAGAAGCTACCTAAAAAATATATATTTTTTCCAAAAATTCCTAATCTACTGAGTACCCCTATCGGCGCTTATTTAAATGTAAAGCATATTCCAAAATCATCAAAATGGTAATTTTCAAATGACCAACAAGCGAAGTGGCCTGGTCGTGTGACTAGTTTGTTGTTGCCGCCTCGAAGCTAAACTGATTCGTTCTGCCAGACAAAACGCAACTCATTGGAACATTCAACAGATTTATATACATGATTTATATATATATATATTATTCCCCCTCGGGGCAGTTAATAATCATTATGGGCATTACACCCACAGAAGCCACGGAAGCGTGCAATCCAGATTATGGCCCATTATAATTTAGACAATAAGAGGAAAGGTGCTAAACTGCGGCCAATCAATTTATGGGTCCAACCAAAGTGTCGTGCTAATGAGTTGCCAACAAGTCGGGGGTAAATTAACAAATCAATTTTCGGTGTGATAAACAAAAAGGCAAACAGGCGGAAAAAACACAAAAAGAGTAAATACTTATCAGACACAAACAATTGGCATTGCAAGCGGAATGCTATGGGAATGATAAAACAATCGAGCCGACAGGCAGACTCCATTAAAAGTTGGAAAGTGATGGACTGTTAATAGGCGGGACTGCTACTATATTATAAGCGCCTGACGGAAGCCGGTTCAATGCACGCCAAAGCAAAGCAGGGCTAACATGGCGTATGCGCAATGCGCCAGCTTCACGTGACTCGTCGTTAGTCTGATAATTCAAATGGGAACTAGATACCCGTTCGATCTGAGCTGAGCTGAGCTAGGGCCTGATTTGCATGTTTATGTCGCTGCCACTCCATACAATTGAGATCCCAGCGGGCAGGTGCCTGGGATTTGTGGGATTAGCTGGGTTTTATAATTTGTTGTTATTATTGTTTGATAATAAAGCAACAGCACCGGCAGTAAGTGTCACGCAAAAGAGTAGAGCACGATTTCTGTTTGGATTTCGGGGAGCAAACACCGAGCTGGTTTATCGCACTTGGCCTAGGCAGAGACCTCACAAATATACGGCATTGGGGCCCAGACCAAATATTGGCTAAATGAAACAAAGATACATCCTCTTCACCAGACTCGTCACTGCCTAGAACTGCCAAGAACCGCATTCTTCAGTCATCCCTCTGGTATTTAGCAATGCAAATTAGCCGTCTTCGGCACCCTATGGAACAGAGATAAGGTACTGACATATCTGCGCTGCTTGATTAATGGACCATGATTTATGTATGAGGTGTGCACACGGGATTCTCCGGTTTTGTAGTTTGTCACGAGGAATGACACGGAGATGCAACCACTATCTTATCTACCTTGGCTGCACTCGTTTCCGTAACAAAAATATTTGTCAAATAAAAAGCCAAGACGCGAGACATCTGTCAGACTAATGCAGAATGCAAATATGGCAATTCTTTGAGGTGCAAATGCCCTGCATTATTGTTTCTATTTCATGATGATTTATTGGTACTTTAGCTTCCACTTTGAGAACTGCCATAAATTCATAGTATCATAAATTCTACAAAGGCACCTTTACGATGCAACGAAAATTTCCACTCTCTTGAGTACATTCAGCTTTTTATTTTAAACAAAGTTGCGGTATATCTTACGATCTTACAAACTACAAGTAAGTGGGTTTAGCTTTTCAATGAACGAGCGACATGTTGGGTAGTGTAAAGTGGCCTAAAAGTATGCTACCGTGTGTGGGAACATTCGTTTATTTGAGCAAAAATGGTTTCCAAACGGGGGAAAAACAAACAAAATAAACAACTATTTTTGTGACTTCATCAATAGCTATGAACTGGGAGGCTGTGTGAGTGTATGTGGGTCGAGGGGACTGCCTCAATCCTCCAGCGTGACATTGCGGAAGAGATAGGACATGGACTCCTTGTTGTGAATGCGGCGAATGGCCTCGGCAATCAGTATGGAGATGTCGATCGTCTTTATCTTGTGGCACTGCAGCTTCTGGATCTCATGTGGAATGGTATTGGTAACAACAATCTAAGGAAAGATACAAATTTTAGTAATTAAAGATTGGATATACAAGAAATTCGTTAGACCCACCTCATCGATGGGCGACTCATCCAGCAGACGCGGTGCATCCGAGCTAAGCAGACCGTGCGTGGCCAGCACGTAGATCTTGCAGGCTCCATTCTCCTTCAGCATCTCGGCAGCGGCCACAAAGGCCTGGACATCATCAATCAGGTCATCCTGGATATAATTTTCAGATTAATTTAAAGATATATCTTCATAAACTCCAGGTTATCGAGAGCCCAACTCACCACCATGATGGCAATGCGTCCATTAACATCTCCCACTATGGTCAGCGGTGGCTTGACCTTGCAAATGTGCTCCGGCACACCCACCGACACCGAGGTGGTGCGCTGCCTGCTGCTGCTGCTGATCGGTGCGTGTTGTGGAGTAGAGTTTCTAGTGGTTAGTGTGGCAGCAGAGTTACACATGGATCGTGGTTCGAGTGGTGCAATGTGATGCAAGGTGGTGGTGCATTTCGTATATTTCGGTTCGTAATTGTAAACCAAAAAAGAAAAGAATCGTGTGGGTGGGTTTTTGGGAGGTGGTAGTTGGTGTGGAGTGGCGGGGGGAAAAGATACAAATGGCATTCTTCGATTAAAAATCATAAATTAAACGGAAATTGAAACAATAGTTAAAAAAATACGAACCTAGGCATCGCTGGTAAGCACATTTCAACTGAATTTCCTAATAAATTGCTATACGCACTGCATATAACACAAAAATAAAGAGAAATTTCGATTGTTTTTTCTTTTGCTTTTCTTAATTTGAAATTTTGACATTACCACGAACAAGTGTCGAGTTTTTCTTATGGCAACTTTTGTGGAGCATACAAAAATAAATACGAAAACATTTCTAAAAGGCGAAAAGCGGATAATAGCTTAGAAATCTACCAAAGTGTATTGCTGCCTTGGCTGTGAAGTACAAACAAGTAGCCTCAGGACAATAGATGGCATAAAAAGGACAAAACACAGAGCAAGCTTTAATGAGCAAGTGCGTTTTTGTAAGACAAAATTTGTGATATCAAAGTTGTCAGTATGTTTTGCAGATGAAACATGGTTATAACAAATTAAACAGTCAATAAACTCCTTCACTTCTTTATATATTATGTAAAGGAATGCTTTCAAAATGATTTAAATCTTCAGCAAGCCAGAAATAAACGATATTATATAAACAAATGAATCAAAAACTAAGTGCACAGTAAATATCCGTAGAGTTAAGTGCTAGATTCCAGCTTCAGTCATAAAAGAAGCCTGAGCGAATGCACAATAAACTAATAAAAAAAAAGCTGACAGCAAATCATATATAAAAACACAACTTAAAAATCACAAGAGAAACCTCACGACTAAAGAACTCAAAGGGAGGAAGGTCATCAGCGTTGGCCTGCTGTTGGTCTAGAAATAGGATAGGCTAGCAACTCACCTGGTTGGTGGTGGAGAGTAGCGACCATCGACCTCATCGCTCTCTGCCTCCTTCTGTTCACCATGGATGACGGCCAGGCCGAGACGCAAACGTTCTGCATACGAGTTGGCCTTCTTAGCCACGCCTGGATTGCGGGCCACAATCACCGAGTTGCGATAGTCGGGAATCTAAGAAATATAAGTGTATTAGCTTATTTATTTCTTTATAGAATATACAAATACGTACGCTCTCCTGAATGTATTGCAGCAGGAAAGGCGATGCCCTCAGATTGTCCACTGGTATGTCGAAAAAGCCCTGGATTTCCTTCTGATGCAGATCCATGGTTATGATATGCGTCAGGCCCGAGGTGCACATCATCTTGGCCAGCAGCTTGGACACAATGCAGCCGCGTTTGCGCATCTTGCACTGTTTGGAATACGGCAAGTAGGGAATCACTCCGACAATTGAACGAGCCGAGGAGGTCTTGCAGGCATAGGCCATGATTAATAGCTCCATAATATTGTTGTTGGCATCCCTGAAAAATATAATAATATATTTTAATAAGAGTTTAATGAGTATATTATAAAATACATCTTACTTGGTGCCCGTTTGGATGATGTAAATGTCCTTGCCTCTTACGGAATCACTGATCTCGACAATGGTCTCCCGATTGGACTTGTGGAAAACGGAGCAGCCGCCATTCTTGAGGCCCATGCGCTCGGCCACCATATTGGCCAGATCCGGATGCGAGTTGCCATTGATAATGACAATGTCCGAGGTGGAGATGTTATCCATGTCGCTCCTGCAACGCTTCGGTGGCCGTACGCTGCCTAGTCTGTAAGGGATTAGAGCAGGGATTAGTTATGATGTTAAAATATGTAAAATATTTAAAAGAAAACATAAACCATAACGAAAAACATTTACTGGGCAAGCTAAATACCTGCGTTTGGACATGCTTTAAGCCTAAAGAGGATTCGGGTTAAGGGTTAAGCAATGTTGGGGTGTTGCCGGGTTCATTCGCTTTGCCATAACCATTAAAGTCACACACACGCAGTCGTTACGGTTCCCACGTTACGTATCGATTAGCCCCAGTGAACCAAATAGCCCCAACGGCGAACGCAATTAGTTGTCTTGCCCTTCGTCGTCGTCTCGGTCGCTGCCCAGCCTGTGGAAACTGTGTGCTCGCTGCGAATGGGTAAAACCGCAGCCGAAGCGAATACAACGCGAAGGAAACTTCTGCGAAATATCGACCAAACATAGACAGGACGACACACGTGAGTGGCGTGGCAACGTCAAAGTGCCAACATGCGAAGAATCACAGTTCCGGAATCCGCAGCCCGGATTCCAAGGCAGTCGGTGCGGTGGAAGCGGCGAGGAGCGACCGCTGCTGCCCAGGATTAGCAGATACAGATCGGCCTCACTCTCGCACGCGACTTCCTGGAGAAAAGTGAAAGGACCCAGGAGAAGGAGGCGTGTGTTGGCTAATTGAATTTCTATTTTTGATTCTTCGCCGGGTCACTGAGCCGACGCCGTCTAAGCACTCGAAGGAGAAGCAGCCTCAAAGCCGCAAAAAGTGCATGGGTTGAGGCAGTCAACACTTCAGTCAAGACATGGGCGACTCAGGTGAGTGAAATGGGCATAAATGTGAGGTGGCGATAAGAAAATTGGATGGGAAATAAGTCATAAGCATAAGAAATATTTAAATACTCTTTCAATTTGGTTAAATTTTGGTTTTCTTTTCTTAAAATTTAAAGAGCCAACTCAGAGTTTAAAGAGATATCTTTGCCTGTGAAGTTATACATCCTTAAAAATAGCTAGCAAAAGGTTTTTACTCCTTCTTCTCTAAGCAACTGTAATACCTTGTTTTTCAAGGGTATTTGATGAAGCTATTTCAGGACCCTTCAAGACATTCACCTCCGCCTTTTCAACTTGGTCTAGGTCTCAAGGGGCCGACGCAACCGCGAGGCGACTATTCAATTTTAGACATTTGACGTCTCGAGCTGCTTGGAGCCCAACTGAAGGCGTTGGCAGTTGCAGCGAATGCATTGGAAACTTGCGGCACGCATATGTGCCACATGCAGGGGAACGAATTGGGATGAGAAGTATGAGGTTCTGATTTAAAGATAGCTTCTTGGGTGGCTACGCCTAACCTCAGGCTAAGAAAGTTATGACAGGTTGAACTGAATTGAAAAAACCTCGCAGGATTAGGGCCACTCCAGCCAGGTGAGTTGCATTAGAAGAAAGTATAATTTTGCCCGAGAAAGACGCACCAGCGGAGAAGCCACAAAATGTTGGGAATAGCCTGCGATCCGCTCCAGCATACGAGCATGTATGAGCGCGGCTCAGATGGTACTACAAAAAGGGAACTGAAAAATCGAATTAAGAGATTAAAAATAAAAGTGTTATAGACTTTAAAGCTGATAAGTCAAGTGTAGATTATAATTTCTAAGGTCAAGAACATGGAAACTATTGCAGCAGCACACAATCTTATATTTAGTTATCGCAAAATTTCGCTTTCAGTTCCTATCAGTTTGATTTTTAATTATTTTTGTCTAGTTTGTTTTTAAGTAATGCATAAATAAGTCTTTGCTTTGAGGAAAAACATAGATTAAAATTATTATTTTAAAGCAGAGCTTGAAATTAGCATCTGTAAACATCCAAATGTCTCTTAATCTATGCACAAACAGGGAGTTTTCTGATCATAATTAAAATAATAATTAATATATTTCCTATTTTTATGCCAACTATTTACATCTCTCTTTTTGTGAAATTATATTTCTTTCTAGATAGCGAAGACAGCGATGGAGAAGGTGGCCTGGGCAACGTGTCCAGGGTTATCATTCGTCCGCCGGGTCAGAGCGGCAAGGCCAAGAGAGGTCACCTTTGCTTTGATGCCGCCTTTGAAACGGGAAATCTAGGCAAGGCTGAATTAGTGGGGGAATTCGAGTACGATCTCTTCCTAAGACCCGATACCTGCAATCCCCGCTTCCGTTTCTGGTTCAACTTTACAGTGGATAATGTGAAACAGGATCAGCGGGTGCTCTTCCACATAGTGAACATCAGCAAGAGCAGGAATCTCTTTGCCTCGGGACTAACTCCCCTCGTAAAAAGTTCCAGCAGGCCCAAATGGCAGCGTCTGCCCAAGCGACAGGTGTTCTTCTACCGCTCGGCGATGCATCAGGGTCACTATGTACTTAGTTTCGCCTTCATCTTTGACAAGGAGGAGGATGTGTACCAGTTTTGCTTGGCCTGGCCATATAGCTACTCCCGTTTGCAGTCGTATTTGAATGTGATTGATGCCAGGCAAGGAGCGGATAAAAGGTTTACGCGTTGTGTGCTTATTAAATCCTTGGTGGGTATAAAAAAACCTAAATTAAAGCTTTAACTACGGTGATTTTCTATATTCTTCCAGCAAAATCGCAATGTGGATCTGCTGACCATCGATCATGTGACCCACAAGCAACGCTCTACGAATCGCTTAGACCGTAGCTTCATTCGCGTGATTGTCATCCTTTGCCGGTCGCATTCTAGCGAAGCTCCAGCCTCTCATGTCTGCCAGGGTCTGATTGAGTTCCTGGTGGGCAATCATCCCATTGCCGGCGTTCTGAGGGACAATTTCGTCTTTAAGATTGTGCCCATGGTGAATCCCGATGGTGTCTTTCTGGGCAATAATCGCTGTAATCTGATGGGTCAGGATATGAATCGTAATTGGCACATTGGCTCGGAGTTCACCCAACCGGAATTGCATGCGGTGAAGGGAATGCTGAAGGAATTGGATAATTCAGATGTGAGTTAAAGAAGGTTTTAAGGGAAGAACTCTGTCTTTCTGTAGCAACTATAAATCTTCTGAGTGGTCAGAAGTCTAAAAGTAACATAAAAATGTTTGAAAGAGTTTATATATATGCAAAGATTTTGATTTTCAAGGTCTTATTATCAGTCTGATACTAATTAGTCTTTAATTAGACACATTTTTGGTATGATTTACTGTATAATCATTGACTTATTGATAGCACTCTTCATTTCTAGTGTCTTGTGACGTTTATTGAATTATCAAAATAGATTATGGAAGTAAAGATAGATAGAATTTATTGCCAAACAGACAGGTGATTTATAAAGCTTATTTGAAACAAGATCTCGATTAAAATTTATATTTTATTAGTCTACTTCTATGATAAAACTCCTTACAATTTTAACCAATAATTTTTCTAAATCTCTTCTAATTTCCTCCTATTTTCCAGACCTATCAAATAGATTTTGTAATCGATCTGCATGCCAATAGCAGCATGCACGGCTGCTTTATCTATGGGAATACATACGAGGACGTCTATAGATACGAACGGCATCTAGTTTTCCCGCGACTCTTTGCCAACAATGCTCCGGATTATGTGGCAGATCACACCATGTTCAATGCAGATGAGCGCAAGGCGGGCAGCATCCGTAGATTTAGTTGCGAACGACTGAGTGACACGGTTAATGCCTATACTCTGGAGGTTTCCATGGCGGGACACTACCTCAAGGATGGCAAGACTATTTCCCTGTACAATGAAGATGGATGTGAGTACGATTTGTTGGATTTTTTAACAAGAATAAAGTAAAATTCCTAATCAATACCTCAATTTCTCTGGCAGATTACCGAGTAGGCAGGAACCTGGCCAGAACTCTGCTGCAGTACTACCGCTTTATCAACATCCTGCCCATGCCGATTGTGACTGAAGTTCGGGGCAAAAGACGCGGCCGCAACCGCCATGCCCATCACTCCCGATCCCGCTCCAAGACGCGCTACGAAGTCAAGCCCCGCCCCAAGACGCCGCGTTGCCATGCGCCCATTGCCTATACGAATCTCAGTATTTGCTATGATTCGGGAGGCGGCGGAAACTCCTCGGATGAGGGGGGATTCTCGCCCACTCGTCCTCTGGCGCCGGGCAGCAGTTGCTTCAGTGGCTATCGTAATTACAGGAGAGCAGCCACCGCTGGTTCCTGCATAAATCCCGCTCACGATCAGTATTCGCCATTTGCGATGGGAGCAAAAACGGGTAGTGACCATGGAGGAGGAATACCTGGTGGCCAGGGTGGCGGGAGGAGCAAGAAATCAGCTGCCCAGGTCACAATAGAGCTCCCCCTGCCGGTGAATGTGCCTCCCAAGCCGTATCTCTCCATCATTGACCTGAATCAGCTGACCAGAGGAAGTCTGAAACTAAAGTCCAATAGCTTCGATGCTGCAGATAGGAGATAGGACTAGCATCCTGCAATAAGGAGCCCATTAGAGTGATGTTATCAAGCCTTTTCTACGCTTCTTGCTTGTTTTTCTAATAAAAATAAAACAAAGTTATACAAAGAATTAGTTTTCCAACTAGAACGATAGGACTTCCCGTTGTGTATCCTAATTAGACAGTTGCCATCCCTTGTTCCCCTGCTTCATAGTTACTTTCCACTCAGAACGACGCTGGGCAACAAGTCTTGGGATTGAGTGACACCTCTTGTGTGAGTGAGTTAATCCGCTGGCTTATCTTGCCCCCTGCATTATTGTTGTTGCCATTTGCTCTTAATTTGGCTGCGAGCCAGAAAACTAGATGCGCTCAATTGGCGACCGCTGACATGTGAGCTTTGCATATCACACACAAAATAAATGCGGTATTTACAGTAGGCAGACGGCGACACCCACAGGCAAACAAAGAAGCAAACAAGAAAACACTCAAATGGCACACGTGAGTGTGAGCGGGAGGCCATTACTCGGGACACTCCAGGGTAATTAACGACATTTGCGGGCACCTTTTATCTTATCAGACGCGATATGTGTAAACTATAACCTCCACAATGCACTCGCCGCCCATCAGCTGTATTTAGTGGCTTTTAGTGAAAATACCTTGGCGTGTTTTTCCCACTCACAGAACTCACTCCACGCCCGGAGGAAAACACGCGCGAAAATTGTGTTGATAAGAGCCGAACTCGCGAGCGACTGACCAAAAAGGCAAGCTTCTGGACTGATTAACGCTTTCAATTAACACGGAATCAATATAGAGCCACAGCGAGGGCACTTTTTCACTTTATTTCTTCGTATAAATAAAAGCGAATGGTCGGGAGCAGAGAGGAGCGCAAAACAGACAGAAGGCGTAAGAGCCACAAGGCGATAACTGGACAGGCGTTGCCAGATCGCCGCAGTAAGATGGCAGAGCAAACAGCTGTTTATGTTTTTGAGTGGGAATTACTGGGTAATAGAAATTAATAAATAAGCCATTAACAAAAGAAAGCCAAAAGTAAAAAATTTTAAACGTAATAATCAATACAATTAAATAAAATAAATAAATTAGTTTATTATTAAGTTTTGTGAGAGTTATAATTAAACATTTTCAATACACAATACATATTTTAGTGTAGGCTTTGAAATTATAGCACAACAATAGAATAAACTGTAATAAAAATTAATTAATAAAGAACAGCTGCTCTATATTAATGGTTAAAATGAAAACATTAAAATTCATTATTTAAATTAGTAATTTATATGCAATCACTTTTCGTCTCCATCTCTTTGAGCACAATACGCAGCGAGAGCGCCAAAACTGAGTGGGAGCGAAAGAGGCGGCTGCACTAGAAAATGGAGAACAAAACAAAGTGCGAGACAAACGGCGCGATGAAGTAACAAAACGAGAACGGCGAAAAACAACAACAAAGGCATTGAGGCTAAAAATAAAATGCAAACACAAATTCCAGCAAAAGGGGGCGGTGGGGTGTGGAGGCCTCGTTTGCTTTACTTTTTCAACGTTAGCACGCAATTGAACAACACAAATTGGTTAGACAAACAGAACGTGTAATTGAACATTTAATCTCTCAACCTGGCTAAAATCTTCGTGGGCACTGGAAAAATATGGAAAACGGGGAAAAGTGAGTGATGAACATATGGTTAAAATGGAGAAAAAGGAACAGGCACACACAGTGACATAAACACTCACACACACAAGACACTAATTAAATTATACATATAAAAACACAGAAATATAAGGGGAAAATAGCGAAAATGTAGCCGCTTTTATATATTTTATTTTACTTGTTCCGCTGCAGCAGCATGTTGTGTTCAGTTTCTCGATAGATTTCACTGTATTTCTTCGGCGTTTATTGATTTATTTCGAACTTAACACCTTTTCTATATCCTTTTTGTTAACAGTTCTCACGCGGTAGAACCGGCGGAGAATGATATAGCTCAAGTGAGGGAGATAGAGGAAGAAAGCCCACACAGACACACTTGCTAAAAAGCTAGTAATAATTCGTAATTTACTCTTTTTCGATTGAAAAACTTCAGAAAACTGCGGCAGAACGTTTGGAAATCGTCTTAATTTATTAGATTTTTGCTAGATGCAAAATTAGGAAAAAACATATGTTTGCTTTAGGCAGACCATATATCGGCGGCCAAAAAAGCTTCAGATATGAGGATTTTAATACCAAAAAAAGCCTATTTAAAATTTAAAGATCTGGTGGCACTGTTTTTCTGGTAAGTTTTGGAAATTTTAAGCAAATAACAAAACATTTATTTATCCATAAAACTAATTCAATTCTATGTTTTAGATAAAGTTGTACACTTATGTTGTTCCGCGTCAAGTTTTTGAACTTCTCACACACTGCACAGTTCAAAAATCAGAGCATGCAAAATAAATTCTTCACAGCTATTAAACCAGAAGAAAATGATCGATTTTCCAGCAGGTGTTCTATCTTCCGAAGATCAGTTTGCACAGAACCTTCTCCACATCATGGCTGCGGGAATAATGTCGCTGATTTTGCTGCTTATCCTGGGATGTCCTTGTTTCCGGGCCTTGGACGAAGAGCAGGTACAAGGAATGAA
This sequence comes from Drosophila mayri, assembly GCA_008042485.1. Classification (NCBI taxonomy): domain Eukaryota; kingdom Metazoa; phylum Arthropoda; class Insecta; order Diptera; family Drosophilidae; genus Drosophila; species Drosophila mayri. The sequence continues at coordinate 337,029 of VNJN01002114.1, read as the reverse complement.
GAATTTACAGGGGGAGCTCCTTAGAAATCTGCAAAAATATGCTGTCAAGCTGGAGGATAAAATAAACCTCATAGAAGAGTGAGTTTTTAACTTAAAATTACATTTACTTTGCTTACATAATCCCAATTTCCTTCCCTAGTTCCATAGCTGAATATAACGAAGAGATCGAAGAGGCCAATCAAGATCCGGAACTATATCTATCGAATCCACTGAATGCCTTCCGTTTGATTCGCCACATGCACCAGGACTGGGTGAGCTGGCAGGTGTACATGGAAAAGCCAGTGGCCCCCGAGGCTGTGGAGAATCTCGAGCGTCTGCTGCCGCAGTTACCCCAAGAGAAGGGGTATAAGCAGGCGGCCAAGGATGTGCATGATCTGACACAGTTCTATGCCTATAAACCCAGTGATTTGGTTACCAAGAATATGAGGAATAGGTACGAAATTCATATTTTTTGCGAGTTATTTGCTTACTTGCTCCTCTTCCTTCCAGCTGCTTGCATCTTTCCCCCCTGGACTGCTATCACTTGGGATTAGAGCGATATAAGGAGGAGGACTACCTGGGAGCAGCCAAGTGGCTGAGCGTGGCCGCCGATAACTACACTCTGTCGGAATACAGTGATCTCTATGGCCTGCTGGGAGCTCCACGCTGGCAAATGTACAGAGATCAAGCCAGAGTTCTCTTAAAGCTCAGTGAGTCCACGTTGATCCTTGTTAATACCTAAATAATCATTGAATAATCCCTTGCAGATCGTCCTTCCGTCCTAGAGACGTATGAAAAAGCCTCTAATTTTAGTCCGTTTAATGTCCACCTGATGGACGAGGTTGGCCTCTGGGAGTTGACTAGTTTAAGGGATCCCATGGATCCAACACTCGATCCTGTGCCAAATCCCACCAAATTGGAGAGCCACTGCCGCGGTCATGTGGTGCCAGAGCCGACTTTGGTTTGTGAAATCAACAATTGGTCATCGGACTTTGTGAAACTCGCTCCTTTGCGTTATGAAGTGCTGGTTGAGCCGTTCACGGTCCTGTATCCCAACGGTGTCTACGAGTCAGAGCTCCGGGTTGTGGAAAAAGCCTACAAACAGTGCCCGCTAAGTAATCAGTTGGTGCTGGCAAAGGGAGTCACTGGCTGCTCCTTATCCAATGAACACAGTCTTACCACGAGGCGAATCAGAGACCGAGTGCTGGAAATGACTGGTTTGTCCAAGGTATGGAAGAGATCCTTTATTGTGGAGTACAACAGCTTAAAGCCACTGGAGATCACTCAAGTGTTTGGAAATTCTACGAAGGTAATTACATATTGTTCAAATTTTGTATGGAGAACATGATTTAAATATTATTTTTCACTTTTTAGTTTCCCGAGTTTAAGTTCCTAGAAAGCATGGGTGTGATTGCCACAGCAATAATATTTGTAAGTGGTATTTGGTGTTAAACTTTTGCTCATAATTTCATTATTATCCTGAAATTCCAGTTGAGAGACGTTCCTGAGGGCGGTGCTATAACTATGGCTAATCACGGTCTGTTTGTGCAACCTGAAAGAGGAAATGTTTTGCTGATCGTCGAAGAGATGCAGCTGGAGACTATTTTTTGCCCAAATGTCGCCGGCAGTGGACTAGGTGGGATATGTAAAAGACTTTTTACTAACCTTTTCATAGCTGTAACTCTATTTTAATTTTTATTTTCAGTTATGGTCCAGTTTATTCTAGAGGATGAATAGAATATCCTCCACAACATTTTATATTTAAATTGTATTTAAAGAGAAGCTATTAAAATACGTGTTAAATAGCCATAAATTGTGTTTATTAAGAAATTAGGTAAGTATATATTAATTTTATAAGTGATTTAATATATTATTTTAAGGAAAATCTGACAAAACGCCATATAGTATTATATAATATTAATATTTAATAATATTATAAGTATTTACACCATTATCTAAATCAGTTTTTCACCATATCAAATTTATCGTCACAGTTTAATAACTTTAGCTCTATATCTCAAGTTTTAACAGCAATTTCCATTAGTTTCAAGATGTTTCTACTCACAAGTATCCACCTGCTGCTGATGCTGCTTTCAGGAACTGAAAGCCAAATGGATTCGCAGGTACCCAGGGAGTTTCTAATCTCGCGAGCAGCAAAGCAGGATCTCATGAAACTAGACAAAGAGCTGATCACTAATTTAATGGAATATTCAGACAGGCTAAAGGAGAAAATTACACAATTACAGAGGTATGTGAAGGATATAAAGGAAGGAGTCTAAACTAGGCCTATAAAATCGAATCTCTCTTTAAGAAACCAATATATAAATAATTTCTTTCCATTTTCAAGGCATTTCATCAATTGTTTTTATATTTAAATGTAGTTATTTTCCATTTAAGGCTAACTCGTGAGCTCAGACAGCCCCTAGAGGCTGCCAAGGGCATAGAAGAGGAGTATCTATCCAATCCTTTGCACAGCTTTCCCCTCATCCGGCACATGTATCAGGATTGGCATTATATAGAAGAATTTATGAAGAAGCCAGAGGGACAAGGTATGAATTTTAAACTTTTTATTGAAATAACAAAATTATAATTCAAGATTTTTGCTAATTGCAGCTGAAATAGATTTTGTGAAAAATAAATTGCCTGAAATGCCTATAAGGGAAGATACCAAAGAGGCCTCTCAGGCCATGTATCGTATAGTCAGGGTCTATAATGCAACGCCCTGGGACTTATCCGCTGGCTTCATCGATGGCGCCGAGTTTGGGTAGAGTTCTCTTAAGGGGTTCCTTATAAATTTGATACTCAATACTCAATCATCATTATTTTGCAGAGGCGCACAAACACATCTGACACCTTTGGATTTCTTTGAGATTGGAAAACTCTGCTTCCAGTGGGAACATACTCAGGCGGCCTTGATTTGGTTTACGAGCATTCCCGTCTTTGAGGAATATGCGGCGGCCCAGGAGGTTTTGGGATTCCGAATGAAGGATGTGAATTTGATGATTGCTCGCTGTCTGGTGGAGATGGGTATGTTTTATAGTAGATTTATAACTAGAATGGTTATCCTTATACCCATTCTTTCTTTCCTCAGACATGTCAGAAGACGCTCAGGAAGTATTGATGCAACAGCCCGATATGGAAAAGGAATATGCGGCTAAATTAATAGCTCTTTACCAGAAACACTCCGAATATCCAAGAGAGTTTCATCCCTACCTTCCCACAAGTTACTCCGATATGTGCCGATCCTCGTATGTGCCGACTCCCTCGAAACTCCACTGTCGCTACAATAGCACCACCACGCCATTCCTGATCCTGGCTCCCCTGAAAATGGAGGAGATCTCGCTGGATCCCTACATCATAGTCTACCACGATGTCCTGTCGGCGAAGAAAACAAAAGAGATAATTCGCCTGGGGGACCCCAAAGTGGAGCCCACCGGTGTGCTTCATAAAACAAAAGGAGAGATAAGGTACACTGAACGCACAGCCTTGGGCACCTGGCTTTCTGGCCATACATTAGAGCCCTCAAAATATCCATTATTGAGATATATATCCCAACAGATTCGGGATATAACCGGACTTAAGGTCACGGACTTGTTTCCTCTGCAGCTGATTAAGTACGGACTCGGTGCCCATTATGCCCCGCATTATGACTTTTTTAACTCGACAAACAGAGCGGTTGAGGATGGTGGCGATCGGATGGCCACCGCCCTCTTCTATGTGAGTTTAAATGTAATTAATTAGTTTATTTTAATTTTATACATTTAAATCCCTCAGCTAAATGATGCACCACACGGCGGGGCTACAGTTTTTTCGGACTTAAAACTTAAGGTGAATGCTGAGCGAGGCAAGGTGTTGTTCTGGTATAATATGCAGGGGGAAACGCACGATTTCACGAACACCCTGCATGCCGCTTGCCCTGTTTTCAAGAACTTGAAATATGGTGAGTAAGAATGAAGGAAGGATTTTATTTTGGGCTTAAATCATTTTTTTAATTACAGTCATGACCGCCTGGATAGACGAGTGGGATCAGATGTTCATTCAACCTACCTATCGCCAGGGAGTTCGCCAGCATTTTATTTAATTTTTATACATTAAGCTTTAGTAACGATTTATTTTAAATATTTTCTTTACTTACATAAAATCGATTTGCTGCTGCTTATAAGATGTTAAGATTTCATAGGTTTCTCTCGATTTTCTGATTAATTTTTCTCTAGAGCAAAACGAATTAGTTTTTCCAGTTTAATTTTGTTAGTTGAGCTTCTCAATACCATTTACAGTCCGATTTCCCCAGTCTCAGAATGTTTTTACTTACAAAAATACAGATTCTTCTGCTGTTCCTTTGGGTTGCTAAAGCTCAAAATGTGAATAATCCTGCAAAACCCAAAGAGTTTCTGATTTCGGAAGATGCTAAGAGTGATGCCTTGAAATTGGACAAACTTCTGATTGAGAATCTTAAGGAATATCTAAGCAAACTGGAAGGGAAAATTACTAAGCTACGAAAGTATTTACTAACTTAATTTAATTTAAAGTTGAAAAACAATATCTTTGGTATTTTCTTTATTTTTAAGACTAGCTGCGGAGTTCAGACAGCCCCTGAAAGCTGCCCAGGGCGTGGAAGAGGAGTACTTGTCAAATCCTTTGCACAGTTTTCCTCTCATTCGACACATGCATCAGGATTGGAAATACCTGGCGGAGTTCATGCAAAGGCCAGTGGGAAATGGTAAGCGGATTGGATTTTAATTTCCAGTCATAATTCAAGCTCATTTTGCATTGCAGAACAAATCCATTTCCTAAAAGAAAAATTACCAGAATTACCCCTGCAGGAAGATAGCGATGAAGCCACCAAAGCCATGCACCGAATGGCCAAGACCTACAATGTCACACCCTGGGACATGGCTCACGGTCTTATCGATGGCATACAGTTTAGGTGAGCCTTTAAAACAAGACTTCCTGGCTGATGTGATATTATGGAGATCCCCATCTTTGTAGAAACACTTTAACGGCCTTGGATTGCTTCGATATTGGAAAACTTTACTTTAAATGGGGTTCCTTTGAGGAATCTGTTCAGTGGTTAAACATTACTTCTAACTTTGTTCTGAGCTCGAAGGTTGCGGAGGTAATGGGCTTGCATGAGAAGGATTTGGCTTTGCTGCTAGCTCGGAGTCTGGTGGAGTTGGGTATGATTTTGACTGTTATATAATATTAAATATTTATTAATATATATATATATTTATATATATACACAGGCCTGGATAATGAAGCTGGGAATGTACTTAAGAGTCAACCTGATCTCGCCGGGAACCACACTTCCCTGCTATCCCTATTCAAAGCCCATACGCATGAACCCCTAGATGACACTCCCTATCTGCCGGAAAACTACAAACAAGTGTGCCGATCCTCGCATGTTTCGAAACCCTCGAGACTCCACTGTCGCTATAACAGCACCACCACGCCCTTTTTAATACTGGCTCCCCTGAAAATGGAAGAAGTCTCTCTAAATCCCTACATCGTTGTCTACCATGACGTCGTCTCGGAGGAGAAAGCCGAAAAGATAATACGCTTGGGAGAACCGAGATTGGAACCCACATACATTTACTCCACCACGGGTGCAGTTAAGCATAGCGGACGCACCGCTTTGGGGGCTTGGATAGAAGAAGAACAAACGAACCCAAAAGGTTCTCCTCTTCATAATTTATTTGAAGTGATGCGGGACATCACTGGACTAGAGGTCGAAGAATGCGCTGAGGTTCAGTTACTTAAATATGGATTCGGGGCTCATTATTGTCCACATAGAGACTACTTTGATGGGCCAGCTCCGGATATCAGTAGTATAGGAGATCGCATTGCCACTGCACTGTTTTATGTGAGTCTCTCAGTCTATCTCTTTATTTATTTTTCAATTTACTTCTCAATCTATTTTTCAATCTATCTCTCAATATATTTCTCAATCTCTCAATTGATTAAGCCTGTGTTAAGAATGCAAGATTCAAGATTGTAAGATTGCAATTTCTGTGGAATTGTTTTGCTATTTATAACTCTGAGCTTGTGCTAACTGTAATAATGTCGGCAGTGATTTCAGCTTAGTTAGTCGCTCGATTTTCCCTTGTTTAAACGCGCTAATTGCAAAATTTTAAGTCAGCAATTTCTATATAATTTTTAATAATATTATTTAGCCCCTTAAAATGTCACTGTTTGTGGAATACACAGAACCGCATTGGCGGAATCTGAATATGCGGGCGCTGTCCGTAGACGAGGCCTACCTGTACTTCACGTCCTACTTCCCAGAGCGCACATACCTGTACACACTGTCCGATAAGTGCTACACGTGTCCTTACACTAAAGTGAAAACCCTGTCCGCTGACATGGAAGCCGAGCTGTTACGTTTGAGCTCTGCATATGCGCTGAATTTTAAAATATTTAAACACGATCAAGGGAATTATGCCTATGATAACGCGTCCTCGCTGTGCTGGCTGCGTCGCACTGACCTGCAGGAGTTTGGAGTCTACAATCTGACCCTGGATGCCAATGGAAACTGCAACTTTGCCGTGGACAAACCGGGAGTGCCCATCAATTATGCATTCCTGGCCGTCTTCATGTTGGTTGCCGCTTTGCTAAGCCTACAGAAACTATCTAGCTGCGCCTGGCGGAGTTACCATTACGATGAGGACAAAGCTGCCGTCAAGGCAACACAGGGAAAACGCCTGCGCAGCCTGGACACCTTTCGAGGTCTTTCCATTGTCCTAATGATCTTTGGAAATAGCGGTGGCGGTGGCTACACCTGGGTCAAGCACGCCGCCTGGAATGGCCTGCATTTTGCAGACTTGGTCTTTCCCTCGTTCCTCTGGATCATGGGCGTCTGCATTCCGCTTTCAGTCAAGGCTCAGCTTTCGCGGGGCAGCAGCAAGTTAAGGATCTGTCTGCGCATTCTGTGGCGCTCCATCAAGCTATTCGCCACTGGGATCTGCCTCAACTCTATGAGCTGCAAGAATCTGGAGCAGCTGCGTCTCATGGGTGTCCTGCAGCGATTTGGCGTTGCATCCCTTGTCGTTGGCATCCTGCACACTCTGTGCAGTCGCCACGAGTCAATAAGTCCCCAAACCTCTTGGCAACGGACCTTTCGGGATATTCATCTGTTTAGAGGTGAGCTGGTTGTGCTGCTGACTCTGGTAGCCACCTATTTGGGACTCACATTTGGCCTAAGCGTGCCGGGCTGTCCGCTTGGATATTTGGGACCCGGCGGCAAGCATGACAACAATGCAAATCCCAATTGCATTGGCGGAGCAGCGGGCTATGTGGACCTCCAGGTGCTGGGAGAGGCGCACCTCTACCAGCATACGACGGCCAAGTATGTCTACGATTCTACGGCCTTTGATCCAGAGGGTATTTTCGGCTGCATTCTCAGCGTGGTTCAGGTGCTGCTGGGCGCCTTTGCTGGTGTGACTCTGCTGGTGCATCCCACCTGGCAGTCGCACATTCGCCGCTGGCTGATCCTCGCCATCCTGCTGGGCCTCATCGGTGGCGCTTTGTGTGGTTTCTCCCGCGAGGGTGGTGTTATACCGCTGAACAAGAATCTGTGGTCGCTGTCCTTTGTGTGTGTCACCGTCAGCCTGGCACTGGTGATCCTTTCCCTGCTTTACTACTTTGTAGCTGTCAGGGAGGCATGGTCGGGCTATCCCTTTACCGAATGCGGCATGAATGCCATTGCAATGTATGTCGGCCATTGGGTGATGCACAAAATGCTGCCTTGGCACAACCTAATTGGACCGATGAACACGCATTTTATGCTCCTGCTGGAGGCCATGTGGAACACCCTGTTCTGGATTGGCGTTGCCCAGTATCTGGATGCCAGGGATTTTTACTATAGCATGTAATCAAAGAGACATGTCTGTTTGTTTATCCATTTACCAAATAATTTAGTCTTGTGATTGATATTTTACGATTTTTTCTCTGAGCTTTAATAACATGTTTTTAGTATCTTAAGATTATAATAAGATTACAGGTGTTTTGTAATATTATTTGTTATATTTTGTTTATATTTTAAATGATATTAAAGCTTAGAGATGCCCCACATGGCGGTGCTACTGCCTTTACTGAGCTAAATATAAAAGTGCCAGCGGAGCGAGGAAAGGTTCTGTTTTGGTATAATCTGAAGGGTGAAACCTACGATCTGGATGAACTTACTACGCATGCCGCTTGTCCCGTATTTCAAGGCTTAAAATTTGGTAAGTAAATAAAGATTTTGATATATTTATGGTCTAAGTTTTGCTTGTCTTGCAGTCATGACGGTGTGGATACGAGAGTTTGATCAGATGTTTATCAAACCTACTTACCGCGAGGGAAATCGTACATTTTATTTTTAGTTTATTTTGAATATATAAATTGTATGTTTTGATTAAAATTGTTTATTGAGGGTATTTTTAACAGAATTTGGAAACACATTAAAAGAGATATTCCATTTTCTATACTTTTCTTGAGCAGCTTTAATTAGCAATGTTTATGTTTTGGATTTTAGTAAAAGGGTATTGATATATCAACATCATAAGCCTTTATATGTTTGAGAAAATAAACAAATTTTAAACTATTCTGTCTAAAAAGTAAACACTTTTCCAACCTTCTTTTCTACTAGCTTTTTTATTTGTTTCCTTAAATTTAAGTTAAGTTAAAAAAAAACCAATATTTGCTATCCTTCCTATTTAATTGATTTCTTTATTACTTCTTAACAAAACCCCCTCAAATGTAATTATTACTGAAGCTTACTCATCTTTATTTATTGGATTTTCCTCCCATCTTTTTCTTGATAGTTTTCCCTGCTTTTCGTACCTTGAACTTCGATTCGCAGTGCGATTCTGTTTCTTGCCGCAGCTCATTGCACCATTAAGTGGGCAATTAAATTCAATTAGCCGCATTGCTCCACCTCGCAGCCTTCCCAGTGGTTCTTGCTGCCATTTATCACGCCTGGCTGGAGCTCTCAGCTCTCAGTCCTTATCCCTCATCCCTAAGAGACTTTTGTGGAAGTTTTGCACTTCGATTTCGATTGGCGCTGCTAATAATTTGCCAGATTTATTGTTTGTTCCTGCGTTTCCTGTTTGTGTTCGGAAAGTTTTCCAATTCTAGAGCTCCTGGAGCGACTTTTCCGACTTGGCTTTCAATTAAGATTGATGGCAGCGCGCATTCTTGCAGGAAAAGTCCTCGCCGGTGGAGTGCAATGCATTTGTCTTGATTTCACCTTCCAGGATTGAGTTCTTTCATCTGCCAGACAACATATGTACCAGGCACCACGTAAGCTTTCCTTCTACTTTGGCTCCTGTGTGGGCCAAAAGGTAGTGGCGGCAATTTATCAAAATTTGCACACACACCCACCCTGCGGATGAGTGATGGCAAGGAGCAGCGGCAGCAGCAGCAGCAGGAAGATGGCAACAATTGGCATGCGTTTGCTCCTCTGCCTGATTGCATTTATCTGTGTGTTTTGTGATGGTAGTTTGTTAACATACACTGGGAGAAAATGTTGTCTATTTTGGTTATTAAAAATAATTAAAAACTGAAGAGTGGAAAATAGGAAAAAAATCGAATTCCTTTTAAACTTCTCCTGGAATTTATTCCCTTGAATTTAGCTTTTCTTGGCTCTTAATAAAAATATTTTATTTATAAATTTTATGGTATTCTATTATATCATTTATATAATTAAATAACTTTTAAAATTGACACCTTTCCTCAGTTTTCCATCACTAATTTCTAGGCTGTGTTTTCCACCTCTCCTCTGTTCTTTGCTTGACTTAAATTGCTTTTTTCAATGCCAACGGCTGCCTGTGGTACATGTAGTATCTCCTGCTCGTCCTGCTTGTCCTGGTCCTCCTCCTCTCACCACCTCCTCCTGCACAGGCTGTCACATGCGGAGCCAAATGTCATTTCAGCAAAATCCCTCAAGTCGTTCGTCTGGCCTTGTCTCCTCGCCAGTATCTATGTGCCTTCGCATCTGTATCTTCCGTATGCGGTGTGCATGAGTGTGTGTTTCTCTGCGTAGAGAAAAACATTGTGCAAAATATGTTGGCATCATTTTTCTGCGGCTGCTTAAATTGCATTGGGAAATCGGTTGGGGAGCGCTGAATAAAAGACAATGAGCTTGTGTGCTTACGGTGGTGAAAGGTGCATTGGTTACATCCTGGAGATGGTTTCTGCATATGATTTTGGTTCATTTTGAGTTAAATTTTTGGTTTAAAGCAGTCTGAAAGGGTTACAGTTAATTTTGAAAGTGTTTCTAAATATTTTGGTAGGTTTTTGTAAGGTTTTAATTATATTATTTAAATAATTTCTATCTCAAAGAGCTGTATCTTTTTTTTTATTAATATTTTAAGGTCTATAAAATGGTTACTTATTCAACAAAGACTCTTGTTTGATTTAGGTAATCTTTAGTTCAAAAGGAAAACCAATTATCGAAATAAATAATTTATTAAAAAATGAAATATATATTTAATATATTCATTTCTTGTACGAAATATATTCCTTAATTAAACCAGGACTCATGCTACCTTAACAGGTCACTTTAAACTTATTTAAAAATGTTTTAAAACTCTTCTGGCTTAATAGCTTTCTTTTGGCATGTTTTTGCTTATAAATATTTGCATATTTAATACATAAACTCTTTTCTCAATTCTTTTTAAAGAGTTGAAAATAACCATAAACATACATATACTTTGCAATTAATTTTGAATTTGTTAAGTCAATAAAACCTTTTCAAGTGAAGCATTTGCTATCTCTCAGATAGATCTTCATCCCATAATCTCTGGCAGCAATCGCTTTAAAGGACTTTCCTTTCATCCGCCTTCCGCTTGTTGCTCCTCTTCTAATAAAATTAAAATGCCAACCATTTGCACTCGTCGTCGTCGTCGTATCCGTCGAAATGCGATATGCCTGGGTCCAATCTCTGGCCGGAACTCCGAAACTCCAGGAACTCCGTCTCCGTTGACTGTTAAAAAATTAGCAACAATTTTTCAGCATCGCATCAAAACGCTACGCGACTGTCAACCGCATCCAGGGTATAAATCCACCCCGGCACAGCCACCGCCACCACTGCCACTTGGCAGGCACTTATCAAGGAGCTGACTTACTTTGGGCTACACCTTGTTACACTCTGTCCCCCACCCTTCCCGCCAGAACGCACTTTGTCATCTGGTTTCAGCTCTCCTCCATCTGGGGGGTAATTTGATATGCTGTGGCTTACATTTTTTATCCGCCATTACCACAAAACGATTTACTTCCGCGTAGCAATTTGCTTTAAATTTTTATTTAAACAACAATTTGCTCGAGCGCAGATTGAGATTTCCGCTGAAAGATTTACCAGGAGGATGAGGTGGGAAGTGGGAGGTAGGAAGTGGGGTGAAATGGGGGTGGGAATAAGGAAAAACACTTTCCAGACTGTCAACGCATTGATGCACCTTCTTTGGAGTGGCCTTCGTTTCAAGGCGATCCTTCGACTGCAGTCGACACTCGGCAAATTAATTTGCTCGAGACTGTGGGCGTGGTTCTGTTCTGTCCTTGCTCCTTGATGGGTGTCCTTGGTTCTATGTTAGATTCTTTAGCTCTTTGTTCAGTTTATACCCTTTTTTAAAGGGAATTTTGCAGTCTTAAAATGAGCTTTATAATACAATTTGTTTGTGTTTGAAAAAATTATTAATAAATTTGTAAGGCTAGACGACATCATTTCGATTTGGAAAATAATAACAAATAAATTAAATATTTATTTATATTAATATCTAATTTAAACAGTAATTTTTATAGAGTACTTAATTCTCTAATATTTAGACCCAGACTTCCTTTATTATTTCCCTTTTTTGTGTTCTCAAGATTTCAAATTGGTTTCGAGTTCGCCTCTGCTTTTTGCTCCTTTTTCCTTAAGTTCTGCCAAAAAAATATATGTCACTCCCAAGGTAAAAGGACACCCATTTAACTGAGACAAAAGATATAAAATACCCCTCTGATTTTCTTAGGTTTTTCCCTTAGTTTTCTGCGGTTTTTAATTTAATTTCTTGCACCTTGGCTAATTGGAAATTGGATGCGCTGATGATGTGGCTGACAGTTTCCACTCGAGCATTTTCTCCGCCTCGAATTAAAGCGCTTTAAATTATAACCAACAGGATGTGGGGGCGGGGTGAGGGGACAGGTCCTGGCTCCTGGCGTTAATGGCTCTTTTATGGCCGCCACTGTGCGGTCCCCGTTGCTGCGGCAGCTGCAAATATTCCGCCAGTGCACAGGGGGCGTGGCCGGGTGATGGTGGAAATCTAATCTATGCAAGCTCCGCATACTATATATCCTCTGATACAGGACTCCTCTCCCCTCTGGCCATCGGATGAGACAACTATTTTTTTGCGCCTGATTTTCCACTTTTTTGTTGGTGATGTTGGGAAGCTTAACAGTTAATTGCCCCTTGAAGAATACCGCTCCGGAGTTGCAGGGATCCACAAACCGTTACGGGGAGGACTACGCAGTGGCTACCTAGGTGGACACACAAAGGCAGGGCAGGACAATGAAGCTGTGGTCCCAGCTCTGTCCTTGTTGTGTCCTGTTACTCATTTCAGAGAGGAATCAAGGGTATACTATGCAGGAAATCAACTTGGATTCAATATTTTATTAAGAAATAATTAATTTCCAAGGCAGTATGGAACTGAAATAACTTTATTTATTCTCATTTGTTAGCTTATTAATTCATTTAAATGTTTAACTCTGTTTTAATGGTCATCTCCTAGTCTTTATTTCGCTTCCTTAACATCCTGACTTGCTGTCTGTCTCGGTCCCTGTGCGTGTGTTTTAATCGGTTTGACTTTGCCTGACCTGCATGGGGTTAAATACAGTGGGTTTTGGTGGGTAGATGAAGGGAACAATCCGGTGGTCCTGGGGCAGGACAACAAGGACAAACAACGTTGCCAGTGTTGCTGGCCCCGCAGCAGCAGATTGAATCCTAATCGAGGTTTTGACTTTGGTTACGTTGCGTAAACACGCAACAACCGGCGGATGGCATACACACATCCTCTCACCCCAGCAGCTTCTTCCTTCTTTAAACAGTGCATCCTGGCTGGAGGTCCTTCCAAGGGGTGTTCTCTCACTGCAGCTCCTTTTGCGTAGGCTCTACTGTACTCAATTGCAGTGCAGTTTATTGTAGCACACTTGCAGGCAGCTGTTGTTTGCTTGTCCTTGGGGGCATTTCACAGGATGGGTGTGGGGCAGGTGAAGGTGATTAGGGTTCAATTGGGGAGGTGGAGGAGGGTATTTTAACCCTTGGATTCAAGGGAAAGTAATACGATACTAGAGGTCAAGGAGAAATAAATACGGCATAAAATATGAGATAAGACTTGAAGCCATTTATTTTATGAAGAATTTATTATTTTAATAACTAAAATTCCATATAAAAAATTGTTATTTTTTTATATTAGATTATTTAATTTCAAATAGATAAAAAATAAATAACACTGAATTAAACCTCTATAAAAATTATAAAAATAAAATAAATGAATATCTCCTTAGGGTTAATCTATTTAGGTAGGTTCCCCCCTGAGGGAAATGTGTGGTTTTGCCACTTGATGATGGCCCCACGGCGGCTACATTGCTGCTGCCTCTGCTGCAACTTATGGGGCATCCTCCCCCCGCTTCCTACCTCCCTGCCCCGCCACCGTAACCCCCTGAAAAATCTCCCACTTTTTCGCCTTTAAATGCGCTTTTAATCGCCATACTTGCTGGCCAGAAAAGTTGAATCAATATTGAACTACGGCCTGCGTGCCGAGGAGCAGCTGTTGACAGCCAGCCAAAATGTGGAAGCCTCACGTAGAGACACAGAGGGGTAGAGTGGCCAAAAAAGAGATGGCTAGGACGGCCAAGAGAGATGGGTGTAGAAAGCATAATATGGGATGGGATGGATGAAGCAACTTTTTGACAGTTTTAAGTTTGACGGCAACTCTTCCCGGAGTCTGAGTGTGTGGCGCCGGTTTCGAGACCCCTTTTCCTTGGCTCCAGTATGCAACAATGCGTTCTCTGACTCGTCCTGTCCAACTCATAGGGGCTCCTTTTTTACTCTAACCTACCAGCGACCTTCACACAAAACTTAAACATCACGTAAGCATTTCTTACCCCACTCCCTACATATACGTATGTACATCAAAAAAATGTTGTTATGTCTTTGTACGATTTTTGCTTAAATTCAGCTTTTACTTTTCGTCGAAAAGGTCAGACATTGTCAGTTAAGTGTCCATGTCCAAGTCGGAAAAGTCTTGTCCAAGATTTCGAGTGCTTTTCACAATTTTTTAGTGCCAACCCTCCGAGTCCGGCTCCGGGTCCTGCCTTGGCTTCCTGTCTTCTGGCTCTTATTGAACGCCTTTCGGTTAGGTGTCAATGTGCAAAGCAGAATTATGGCAAATGGTATTGGAAAACTTTGCCAGCTTTTCGCAGTAAATGGATATTACAACTCTGGGGGAGGGAGAGAGGAAAATGCATGGGAAATACTAAGGGAAATGGTCAAAGCGTAGCTCGAAAATTGAGGAAGTTATGGGGGGATTTTGGGTGTTGAATATGTATGGAAATATAAGATTAAAAATATTTTTCAAGTCGTTATAAGACAAGTAAATAAAAGGTTATGTTAAATGAAATGTGATCGATTTCATTGGTCCACAAATAGAAAGAAAACAATTTATAATTTTCACAATATTGATAAATGTTGTTTAATGTTGTTGTTCATATGCTCAGTTGGCATTCCTTCCAGATTTTTTTGTAGGCTTTCGAGTGCTGGTTGGTCCAGTTCCGACTCTCTGTATAGGTTCTCCAGTGTGACGTTTTGGAACATTTACACTCCAACTGGGATACTCAATTTCCTGTAATGATCCGAAATTAGTTTGGAGTTTTGCGAGCATATAATTAATTATTTTTTTAAATTAATAATGTTTAATTATACTTAAATAAGTCACATCTGAATCATAATTAAATTGACATTCTGCTAATACAAACAGCACCAAAAATATATAAATGCTTCTCATTCTCATTCGATTTCACTTGAGCTCATTTAAGTTGTACTGTGGAATTGAGTAAGGAGGCTGCTCTTTATATAGCTCTTGGGGCTGAGTAAATAAATTTGATAAGAAAGCCGCCTTTATGTTTTTGCGATAAGAGACAACTATCTTGACAACCATTATTATTTATATAATATAATTAATCTTTCTTGATAAAATAAGTAAAGCGTAACACATATATCGCAGACTTTTCTGTCTTTTCAAGCGACTGAGAATACTGTTAACACTTCCCAATCATCTCATCCATATAGCAAACATTTTGCCCATAAATCTATCTGGGTGTATATAAATTATAAATTATATTGAGTATTTTTACAAGGTTATCAAGGATGTAAAGGAAAAATTAGACATCTCTGACACCCCCACTTAAATTACGTCAAACTTTACTACAAACAACTAATTGTTGTATATCTTTATTCTGTAATCATCTCAGTTTTTGGAGCATTTCCATTTTAATTCTTTTTATGTTATGTTAATTGATTAATCGGAACCCAAATGTTTTTCATTCTGACCCCTTCAATTCAGTAGCTGAATGAAACAGAGTGGAGGCTGCTCTTTATATATGTAGCTGTAGAGGCTGAGTTAATAAACCAATAAACCTTGAAAATGGGATTGATAAGAATGTTCCCACCTTTGTTTTAGTGCCTGCCCCTGCCAAATATTTGTCGCGGTAAAGGGGGAATTCCAAAAAATCATTTTAAATTCGGACTCATGTCAAAGTATGATTACATCATTGGAAAATCCTTGAGAATTTCTATATTATCCATTTTCTTGACGAATCAATAAAGCAACAAAATAACTAAAATAGTAAATGTTTTTTTTTATTTTATTGTTTTTTATTATTTGCATCTGTACTGTGCTTTGCTTTGTCGGTGGAGCTCCTAACTGGGTGGGCATCTTCGGGATCGAGATGATTTTGGTGGATAAGGTGGATAGCCCTGCAAAATGTTAATATAGTTTTTTATAATACAAATGGGAAAAACGTGACTGATTTCCGCAATTCTTACAATTGTTTATATTTATATATTTTCGGTTTCATTCCTGACTATTTACAATTTCACCACCTAATTGGTATAGGTACATTCGAATGGGTTACACTAGCCGTTCCTCTTATAGAGTACTAATCAAGAATATGATTATTTTACTGGTTGTCTTGATTAATAAAATTTTTAAATATTCTTACAGCATATTTTATTTCGGTTTCATTTTGAAGTATTTGTGAAAAAATTAGTTCAAATTGTGCCAATACCAGGAGCACAAGAAGAATATAAAGATTTCCCATTCTGACCACTTAACTTAAGTTCACTTCAGCTGACAGTGACAGTGAGGAAGGGGACAGCACTTTATATAGTTCATGAGGCCGAATAAATATATATATATATATATATATATATATAAATTGATAGGAGATTTCTGACTTTTGGCTATGTGTCCCCTTTAGCGATAAGAGAGCAATTCCGAGAAATCTATCACTTTCGGTTTTATGAGTTCTTAGCTTATAGGTCAAACTTAATAGTCAAAAGATTTCTGGGAAAAAAGTAAACACAAACATATATGTCAGATGGTTTACTGTATTTTCATAACACTTCCAACAATTATTACAAATATTTTCTCCTGATTTCATATATATATTCTCGTCATGCTCCACCATTTCGCAACTCAAAGCCAGTCCGCGGATATTCCCGGCGTGCGTTCCGGCTTCAACTTCGTAAACTGCCGGCGGTGAGCTGACCTAACACTTTGGAAACCATTGCTTTAATCCCTACTCACTCCTCTCTAGAAACGCGGAGCTACTTGCTCAGGGATACCAGCCGCCGAAGGCTGTGCGCACTGGCACATCCATTGTGGGTCTCATTTACCGGGACGGCGTTATTTTGGGGGCCGATACCCGGGCCACCGAAGGCCCCATTGTCTCCGATAAGAACTGCTCCAAGATCCACTATCTGCAGAACCACATTTAGTGAGTGTCTTAATTAACCCGGCTTTTATTTCTAATTCTATTTATATTTCGTGGATCAGCTGCTGTGGCGCTGGCACTGCCGCCGACACTGAGATGATGACCGTGATGACCTCCGCGGAGCTGGACATGCACAGCCTGAACACTGGGCGCTCGGTGGTGCCGGTGGTCTGCGCCAGCATGCTTCTCCGCCGCACCCTGTTCCGCTACCAGGGCCACATCGGTGCCGCCTTGTTGCTGGGAGGCGTGGATAGGTCGGGGCCGCAGATCTACTGCATCTATCCGTGCGGCTCCAATGACAAAATACCGTACGTTGCCATGGGCTCTGGCACTCTGGCGGCCATGTCCGTGCTGGAGCACGGCTGGCATCCGGATCTCGGGTATGAGGAGGGCAAGCAGCTGGTTCGTGAGGCCATCTCGGCCGGGGTCTTCAACGACCTGGGCTCCGGGTCGAACATCGATCTGTGCGTGATCACCGCCAAGGGGGCCAACTACCTGCGCACGGACACGGTGGCCAGCGAAAGGGGCGGACGGGTGGGCAAGTATGCCATCAAGCCCAACTCCACGCTGATCACCTCGATATCCGTGAACAGTCTCTTGGTCACCGAAGAGAAGGTCTACTCGCCGTCTCAAATGTTGGATGACCAGCAGTCGGGACTCAATGACCTTCAGGCAGCCAGAGAGGTCCAGCAGGAGGAGGAACCGCAGCCAGGAGGCTCCCAGAATCGGCCATAGGCTAGCCCTCCAAAATGTTTTTGTGTTTATGAAAATTATCTGTTAGCCAAGTCATAAATGTCTGCAGCCGAGTTACTACGATTGTTTAATAACAAGTTCTGTATTATATTTTTAGAATTATATTTTGTTTGGTCAAATACTGCGCTTAGTTTAAGCCCAGCAATCAATTGAGAACCTGCGCATAAAAAAACCAACAAATAATACGAAAGTTACCCATTTTGACCACTTGAGACTAACACCTTTCTGAAATTATACAAAATAAGTACATTACTTTAATTTTAAGTACACTAAATTTTAATATTTCCTTAAATGGCTTACCACAGAATAAGCAGAAATCAATTGAAGTCCTACCAGTACGAGGAGCACATGAAATAAATATATGTTTCTCATTTTGAACACTTTACTTTGCAATATGAAACTGGGCGAGGAGGCTGCTCTTTATAAAGCTCTTCATGCTGAGTAAATAAAGCAAAAAACATTGAATTTTTATTGGGACTTTCCCCACCTTTGGTTTTGTGCCCTCTTCTTGCAGAATATGTTTTGCGATAAGCGAGGAATTCTGGGAAAGCATTGAAATTTCAAAGTCACGTTAAAGTCTCATGACGAGCTTAAACTTAAGATTCCAATTAAACAAAATTAAAAATAAAAAAAAGGAAATTTAAATCGAAATTTAAATCTGAAAAGAAAGCCAGCACCGTGACATAAATCACAAAATCAACAACTAAACGAGCGATATGAAAATCGAGTTATGGGTGAGGGTGCCTGGTAATACAGATTTTGATTTATTGGCTGCTGTTTTGACTTTCTCCCCCCTTTCTCTGGCCGTGACTTTCCCCTGTCTCCTAATAGAAGGTATAACCCTCCCTATCATAAACTCACACCCTGCTAAGTAGACAGCTCAAAGGCCTAAACGGAGGGAAACATGCGAAAACAAAAACAAGGACGAGTGGAGCCAAAAAGCGAAGCCAAAAAGCACACACACAATGGCGAGCATTTTGATTTGTGACTTGCGACTTTTCACGTAGCATCCCCCCCCCCCCTGCACACTCACGCACATTGAGGGGGAAAATCTCCATGTGAAAAAAATATGAAAATAAAAATCACGCAACAGGATATTGAAACGTCACACATATGCCACAAGTGCGAGAGCAGCCAGGACTTCATTCGGCATTAAAACTGTCAGTGGCGCAGATTGCCTGCGGTGGCTAAGGACACCTTCACACATGATTTATTTGCTGGCTGCATTTATTTGCTCCGTTCGAACGCTTGTGGGGCGGAAAAGTGAAATTGGCGCAAAGAAAAAAAACTGCGCAAAATTCTACGTAAACAGTTGCAGTTTTGTTGCGTCTTATTTCGATTCCCTTTGGCGAGCACGTGCCAATGGGGGAGTGAGCAAAGAGTGTGTGAGGGAGCGAAGAGGGGTCCTGCGAAGGTCCTGGCCAATTGTCAGCCAGACAGCGGCCGACTGATTGGAACTTTGAGCCTGCAGCTTCTGGCTCAGCGGACGTGCAGCGAAAGTTTAAATAAACACGACCTGCAATGGGACTCTGAATAGGGCGGGGAAAATAACGCAAAGAGCGGGAAAATCCAAATTTAAGTTGCTTAAAAAGTCAAGGCAGCTTAGGTTTAAGAAGATCTATTGCAAAAAATGTAAAAGTTTAAATATGTCACATAAATCACACTCTAAATTTTAAATATTGCGTCACATAAACACATTTGGTGATCATATTTCCATTAGAAGGCGTTGAGAAAGCCTCCATTTCAGTTCTAGAAAGTTTCCCAAAAGAGTAGAAAATCTTTCAATTTTCTTTCAGCTTTTGTAAAAATTTCGGAATTTTCTACAATGGATTCCCTACCCTACGAGGATCTTAAAGCCTTTGAGCATCGCCTTCAAGAGGTGGTGGCCGGACATCGCCAGGCATCAAGGTTCGGTCACCACAAGCTGCTCGCTGTTGTGGTCTTTGCCATTTCCTTGGTCTTGTATCTGGTCCCCATGTCAGTGTGGAAGCAGACTGCCATCACCCTGGCCACCATTATCCTTATTTTACCCTTTGTACTGGACTATACGAAGCCGCAGCTAAGCCAGGAGGAGATAGCTACAGAAACACGATCGGTGCTGGAAGCCTTTGACATGAGTTGTGATGAAACCGGGAAGTTGATATTGAAAGTACCAAGGAGCACGACACCGAGTACTGCAGAGGAAAGTCCTTAATTTAAGCCTTTAAAATTAGATGTGACAAAGAGGTGAGTTGGTATATAATTATAGAGTCTTCTTGCTCAATTAAGCCATGATACTTCTCCAGGTTTCTGGAGTGTAAAAGCTGATCTCCTTCAGGAAGTTCACCGACTATGTCAGCTTTGTTGCTCTAATTTAAATATGCAAATGTTTCTAATATTATAAAATAGCAGCCAAAGCTTGCTTCCAAAAATTATATCAAAACATATCTTGAATTAATAATTTATTCCACATTTACTTTGCATTTGAAAGTTACATAAACTTTATGACTTAAAGCCAAGACTCTGATAATGGTTATAGATTTTTACGTGCACAGTTCACTTGTGCTGGGAATAAACAAAACAATGTCTTCCACCCAATTTCATGGCACTCGCCCCCATGTCCTGTTCTCATCTCTGTGTGTGTGTGTGCGTAGCCTGAAAGCATATCCATTTCACGCCCAAGTGCCGTGGCTTCCTTGGAACCGTGTGTCAAATCCATTAACCTTCTGTTTACTTTTCTACGTCCAGCAGCCGCAGCAGGGAAAAAATCAAAAAGGAGAAGCACACACTGGGACTACACACACACACACACTTATGGTGAAAGTGTTTTGCGGGCGAAACTCGATACTTTCACCAAATTGCGTTGCTCACTTGAGGTCCTGCGAGTCGAGTCCTGGTTCCTTCCCATTCCCCTAATAAATCTTACCTAGGCGTGGGCAAGTGGTGCGAGAAATGGAGCAGCAAATCAACCTCCTTGGACCACCCATCCTCGCACACACAAGCACATATCCTTGCCATAGTATCCTTAGAACAAACTCCTGCTCAGAAATGAGTATTAAGTTGACGTAAATTGCGGTCCATTACATTAACCAGGAGCAAAGGAGCTCTGAAATGGGGGAAAGCAATTTTTGGGGGTTACCAATTAACCTCGTGTCTCTACTAATTGCTTTTGTTGTTCAGTTCTGAATCGGACAAACATCGAAAGGATAATTTATATGGGAGAAAGTAAAATAACAAGAGCAAAGAGCAATATAATATAAAAAGTTTTTCTGACAAAATCCTTATAAATAAATGTTTTGTTTGCTTGCTGATACCTTAAATTATTCCATAAATTCCTCCTTTAATCCTTTTACAGATCGTTAAGTTCAGTCTGAAAATCTTAACATCTTCTTAATGAAATTAAAAAACATAAATCCAAATCTAAATCTCATGATAAAATAAAAACTCTACGCAAACATTAAGCAAATGAAAACCACATTGAGGGAAAAAACAAAGGAAAAGGCAAGGAAAACGTAAATGATTTAAGAACTTTATCGGACATCAGCCACCAGAACAAAAAAAAAATAAAGGAAAATAATAAAAACTGGTCAAGAACACAGAGGATGGAGGGCAAAGGACACTTGCCAGGAGCTTAAAAAGTACGCTTGTAGGTGATTATGCAGCACATAATTTATGCAGGCAGCCAGGACTCAGGACAACAGAACAATGACCAACTCTAAGGAGGAGCAACCTGCGCCGGGACGAAACTGATTTAATCAAGCAGGTGATTAAAGTTGATGCCGGTTATTTGTAGCAGCCAAAAGAGCAACAAGGAAAGTCCTGGCTGGTCCTAAAAAGAAGCGTGAAAAGTGCGAGGAAAGTTTCCCGACAGCGGGAAACTGTTCATTTGGTTTCTCCACCTCCGTAAAATAAAAAGGGAAAACAATGCAAATTTTGTTGGCTTGTTTTTGGGGAGCAACATGGCGTATGCGCAACTTTTTGTTTGCATAATGAAAAAAGGGGCTGCCAAAGGTCGAAAAGTGCAATCAATGAAAATTAAAATTCAATTACGAGTTACGCTAAAGATTTTAGGTGTATAAAATAATAGACTTTAATTTAAGAAGTTTGAAAATTAATGAAAAATTGGGAAATTGAATAGAGCTAAAGGTACTTAGTGGAAAATATGAAAGTTTATTAAGATAAAGCTATGAAAATATGTAATTTGTATAGAATATTTTTTAGAAAAGATTAAAGAACGGAAATCAAGGCAATAAATAAGTTAGAGAGTCTTTTTAAATGTTATTTAAAAACACTTTTTAAAGACAAACTTCTTGCTTAATTTTTATTGCCTTTTAAGGGATCCCGTTGACCCTTCAATCCCTGCTCTTTCGCTGCATCATCAGTTTGGAATTCTTGGTCCTTTGTACATTTGCCACACAATCGATTCAGCCGAGGACAAGGCCAGAGAACGCACTCGACAATAAAACGCAAGAATCAACAATTATGTTAATTTCCTTTGTGGGTCAATGTCTCTCCACAACACCACACACACTTACACACCGACTCATGACTGTGAGTTGTGTTTTATGGCTATATCTTGGGAAAACTGTCAGCACTCTTCGCTGGGTGAAGACAGCCGCAGCCGCAGCAGTAGCAGCTGCAGTGGCTAAAATAAATTAACATTATTTATGAATTTTCTCGACCGCCTCCGAGCTGCCTGTTAGCTTTGCCCCTGCTGCATTTCCCCTGCTGTAAGCTAACAGCAACGAGCTAACAGGACTCTCTCGCGAGAGCCTGGCCACAGGGCGCATGTGCCACCCGCACACACCTCTGAGTGGCATTCGAAGCATTCTCGACACGTGCTTGGGAAGCTCCCTGAGTCCTGAGTCCTGAGTCAGGATATATATAATGTACCTTACGCATCCACCAATCTACCTGCGTCAGAGCCCCCCACCCCCTGGCTGCATGTATATATATATATAAGTCTGTATGTACCTGCTTTAGGTGTTGGCTCATCGTCTTCGGCGTTCTCCGTCGTCGTTGGCGTCGTGCCTGCCTGCTTGGGGAAGGAGAGCGGCATGCTGTAGGTGCCAGCTGCGCTGCTGCCTCTCTCTCTCGCTCTTTCACCTGTACCGTGGGGCACCTACCTCGCTCACTCACCCCCTTGGCCACCCGCCCATGCCCCCGCCCCCGCCCCCGCCCCCGCCCCCGCCGCAGTACCAGCTGCAACCTCAACCGCAAGTAACAGTTGTTATTCGTCGTGCGTTTTTCGTTCGTTTGCTTCGCTCTCACAGATACTCTGGGGCACACACACACACAATCACAGCCAGGTTGTTGCCTGTCCTGGTGTCTCGCTTGCACTCGCTGTGGCTTGTGGGGGAAACCTACCTACGCTTTTTAAGGTGAGCACGAAAATGTTGGCAGCCAACCAAAGCCAAGCACCTTCGAGGGGGTTTTCCACGGACACAGCGGAGGAGGGGTGCCTTTATGGCCAGCTATGGGTTTTCCCGACGGATAAGGCAATGATTTTCCACACTAAAATGTTGCTTTCAGTGATTTATTCATAGAAAGGGCTATAAAACTAAGACAAATCAGGTCAAATTTCATATTAAATCTGTTAAACTCTTTCTTTATAATGTTAAAACCTGGCTAGGAAGGGGTTTTGTGCTAAATTTTGCATTAAAGATGTGAATTTAGATCTTAAATGGGTTCAAAATAAAATAGGAGAATCTTTTAGTTCCTCTATAAATTAAACAAAGGTATAACATTTTTATTACATTCTTAAATACTTGTTTAATAAGCATTCTTCAAACCAAATTTCACAAATCTGGATTTTATTCTACAATTCCTTTGAAATTAAAGCAGAAGAGCAGTCAAAAGGCTTTTAAATTAAACAAAAACAGTTACAACTTTTCCTTAAATCAGAGATTCTATAAAAATCATGATTTTTGCGATAAGAATTTTCCAAGTATTCAAAACAATCATTGAAGCTAATATTCTAACCTAAATGTTTAGACAATTATTTAATACAGTTTTTCCTACTTTATAGACCTTTCCTTTGGCCCTCTTTTATTACCTTATAGCTCCTATTTATTCCCTATTTTCCACACCCTTTTCCACACTCCACCCACTTTTCCCTCGCCTATTTCGTTTTCTTTATTTCCCTCCATCAACGTCATCGTCATCGTCATTTTCCATAGTCCGTCGTGTGCTCGTCAACGTCGTCTCCTCTCATTTCGTCTCGTCTCGTCTCGTGGCTCGGCTTTCACCTTTTCCCGCTGCTTTTCCTATGCTTTTCCTTCGCTTTTCCTCGGTGTGCGTGAGCATCTCTTTATGTGTGTGCTGCCTGGCTGGTGAGGTGCTCTCAGCTCGTCTGGAGTTTTTGTGTAGCGCAGGTTTTAGGTGCGCAGCTTTCGCTCGTTAGGTACTCGGTTTTTCCCAGCTTTTCCTTTTTTATTTCCACTGCTGTCTTAGGTAAATACAAATGAGAAAGCAGCGGCGGCGGAGAGAGAGAGAAAGCGAGACACACACACACTGGCGAGAGAGAGCAGGTGCGCCGGGCTAACTATAAACCCAACCCCCTGCCCCTGCTCCTGCTCCTGCTCCTGTTCCTAGCTCCTGCTCCAGGTCCTGATGCTCTCCTGAACGGAAGGTGTGTCTCTCCGAGTGCGTTAGGTGCTCCGCTCGTCAGGATGGGAAATCTGGGAGGGATCAGGGGGTAACTGTGATTTATGCCAGCCAATGGTCGAGCTCCTGGCTACGTGTGGTAGGTAAGTAGGTGTGACACACCAGCGCTCTCCGTCTCCGTCGCTCATACGCCACGTGGGCTAAAAAATGGCGACTCGGCTACTCGCACCTATGAGCGCTCAGCTCTCGCTGCCTAGGAAAGGGGCAAACTTTTCTAATTAGCCAGTGGAAAAGGGAAAACCGGCCGGGGGAGGAGATAGTAAAATAGTAGGAGACAAGGATGGGTAAGAAAATAGCTGCGGAAAAAAGTTTTCCCTTTGGCCACCCCACCTCACCCTCGGCAGACGCGCCTCTTTATGGATTTTTCGACTGCCCGCTGCTTTATTTTCCTCTTGTTTCTTTTTCTTCGCTTTCCCTCGCTCTCCGTACGCCTCCCTTTCATTCTGCTCGGCGGTGTCAGTGTCCTCGTTAGGAGGATGCTGGAGCATTTTCTTGTGCGCAGCGATTTTCCTTCGCTCATTGTTGCAGATAAAATCGATAGCTCTTTATGGCAATTTAATATGACCTTCGTGGCTTACTTATACACATAAATTCTGTACTTTTGCTAGGCTCTTTATGGCCCAGCCCCCCTCTTGCCCGCCTGCTTTCTTTTTTGTCTTCATTTCTGCTTTCTTTCTGTCTTTCTGGTAGGCAGTTTTTGTTTATAATGCTGCGTTTTTATTCTGGTCTCTTGGGTTTTTGTTTTTTTGCTGTTGTTTTTTGCAACTGTGACTTTCGACTGTTTCAACAGGTCGTATGCGCAATCTGTTGCCACCAATTTTTTGGTTCTTCTCCTGCAAAGGTCAGCGATTTGACATTGAACTCGGAGTTCCAATCGCTACGCCAGCTATTGAACTCTTTCTTTGTGAAATCAAAAAAATCGAAGGGGCCATCATAAACAGATATCTCAAGTTATCATTAATGAAAGGGAGAAATTTGATATAAGAGGCTTTGCCTTTTGGTAGACTACTTAAATGGTTTTGTGGAATATTTAATTTTAATAGTGCTAGAAACCTTACTTATTTAATATTTAATATTTCTGCAAAATAAACAATGATTTGGAATGTTATAAACATTACCAAAAGAGCTTCATTTATATTTAATGTTAATTTAAGGAAACTTTTTATTAGGTTCTTTGAAATACATTTTAAACTAATTAAATATCGAAATTAAATTTGAAAACTTTTCTTAATTATCTTACTTATTTAATATTTTTCTAGGTAACCATTAATTTGGAATAACACTAACGTATAAAACTTATTTTGTTAAAATCAATTTCAAAGTAACTTAATTCTTTTGAATGCTGAGGCTTACATTTATATGGATTTCCCCAATTTAAGAAATTGTTGCGAGTGACTTGCAATTTATTTATATTCTTATTTATTTATAAATATTTTCCTAGCACAATACAGATTTACTTATATTTATAGCATTAGTCTTAATGGAAATATAATATAAGTGGCTTAATAATATGTAAGAAGTTCAAATATTTTATATATTTATTATATTTTATATTTTATATATAATATTTAATATAAACTTGCCGCATTTGGATTATAAATATATTAATAATATTAATTTCATTTAAATCAATTCTATATTTACTTCAAGCCTCTATAATTTCTAAGCCAACAAAAAAACCTTTACCAGAACTTCCTTCCTCCCCCGCCTTTTCCCTTTCCGAAACTCCACTTTGAGGTTTGTCTGTTGGCACCAGAACATGCCCTCCGACTCACTCCAATCCTTCCTTTTAGGACATACCTCATACTCACTCACACCAAGCCTTCCTTTTAAGTTCAACAATAAGTCAGGGCATTAGTCGCTTGAGAAATTGTCTGTTTACCTTGTTGGCCAGTCGCCGTTGCCATTGCCGTTGCCGTTTCCAGCTTGCAGTTTGCCAAATGGCACTCAAAGCGGTAAAATATGAAAAATGAGACGCAGGAAGCGAAATTACAGGCCATGGCCAGGAGTATCCTGTGATCCTGCAGCACCTCCAGACCCCCAGGCACAAAAAGCCCGCCAAGTGGAGAGACCCAAATGAAAAGTTGAAGTAATAATTGTGCGGCGAAGGCGACGACGACGCCGCCAGGGGCCAGCCTTACACATTTTCATTTGGTCATGTCCGGTGGTGTCCGACGATGGGTAATGTTTGTCCAGACGACCCCAAGTAGTCCAACACACGTTCCCCCACTCCCACTGACTCAACCAGAACGCTTTTTTTCCTTCCTCCTGCAGTCTGTCAACGGCAAATGTTGCCAGGCATTTGCTGACCACTCTGTCCGTGGATCAGGGTGGAGACGGGAGAGAAAATGAGCAGGAAAAGCAGACCGGGGGGAGAATGTAGAGGAACAGGGACACCTCTAAGTGGGCTTCATCAGTTGCGCTCCGCTGGGCGCCGGCAGCGTCATAATAGCTCTGTCCTTCTCATCATCTTCTCACTGGATTCTCCATCTTTGGTTTGTTTGTGCTGCCTTTTGTGGTTGCCATTCCATTTTTGGGGTCAAAGGTCGGGCAGGGATTTGCCCACATCCTTTTGCCGGCTCTGAAAAGTCCTTCGGTCTTTATTTATCTTTAAGATTTTCAACTCACTGCACAGGTTTTTTTTTAGTTGTCCACTGACTGACTTATGGCCACAACAATGCGTCAGTCTGGCTGCTTGACTTGGCTCTAAATGTGCACAGGGAGAAAAGGAGGGGAAGATATAAACATATTCCCATTAAAAAAAGTAAAACTACTTGAACACAAATATAGGACTGATATATAAAATGAATAAAAAAGGTCTTTGGAAATTTCTAAGATTTCGTTTCAAATTTATTCCCAGTGTTTTCCTCTATTTTTTGTCACTGACCACTCGCAGCTGCCATTTGCAGCATATCCTCGCTGGAGTGCGTGTGTGTGTGTCTGACTCTGGGCTAAGTGGAAACTGTAGTTTTTCTTACTTATGTCCTGGCAGGAGCGCGCGACTCATAAAGATTTGTGTCTGTGCTCTAATGTCGTAAGTCAAGTGCTGGTCGCAGTTCAAGAACTCACGTGTTCAAAGGACTATGGCCACCTTAAAGGAGTCCTATTTCTCCATTTTCTCCAACTCTTTCACCCACTTAATTGGGAGTGGGCATTAAGCAATTACAGCTACTACCTCGGCCAGGCTTTTTGGCTTTAATTTAATTTGTCACACTTTGCGAGTGCAGACAACTTTACACTCTGGCCACAGCAAAGTGGAGCAGCTGGCCGGATCCCCCGGGGAGTGGTTGGGAAAATGGGCATTGGGATGCTGGGGGATTGTGGCCTGCCGAAGCCATTTTCAATTTGACTATGCCGGAAGTTACCTGCTGGCGCCAACATCTTACACACAAACACACACACACACTGGGGTCCCCGGCACTGAAGTCATTTCCTGTGCACAGGCTGCTCTGCTGTGTCCCTGCCTGAAGTCCTGTCCAGTGGTTTTACGAGCAAAATGTCCCATGTGGCCAGCAGGAGCAGGGACTAGATTAAATTGGCATCTTTTGTTGTGAAGTGACTTTGTTCTCGCAAATGAGAATGTGAGCAAATTAAAAGTTGGCCAACTGGGGAGATGTGCGAATTGGAGAGGTTAAGTAGGGGCCTTCTCTGTGGAGCTTCCTTAAGGTCCTTTCTCTGCGATTTGCACAGTTCCTTTCTTGCCGCTTCTCACCCTTCCCCAAAAGGTCAGGGCCATCCATCACTTGGACTCTTATTAATGCCCGGCGATTAATGAAATATTTACAAGCTCAATTGGCCAGGCAATGAATGCTAATTAATTTGGCTGCCAGGCTTTCTTCTTATCTTCACGGTTGACAAACACACCGAAATTGATTGAAATGAATGCTCGAATGCTTGAATTTAACCCTTTTGTTGACTGATTTCCCTGGCATGTCTAATTGAAAAACTTTCGGCAGTGCAATCGAAAATAGTTGTCAAAAGCAAAAAGGCCCAAAACAATTCGCCAGATGCGAGTGTAACTCTGTTGCATTTGGACATTCGAGAGATGCGGTTTGAACTTTCTTATGAGCAAAAGTTTCTGTGGCTTTTTCATAGGCCTTGGCCAGTGCAATTTGGACTGTTTAATCTCATCCCAAAGATTCTGAGCAATAGTGGTGGGTCAGCAATTTATGATACGCACCCACTTTCAATTTCCCTTTCGATTTCTTGGGTCCGGCTAATTGCCCGATACGCTTGGCATACTCTATGAATCGAGCCGAGAGCCAGACGGAAGAAAACAAGTTAATTAAACGCTTCCGTTTCCTTTTGCCTTCGCTTTTGCATGTTATCTCAGCACTGGCATCGCCGGAGTCCTTTAATTACAGAGATTTGTATGCCGGCTGGGACTTTCACTTTCACTTTCACTCTGCATGTCTCGGATTGCGGCTCACATGAAACGCTTTTATATATGTAAATTTATTATTTATTAGCATTAATTATGGTGGTCAGTTCGTGTAATTGAAGAAGCCTGAGGGCTTAGGCCGGGATTGTCATCGGGTTTCGGCTGCTGATGTCAGCGGCCCAATTAACAGGCCATTTGTGTGCTACACACTAGTTTTGTGTGAAAAATTGGGGAAAAAGAGAAAGGCTTTTTAGTAAGAGACACATTGATATGCTGAGCATAACTTAAAATTCATTTAAATGCTGGCAACATAGTTGGTTAAGTACTGAGATTTATTTGCTGCGTGCTTTGATTGTTTTGTTTTTAGTTAAGCATGATTTATGCTAGCTGGGGATGTTAATATATATTTTTATAGGGATTATGATTATATAGAAAAAATTTAAATCTAATATATTAGAATTAAGTCTCTCCGAAAGGAAACCTAAAGGAAATATGTCTCACGAATAAGTCTGTTGGCTTTTGTTTTATTCATTATTTAATTAAATATATAATTATATTATTATTTAAGATAAAGTGTTTCTTAGCAGAGAGTTGTATTTTATAAGAATTTATTCAAGAGTTTTATAATAAAAAAAATAAATTCAGCTTTGTACTTATTATCCCATTAAAACCATTTAAATGTTTATTATCTCATTAACAGGCTCTTAAAAGGATGTATCTAAACATGCTCTTTTCATTGATAATCTCAAAATCTCTTCTGTTTTCTATATTTAAACATTTAATTTAGGTAAAAATTACATTTCTGCTCTATAATAATTTCCATTTCAAACCTTATTGTTGAATATATCAACAGATAAACCGATTTCAATTCTAGGTAATGTCCCTGAAAAGGAGGCAACACTTTTGCAGCTGTAAATTTACTCACGCATTAAACAGTTTAACAGGCAATTAACACGTAGAGCAGGCACATATGTGTGTGTGCTGTGTTGTACGTACGTGTTAATAAAACTAATTTGATTAGCTAACTAGTGTAAGTAGCGGTTTCCACTTGTCTGTTTGCCTACGCCAGCCACTAAAACTCACACAATCCCCCCACGAGTCCTTCTGCTGCCTTAACCCTGTTGTCCTGATATATCCTGCGTGTGTTTGCCATACCTAAAACAACAACCAGCGAGTTGGGCTTTGGCGGGTTAAGCCTGGAAGGGGGGATGTAGCACACGTTTGGCATTAATTTAATCCTTCCGCAGAATAAAGTGATATCGCCACTAACAAGGCAAACACATTAAATATTTATGCAGACATCAGCATTTACATATATACACACTCACACAGGGAAAATTAGTCCTTCAAGGCCTGCGTGTGTGTGTATATGAGGGACTTTTAATTGCTGTCGTCAAAGGCTGAGGTAAGAATAATTGCAAGATTGGGAATAATGTGTCAAGTTGGCGGATGTGAGGCGGTGGCGGGCGAACAACTCCTCTATGGCTGATTACATCAAAGAGCACAGGGCACACATAGATACTCACCCAGACAGTCGCACTTTGAAGTGTCAACAGGCAAAGGAAGGAACCGAAAAAAGGATGAGACACCGACACACAGCAGCAGCAACAACAGTCGTTATCCATCAAGGATCTTTCACTTTTGTCAGCGAAATAACAATGGCCTCTTAATTACACCACTGTGTTTGTGTGAAAGTGAGTGTGTGTGTCTCTAAAATAAATGTATGAGAGTGTGTGGGTACTTTTTTTATTGTGAGTGTGGGTGCCGGAAATTGAGCACCGAGAAAAAATGATTAAAGGGAAATCAATAATCAGAAATATATAGGTTTGCCCCTGAGGATTTATAATATATTTATTTTAAATTTTAATATGCTTTTTCCACTGCCCAATTTTAGAAATATAAACTATAAAATAAAGGTTATCCTTCAAGGATTTATAATATATTTCTTTTAAATTTCTATATCCTTTTTCCAGTGTCCAATGCAGTCTCCTGCAAGTGTTTGTTTAGTCAGATGTTTGCTTGACACTTTCCTTGGGCTGCCTTTGCTTTGGGCCAGCACTTGTTGGCAAGTTTTCTTTTGGTTTCTTCTTTTTATTCTTTTGCCATTTTGCCAACCCGGCTTCCTTTTCTTTCCTTTCGGCCTTTGACTTTGACATCGCCCGGTTTTGGTATAATGAGCACACACTCACACACACACACACATCTGTTGTGGCATGTGAGGATCCTCCGACAGGATGTTAATTTCAATTTAAATGCCGGCCAGCTCCTTGAGGCGAATGTCTCAAGCAACTTGGTCCCGGTCTCGGGTCAACTTCCTTGGCGCACTTTTGACGCTGTCCTGTGCAATTGCATTGGTCAAGGACCAAAAGTCCGACTGCCTGCCTGCGGCCCTGGGCACTGTGACTTTAATTGGATTCTTTGACCGTCCCGAAAGTTGGAAATGAATTCATTCTGTTGACTCTCGACTCAATCTGGCTTCCTGGCATAATAATGGCCATAATCCCATTGCTGATCCTTGGCCACTTTCATTTGGCTAATTAAAATGGCATAAACAAACAGGCTCTTCTTAGTCATTTGTGAGTTATCGGCGGATATATATACTTTCGTATATAGCACACCGTGATGACGCCGCTCTGACAGCCCCATAATTCACACATCGAACTCTGGCGGGGTTACGGTCTAAATCTTGAAGCAGCCGCGGAAATCACGTACAGCCAGGACGAAAGTTTCCTGGGATCCTTGGCATTATTGTCTTTTGAGCTAACCCAGTTCCCCATGGCACCCTCCTCCGCCAACGACCACAACAGCTAATTAACGTTAATTTATTAAATCAGTGAGCAAGTAAAGGCATCCAAGGAAGTTTCTGTGGAGGATGGGAGGGAGGAAGGGGATGGGAATGGGGTTGGGGTATGGGAATGGGTACGGGGATTGAGGCAAAGACAGCGCCAAGAGCTGCTGGAGATAAAAGTTGCACACGACTCGGCGTCGGGCTTGAGCTCAGGCTTAAGCACTCTGGGTTTTTTTTGTATATCCTGGAATTTGGAGTTTCAAGGGTATACGAATTAAGGATTTAAATATATTTAATTTGATAATTTATATATTAAATATGGTTCTTAAAAATTTAATAATATTAAATAGAAAGAGTTTTAAATAATGATACAAATTAGCAAAAAAGGTTTCATTAAAAAATTCTGACAAAACAAATTTAAAATTTAGAAATTATAAAAATTTAAAGAACTTTAAAGAAACTTTAAATATGTTATTGATGTCTGAAATGTTAAAAGGTTATTCAAATTTATATTTTCGAGCATTTAATAAGTCTTAATATCCTTTTAATATATCAAAATAGATCTAGGACATCAAAAGATTATCAAGAGAGTTTAGAAATGTATTAAAACATCCAATAAAATATAAACAAATTTAAAATTCTTTTCTTTTTATTATTTTCTTCAATAAAATTACATTTCCATGAGGTATTTCCTCGTTCTTTTCCTTATTTCTGGGTCGTCTTAGCATTCTTACTTGTCTTAGCTGGAAAAGCATGAAAACCACACGCAGCAATTATTAATTCAATTATTTTAGCGCAAACAGCCACCTCAGACTAGGAGCGAGAGTCCTGGAGTCCAGGACCAAGACGCAGGAAGCTGCGCGGCATAAATGAGTGCTCTCTGAGTGTGTGTGTGCGGGGCGAGTGGATGAAATAGAGTAGCACAAACACAATTAAGACAACACTGCGAAGGAGCAAAGGGAATGCCGGATTCAGAGCGAATGAAAGGAGAGCAAATAAAGTGGCAAATTTAATTAGGAATCAGCACAGAAAGAAGAAGTGCAGGACTCGCAGGATAAAGCTGCTGCCGCTGCTGCTGCCGCTGCTAATATACCTGATGGCGATAGCCCACATACATACATAGCTGACCGGACATGTGAATTAATAACAGCATCCGTTTCCGGTCAAAAATGGAGCCCACTCGCTGGAGAAGAACCCGGAGAGGGCAGCCGTCATGCCTGTGGAATTATAATAACAATATTTATAATAATGAGTGGCCAAAAAAGCGGCAGCGGACTGCAAACGGCGGCCAACGTGTCCGTAACAACTTCCTGAATGAAGTTGGACATTTTATTGTCGCCGGAAAAGTTTCCCCTGGGGAGGGGGGAAAACAAAGCGTCGCCGAATCTAGGTAAATTGTAAATTGTAAAGTGCAAAACTTTGGCCAAGTTGAAGTCACCTGCTCGGGTTCCCAAACTAGCTGGATGGATTTTGAAATTGCACGAGAGGGGGAAAGCAAATCGAAATGGAGTCCCTTTTGTTTCAATTCCAGGACAATTGGCCCAGACACAGCAGCCCAAGGAGGCTGCAGAGGGAGCTCCTCATCAGGCATCAAGGTATAATTTGGCCGGGGACTATTTCATTTTACGGCCAAAGTGGCGCATTTGCATAAAGTTTTATTTTCTTTGACCCGCACTTGGGGACTTCTTTCCTTTGGCCACTGTTTCCCTTGTCCTTTTGCCTTCCACCTTCCCCCGTCCTTCCTTCATCCTGCATGATTTCCATTTGTATTTCGTCTACTTTGTCGCCAGGAAGTGATTTCCTGCAGCTGCAGCTATTGAAATTCAATATCTCCGCCAAAGCAGGGGGGAGTTGGAAATCCCCCAGGGGGGAAATGGCGATGCCAGCTCCTTAAAGCCCTGGATCAGCTTTAACAAGTGTTTGCACCACATCGAATTACAACACACACACACACACACACACACATCAGTCAATATACTGCCGGCGAAAGGTAATTTGAAAATCAAACAAGCAGCGACTCCTTGGCAAATCCTTTCAATTGCTGCAATTTACTGGATAAATAGGATCAAAATCGAATTTAAACGGCAAACAAATTTTTCCTGATTTCCATTTTGTTGACAGAACTTTTCACTTATGTTGCCGAATAAGCAGATTATGCCGAGATAAGGGTAGAACAGGCACATATATCGGCACACACCTACCGCCCACAAGAGGGTAAATATGAAAGCAACGCCCGCTTATCGTCTTTTAAATATGGAAATTCTTACAGTTTATATTTTCTTGTAGTTTAAAGTGAGGTGAAAGTATGTTATTTTACTTGGCAAAATGTGATTATTATTATTTTGATTTTTAAAAACAGTTTTAATAATTTTAATCAAGAGTTTGTAATGGAATAACCCAAGTTAGTTGCTCTTTAAATTATTTGTTATTTAATTTATTATGTTATATATTTTTGATGTAAATTTATACATTTGTATAGCTGCTGCCTTGGTGTACCTATTTTTTTTCTGGACAATTCAGTTATATAAATATAAAAATATAAAACCTATATAATTATCTAGTTTCCTTTATTGTTTTATATTATATCTTCTGTTGTATTTAAATTTTCAATACATTTCTACTTAAATATATAAAAAGAATAATTTTTCTCCATTTCATGTGCTCTTTACTTTGCTTTTTAAACCGCCTCAAAAATATTTTAATTAAATTTCGCATTTGCACTTGAATGGTTATCCCTGTGGCAAGGCAAAAACTATTTACGTGCCTCGAACAAAAGTGAAATCATTCGATTTTATTTATTTTCACTCGAAAACTGAAAACTTTTCACCCCTCTCTCTCCCCTCTGAGAAAATAAAACTTGCGCAAAAAGGCAACCGAAAACTTTTAGAGAAAACTTTCTTGGTTCCCTCAGTTTAAGCCTCCTTTCCCTCCTCCTTTTCCACAAACATAAACAAGATTAATTTCACATGTTTCCCAGAAGGTGGAGCACGGGGGGAGGTGGGGTGGGGTGGAAAAGCTGCTCGAGTTATTACTTTGATTATGTTTATTCTAGTCATGAAATCCAAAGGCCCGTTTCATGTGCACTTCATTTA
The DNA here is from genome assembly GCA_008042485.1 of Drosophila mayri. Lineage (NCBI taxonomy): Eukaryota > Metazoa > Arthropoda > Insecta > Diptera > Drosophilidae > Drosophila > Drosophila mayri. The sequence continues at coordinate 302,387 of VNJN01002114.1, read as the reverse complement.
ATAAACCCCTCCCCACCGAGCGAAGGCGCGAAATGATTTCCCTGGCAGCTCGTGCAAGTTTTCCACATTTCTCGTGTGATTAGCCAAGTGAAAAAACAAGAGATTAGAGCCAACTATTTCCAACTTCATTTGCCAGTGGATAAAATCCTGCGGGAGTATGGGAATTTAGTGAGGTGAGATGAAAGGATCTCCTTGTGATTAATGTTTAGGGGAAAATTTTAATATTTTAACTCTCGAAAAGTAATGGTTTTTAATATGAAATTCATAGTTTGTTATTTAATTTTAAATGAAGTTTGAAAGGACTCTTAAGATCAGCTAAAATTTCTCCTTGTTCTTGGCACTAGCTTCTCTCTAGCTTCGATTTAAGATTTAAATTCCGCGAATCCCCACGACAAGGCTATTTAATATAGTCACTAATCTAGACCCAGTCTGTGATCTTTCCACTATCTGCCAATTGCCTGGCAAATTTTGGCCAACATCCAATGTGCGATTCAGTCAGTAGGCTAGGCACATTCTATATATCTCAGTCGGTGCGATCTGCGGCGACTCTTAAGTGCTTTTAATTATGTCCACTTAAGTCTCAATATCGCTCAGCTTCCGAAGCGAGCAAATCACACACAAGACGCCACACGCGTCGTCAACGCGATGGGAAGATGGAAAACAGGAAAAGCAGAGGCGGGAAATTCCCCTCTCTCCGCGCTCGGCGCACTCTAAATAAAGCATAACAATTTATGAAATTTTAATTTTTACACTTAATAACACGCCGAGTTATGGGCGCGCCAAGTGAAACGGCCCAAGCGAATTTTCAGCAGTTTCAGCGGTGGAGGAGCGCTTATAGAGACATCATCGTGAGACGCCCGGGCAGGTGGCCCCACCTCCGGATTCTGTACGGATTTGCAATTCACATTCGCCTATGGACCGGGCTACCGGAGTGGGGCAACTTGTGTGGCGCAACTGCAGACGTTGGGCGCAATTAGAGACGCTCGGTGGTGCTCGCTATATTTGGCCACCGGCGGACCAGCGGATTATGCCATAAGTCTTACGTGGTGAGAAATATAATGCAAAAATCAACGGAATCGAGCACTTATTCCAGACACTTTAAATATACTTTCCAAATGGAAGATTGCCTTGAAATAATTAGTTGTTGTTTTATTTTGTTGTTTAATTTTTATTTGTAGCTTAGAATTAGAAAATATTACCAAAATCAGGTATTCTGAAGGACAAAGCGATTTATACACAATTTCTGTAACACCGACACGCGCGTTAGATTCCAAACTTTAAATATTTATTTACGGATATTTGTGCGAAATAAAAGGCGAAACTGAAAACACCGACCGATCCAGAATTCAAAATTTTAATCTGGGTGCAAATTTTTAAATCCTGATCGGCCCATTGAATATCATATGTCACCCCCATCAAGTCCGATTTCCGACTTTGCAATGAACAGTGAATTTTTGATAAAGACAGTGGGGATTGGATTATTGTTCCTGATCCACCACCACCGTGCTGGCTGTGTCCTGACTGTCTATTTGGGCTAAGTGGCCGATCAACTGGTCGATTAATCCCTGCTGCTGTTGCTCCAGTTGGTCCTGCAGGCGTTGCTGCTCGGCCTCTTGGCGGGAGGTCAAAGACTGGAAGAGCTGCATCTGCTGCAGTACCTCGGACACTTCGAGCTCCCTGCCTTCAGGTTCCACACGCTTGATGGGAGTCGTAATGCTCTTGGCTACTTGATTGTTGTTCGTCTTCGTTGATGGCAACTGCTGATCGATTAATTGGAAGATGTTCTCTTTCTGTGCCATGTGCGACTCCTCGGAGCCCCCTTCTGCTGGCTTGATGGGAGTCCTGATGCTCTTGGGAGCTTGGTCCCCTCCTGCACGCTTTATAGGAGTCCTGATGCTCTTGGGGACCTGGTTAATATTATTATCAATCCTTGGCGATTCCTGGATGTGGTGACGCTGCTGCTCCAGCGAGGATTCCCCTCCTTCTACCACTCGTCTAATGGGAGTTCTGATGCTCTTGGGTATCTGGTGGTTAGTAGTCCTCGGTGGGGGCTTCAATTTGGCCAACTCCTCGCGCTTTCTGACCATTTCATTGCGTTTCATGGCCACCTTGGCTCCGTAGTTGCGTCGCCTTTCATTGGCACTATTGGCCTTCACATCGCTCCGCTCGTGGTACAAGGCATGTCCAGGCTCTATCACAGTCACCTCCGGCTGCTGAAGCGGTGGCAGAACCGTTCCCCGATGGTGCCTGATGGGTATGCGGCTGCGAAACCTACTTTCAGTCGATTTGGGAGAAGCCACTGAGACCTCGGAGGAACAGGGAAAGACCACTGGTCGCCCTGGCATTCGCTCCCTCAGATCAATGGTGGTGGTGGAGCGCAGCAAGGGTCCACTCGAGTTTACTTTGGGCACCAAGCTGGACTTCATGGTGCCCCGCTCCTCAGGCAGAAACACTGCTCGCTGCGGTGCATCCTCAATGACCACGAGAGATGCCGTTAAAATAGGTAAACTCTTGCCCGGAGCAACTGTTATGAGCTCTTGTGTGCTGTGATCATAGATTGAAGTCTCCGACTTTTGCAGTTCCTGCCGGAAGCGACCCATTACGACCAGGGGAGCTGAAACAGGCGGGGAAAGGGGTTCGGAAGGGGGAACGGGAACGGGATTGGAGTTGGGATTAGTATTGCAATTGGTATTCTCGGTCAGTGCGGTATTGGTGGAGGCATTAACCATGCGCGGCATCAGGCACCTTATTTGCTGCTCCGCAATGCCCGGCTTGCTCCTCTTCAGGGTCATCTCTATGGCCATGGCTCGCATACGAAGCTGCTGCATCTCCAGACGTTTCAGGTCAGTCATCTGGAAGTTACCAACGAAAGGCTACAGATGTATATTATTTATTTATTTAGCCAAATACCCACCAAAGGCGGCAGGATGTTTACTCCATCCAGGTTGTAGACCGACTCAAATTTCTCATTCAGGCTGTTCAGGTCGGCATGGACAACCAGGTGCTTGGATATTTGCAGACGGCACTCGCTGTTCATTATGTAGAATTTTCAAGGTACAAAATATGCAGTGTGTTCAACGGTGAAATATTTTAAGGAAATTTTTTACTTGTGTGCTGTGTTGAGTAAAATAATAGAATGAAATCCAAAGTAAAGTAATGTGAAGTACAAAAAAGAGCTTGTGACAGATTGAAATGAGTGCGTTTGCTTGGCATGCTTTTACACAAATTTGGAGGATAATATAGGGAAATATATTTTCAGTATTAGGGTTTAGGGATTTTACTAAAACATATATTTTTTTAAATAATAATATATATTTTCTAGGACATTAAATGAGCTCTTGACTCAATCATAAAGATTTTTCTGAGTGCACAACACATGCAATCCCCAACCATTTGGCAGTCCTTGTTCGTAGCTGTGTCCGTATTCCAGTCCACATCCGGACGGAGGCTGACAAATGCGCCGCTCGTCCTTAGAGCGTGCCACAAAAGGTACGGACCAGTCGGGCACTCGAGCGTGGAGCAGCAAACAAGACGCCCAAATAAAGTCCACTCCATTACCGGGCAGGACTCTCGGTCTCGAGTCCCAACTAAGGTATGGCCAGCCCGTCGTCTGAATTGCAAGTTTTTGGAACTTTTGGGGGGGCGGAAATATGTCTTGGCCGCTTGTAGGTGTGATTTGTTTTTTAAATTTCAGGCTGTTCCCCCAGAAGCTGGCCAATTTGTCTCCCCTTTTCTTTTTTGTTATTTGCCAACAAAGTCACGTCGTAGCCTTTTCACTTGCATGCAGAATTGCGACATGCGGCAATTTTCCACTAAATTTGCCATGTCAAACATAAGTATATTCAACCTGCTTTCTCTGCTCATAAAGAATTCAAATTAATACATTAAACAAGCCTGGGGAAGGTGGGGATTCCCAGGTAATAAACGCCGAGATGTTCGTGCCAAAGTCTCGAAAGTTTCGCTTGCTGGCAATTTGCTTCAAGTGGCAATTCGGGAGCGTGCCAAGTGCCTTGGGTAACGGTAACAGCCCACGGATTACACACAGCAAGGGGGGGTTTGAGGCAGGAGACTAAGGCTTGGGTTAAGGTGGGGGCTTTTACGGGCTAACCGCCGACACCACAAAAGGTATTTATCTCATTGTGCGTAGATTAAGAGATGCTCTCAAATTAGGTGAGTGTCGTCACGTGATGAAGATAAAGCTGGAAGGCGGCTAAAGCTAAAGGGAGAGGGGGTAAAAGGTGGCACTAACAGGAAGTACTGACTTGGGTTAAACACAGAAGATTTGAGCTGGAATTTTTATAGGCTTTAAACCAGATATTTTGAGTATTTTTCATATTTTATTCGTGGCTAAGAATGTCTTTATTTTGGGGTATTTTTCATATTTTTACCTTAAAAATCTTATCATTACATTTTTAATATTTTTATTAATATTATATTTTAGCAAGAAGCCTAAATTTAAGTGAAGGCAGTTCTAACTAGCATAGGACAGGTTTCTGATTTAAATTTAATCCTTTCTTGGCCAAGTTATTATATATTATAACAACTTTGAATTGCCGGAAAAAATTTTCAAAAAAATTTTATAAAAAAATCACAATAAATAAAATTTTGTTGGTAATTTTTAAAAGCTTATATGCAGATTTGTTAACATTGAACAGCTTTCCGTCACCATTTCCACCTCTTTCTGAGAAGCTTAACCCCTTAAGGGCTCGGTTCCCTTTCCCCTCTTGGGTTGTGCTAAATCCTAACCAAAACCAGACCAAACGCAGCCAGACTCTCTGCTCCGGTTACACTTCATAAATTTAAAGAATTATGGGCCGTGACGCAGACGGAAGCGGAATGCAGCCGCAGCGGGTACACGTCCGTCGCCAAGTGGCCAGGACATGCCAGTGAGCCACGGGAGGGAGGTCAACAGGTAATAACGGTTGCACGATTGGTTGGCCCCGACAATTTCTGCAGAATTTATGTTACGAACTCAAGTGGAGCGAGGCGGCTGTCTGTATCTCCTGGATCGGATTACGGACCATAGCTCCCTTTCATACTTTTTATTTTACGAGAGAATATCTCCCGCTTTTATGGTCGGACAATCGATGGCAGTTGAGCATTGATTTTCGCTGAGTTGCCAGGCGAAAGTTCAAGACTGAAGTTCAAAGCATTCTCATCGCTTTAATTGAGTTGCCGCAGGCTCATGCATATGCAGGGCTCAATTAAAAGTGCGCCAAGAAAAAGCGAAAGACAAACAAAAACTGGCGACGGTGGCGGCACAAGGATGAGTCTCCTGCCAAGGGTAAGAAAATGTCTGCAAGTGACTCGCAGTCGAGTCTGTTGACATTTCGCGGTATGGAAAAAATTAAATTAAAATGCAAATTAGGCATTCCCGAGGAGTCTGGCTGCTGTGGCATCCAACTCCTTGAGTCCTTGAGAGAGGCAAAAGTGACAAATTGTTGTAAACACTGCAAGTTACGTATACGCCTCGTGGGACCCCGACTGTCACCTACGAAATAAGGGTCTCTCTGCCCTAGCCAAAGGACTCTACCTTATTGTATACATATTTTATCACAGGGCCAAAGGAGCACCGACTTAGGGCCAAGATGAATGTTTTTATTTCTGCCTGCTTTCTGCGGTCGTTAAATTATGCAAAGTAGTTGCGTAATGCTCTTGTTACAATAATTTAATCTTGTAATCTGTTTCTGTTCGACTGCCACCCTCTCCCCCGGCAAGTGCCATAAATAATTCAACTGGCCTGCTGCAGATGCCGCCGAAAGCCCAGAAGGAAATATCCTTGAAGGAATCTTTGCATTTTTAATTTCAAGGTAAACAAGCGCAGATAACTTCGCCGCCAGAAACGGAATCCTAATGAGCCTCTCTCAAGGTGCTTTCCTTCAGGATTGACATTTCAGCGGGGCTGAGCACGTTAATTCAATTTCCGGGAGCTGAAACAAAAATAAAAGAAGAAGGCACAAAGTTTATCCAGTCAACCCCTTTTAAGGATTTCTTTTTTTTTTTTGCTGGGGGATAGAGAAAGGGGGAATGGTTTATTAACGAACCCCATTTGCGGCAGGCTAATTACAGGAAGCTCATCCCCTTTGAAGAGCTCTTTAAGGAGCACACAATATTTCTCTACAAAATATATGATAAATATGTGTGGAAGCTCTACCTAATTACGCCTTTTTTTCATCCTTTTAAGCACCACACATCAGGTCATAAATCAGCTGCCACAAAATCTATGTAAATCCAGCTTCAAAAAAAAAAAAGGAATCGCAGACAACGTAAAATTTCAATAACATTCCCGGCGTGTCTTGGCCTCCTGGCACAAGGTGCACACTCGCTCACACACCCAGAAGCAATAACATTCACAGGATGTGTCTTTTCCTGGGCACAAAAAAAGGGAGCAGGAGTAGGAACTGGATCCGAGCGGAAGCAATACACGTTGACACGTCGCACGGATACAAAATGTGGCGCTGTTAGTTCCGCCGTTTCGCTGGAGACAAAGGACGGAGCGGCGTAATGTAACGGAAACTCTATTGAATTGCGATAAAAATCGCGTTTGCCAACGGTATTCCCCTTTGAACCGCTGCCGCCTCCTTCGACCTGGGTCCTGCAGGATTGCAGGAGACACGGGTTTAGCCATTTTAAAGCATACTTTGCGGCTTGTCAACAGGCGGCAAAATTTATTGCAAATGTACGCCAAAAGAGTTGCACGAACTTTGGAGTTTGTGTGTTTGTTTGGAAGGGTATATAGGCTATATGGTTAGTTTTGGTTTTAATGATTTTATGGTTTATTGGGAGGCAAATAAATGAGAGTAGTATTTTTTGTACGGAATTGTGTGGATTATAAATTAAGGGTTCTTTTTTTGCGCTGGAAATATTTGCGAATTATAAAGTCAAAGATAGGTGTTTAATAAATAATTTAATTTAATTTCAGTGAATATTTTTAATTATTTATATCCTTAACACGTAATCCTAGATGTCAGAATAAGTGTATTGAATGTTCCAGGTCTCTATTTGAGGACTTTCGCATCTTCTCACTTCTGGGAAATGCTATTCCTGCTGACAATGTTATCGTTACGGTTATTGATTGAAATTTTTTACACTTTGCTTGTTGCCACATTGCTTCCCCCTTAACCCTCTATTTTTTGCCAAGGGTTAAGCGACAGCTGTTGCCAGAGCTCCAGCTTCTCCCTGTTTTTTTCTTGATTTGACAAAGAGTTGAACCAGCCAGGGACCAAGCCAGCTATCATCTGGAGCAGGTATGCCAGACCAGCTCCTTAGTTTTCCCCCAATTCTCCACCGTTGCTTAGCTGGCCTACACGCACATCCTGTCACTCGCAGGACCTTCGCCAAAAGGACCATTCACATCACCTACACAATGCCAGTGGAGACGCACAATGGCCACATCAATTGTGCATTTCATTTAACTTGCCACGCCCGTGTGACTTTTAAGTGTTGCCGTATACGAACCAGCCTCCCCTCCTTAACCCTCTAAAACCCACTATTTAACCCTCACTGCCCTGGTATGTACCGAGTGCTGGACATGACAGCTTCTGCATGAGCAACTCTCTCTCTCCTGCTTGGCCCCTATGGCAAACATGTTGCTGCCAAAAGGCCGAAAGCCGAAAGCCAAAGCCAAAGCCCTTGTCCGTAGGTTTTTAGGTGTGTTTAGGTATTATCTTGTGCTGAATGAACTGGGAGAGGGAGGGGGAGGAGAAGGGGAAGGAGGCTGGTGATGAGCATGTGGCACCCACCAAACACCGAACACCGAACACCGCCCACAGCAAACTTTGTGTGCGTTTGTGTCATTGTTAAATTTTGCGCTCGAACGATCTGCAACGGATGACATCCGTATGGCAGGCAAGTTACTTTTTGATTTACAATATGCTACTTTTTATGCCCCTTGGTCAGCCAGAGGTTAAAGGGTATATTGGTTTTTGGGAAGATTTAATTAGAATTCCATTTATATACTTTGAAAATAAACAAGAAATATGGTAAAGATTATAAAATTTAAAAGAGAAATCCATTATTTAAGTTATAGGTATTTATATTTCTAATTATAAAATATGTTTAACTTGTTGAAATATTTATATAATTAAATAAGATAATTTACAAAATTTTACCATTTTATTTGATATGTAATGTTCCCTTTTTCATTAGATGTTCCTCAATAAATTAAAACATTTCTTTTACTGGGTATTCCAAAATGTTGAAGACCTTTCTAAACATTTCCAACTGCTGGTCCATCAAATGCCTGGCTGCCAGGTCCAACCTCCTGACCCCTGACCCTTGTATCAGCTTCGTTTCCCCTCCGAAAAATCCCTCCTGTCCAAGGTGCTGCAAAGGTTGTCACAAGTCGCCCGCCTGTCGTTTGGCTGGCTGTTGGCTGTCGGTTGTTGGCTGTCGTTAGCATTTGGTTTAAATTGCGCAAAATGCGTGTAATTGCTGGAACTGACGATTGAATGAGCCCGTGTATTAGGAGGAGATGCAGACGTAGTAGCAGTAGCCGGAGATGCCCGATGGCAGCAGGGACTGCCTGCTGCCCTGACCCGTCCAGGCGGCATCCTCAAGATTTAAAGTTTCTGATTTGATTTCATCTGTGTGTATATATAGATATATGTATATATCCCCGGCCTGACTGTAGTAATTATGAGCGCATTGTTGTGCGAAAAATTGAGTTTCAGTTTCTGGAGTTGTCGAGTTTGTTTAGCTCTAAACTTGTGCCGCACTACTTTGGACTGTGACCAAGGGTTGGGTCTGGAAGTGGAATCTGGCAGATGTTTCCGTTTCCCCTTTTCGAGGCCTGACTGCCAGCCAGCAAAGTGAAAGTGTCCGGAAGGGTTGGCCAGAGGCAAAGAAGGGAAAGTGGTGGCCGGGCAAAAACTTATACAAATTGATAAACGAATTAGAAGGGATTTCTAAATGAAGATCTGGGTGGCAAGGATTTAAATACAATATATTTTATATAGCTACAAAAATAATAAGTGTTTTATATCCCTATGAATTTTATATTACATTTTTTATATACATATTTATTTTTTCTTTACATATTTGTTACAGAAAGCCTTCCCTCTGCGCACCTCTTACCCTTTAAACATTTTTCCTTTACGCTCAAGTAGGCGCAATTAAAAAAACTCTTTTCCCTGCGATTTTCCTGCATTCTGCATTCGTCCCTGAATTTTCGTCCTTGTTCCCGTTTTTCCCATTTGCATTTGCATTGCCTGTTATTATTGCTGTTGATAAAAGATTGCACAATGTTTACTCGCACACTCGCTCTCCTGCCCACCATTCGGGCAACATTTTTCGCAGTGTGCAATGCAAATTTGCGGCCGATGCGGTAATTGCCGCTCATTATGGTCAGGCAAATGTGGCCATTGCCATTTGCCGGGACTGGCCATGGTAACATGGGGACCACGGCCCGAAACCCGGACTCGAACCTGGCTGATAAGACAAATGCAGTTGCACCCTTATGGCCACCCATCGCCCACGCTTTTAATGCAATTTTTACGTACATTTCTCCCAGGCGAGGAGGACAGGAATCGGTCCATAAGTCACTTTAATGGGCTTTCAATGAGGTGTGTGCCACCGGGAAAGTGGGAAGGCGTAGCCAAAGGGGGGAGGGAGGCTCAAACATTACGCAAATGCATTAATGGCATTTTAATGTTGAGGTATTCCCACACGCCCCTCACCTTCTTCCCGGGAATTTCAACAATTTTCGACAAATTGCGATTACGAAAAAAGGAGAAACTTTAAATGCCCATAAAAACTTTAAGCCACAAAAAGGTAGTCATAGTAGTTGTAGTTTTTCCCCCAAAATTTCATTCAGAATTTTTGGGGGAAATGATAAATTATTTTGAGCAAATGCCGCAAGAATTTTGTGCTTGCCAAGCTTGAAAAGTTAAGAAGCCAAAAGTGTGCGAAGCCTTTTCTGGGTGACTAAAAATGCTGGAATCGTTTTCCATGAGATTTATTGTGGGCTCTCCCCGGCTCCGGTTAGCCGAGGTTCGTTCGAATTTATGCGACTGCGTTTGTCATCTCGGTGCCGACAGGCATTCCAAGGATTCACACCTCCAGAAAATATACACCACACACACACACACATATGCTTTAAAGTCATACTTAATTTGCTGGAAAATTTAAACAATAAGAGGGGAGTGGGTTAACCTTTTCTGCATAGGAATTAATTTCCAGCCACGGAATGAACTTTGACACCTCGTGCAGGATATTTTGCGGTGGACAAACCTTTTTGGGACTCGACAACTTTTATGGGAATCCCACAGAATCTCTTTTTTTCTTGCCTACGAATATATTTTTTGTTTATTTTCTTTTTTTGGGTTTAATGAGCCCGGACCGATGTCGACAGCAACATTATTATTCGAAATAAAAGCGCATTATGCTGGATTATCAACTCCAGTCCAAGGTCCGAAAAGTAGGAAATAGAGAGCGAGTCCCATATGGCGAGAAAGGTAGGAAATGCGAAAACTTAATTTCCAGCTGGCACGCCATGTATGAGGATGCCGCATTCCACTGTCCTTGCCACGGACTGCTGGTGTATACACGGCTGAAGGACGCAGGACATGGGACACAGAACACTGGACAGGAGACACGGGACACGGGACACTTGACCATTTCCCCCCGTCCCTCATGGGGTTGCCTTAATGAATGTGCCGAGTTGTCCCTTCGGTTCGCCTCCCACTAGGACATTTTCCTATCCGCTTTGCAATTAAATGTGAAAATGTTGAAAATAATTTGCATTACGTATGCGCCCCGTCTTCCGGCTTATCGCCTGCAATTAAGGTAGTTCCTGGAAGGGTTGTGTGTGTTTTTTGGGGAATTTAATTACTGCAAGGATTTAATTATGTCATCCCCGGTCGAGCTTAGTCCCAAATGTCAGGACTATTTCCAGGGGAGAGGTTTAACTGAGAAGAGTCCCTGGGAGTGTGGGTAGAATCTGGCGAATTGTTCAATGAGTCGAGTCGAGGATTCATTTTCCTCTTCTTTTTTGCAGTCAACCAATTTGGCCAGGACAAAGCCCCAAAATCCACACTCAATTTACCTGCATTGTCCTGAATGCACTCGCATTTTTTATATATTTTTACACTTGAGCTTCTTTTTCAGGAGGCTTCGCTTATTTTTAAATGCAATCCGAAAAATCGGCCCGCTGACAATGAGCGGAAATGAATTATGTTTGAGGCTCGACACCGCTGCAGCCCTCTGGATTTTCCTGGATTTTTTCCCATCCCCCCGCCAGCGCCTGCCTGCATTTGAACCACCGCTGAGGTGGCGGCCATTGTGCAGCATTGTGCGAGTGCATTTCGCTGCACAGTCACAGTTTATTGTTGCCACGCGGAGGCAGACAAATAAATCAATGACAGCGCGACTTTATTGTTTCGCTCACAGAAATATTGCCTTTATAATATAAAACAGCGGCCAGGCCCGGCCACTCCTCGATCGTGCCTGGCTGATAAATAATAAAATACCTATAGGGAGTATCCCCACGAGAGGTGGGGATCCAGAGGAGAGGTTCCCTTATTTATATACATACATATATATTAAATGGGCTGCGGTCAGGCCCAATCTATTGACAAATTTTTGAATGATGTACGGCAATAAAAATCCATTAATTGTGGCTCGCTGACAAAGAGGGAAATAAACCTTATTTTTGTCATGGGAATTGGAATTGGAAAGGATTCTAAAATGGGGATAGCATGTGAGATATTTTATCAACTAAGAACGTTAAAAACATTTAAAAACTTGTTTAAAGGAAGCTTAATTAAGAACAAATATTACTTGTAAGTAGCAAGTAAGGAAAATGTCCCAAAATATTTAAATAAATATTAATAAGCTGGCTGAAAATATTAATTTCTTTTATTAGGAAAACTTGCAACTCTTTTAGGAAGCTTTATTGAGTATTTCTTACGATATTCTGACCGTTAAACAAAGGAAAATGTACCAAAATTGTTGGATTCAGGACCTTATTTAATTTCTGATCCACTTTCCCAACTTTTATCTCTTTAACTAAGCTTACACCGAAACCCCAAGCAGCTCTTGGGCTTAATCCAACTAATACGACTCAATTTAAACACCGCTAAATCAACAACTGCCACTCAGGAGCTGCAAGAAAAATCTAAGAAAATGCCAGGGAAAACTCCAGCTGCCCAAGATTGAATAAACTGTGAGTAAAATTAAAAGTGCCACAAGGAGCCAAGGAGAAAGTAGCTGTAGCACAGCCACTGCCAGAAATACTCGTACACCTACACAGGACACAGCCCACATCCTTCGCCTCATCCCTGGGAAAGTGAACAAGTTCCGTCAGAGTGCGCAACATTTTTACGCTCCTTTTGGTTCATTTTCAATGCATTTAACTTGAGTGACTCTTTAATCCTTGTAAGTATCTTAGCGGGAAAGTACGTGAGGGGGAGGGAAGCCTTTCAGGACCTCCTACCTCATCCCCTCATCCTGCTCAGCTACAATATTTATTTACCTTGCGCCTTTTGTGCCCACGTGCAGTTTCTTCGCCATCGTCTTCGCTTTCGTCCTTCATCTTTTCTCCGCCCAACTCCGTTTCCTTTTCCCAATTTCGCTGTCGTCGCTTTGCAGCTACGTGTCCTGTGTCCTGAGTCCTTGAGGGGTGTGCAGACGGGACTGTCTGCCACTTGGCATATTTTAAATACATTTCATGCGCTCCTGAGCTCGGGTTTCTTCCTTCGAAAATGCTGCTCGAGGATATTTACTTCTTGAAAATATGTTTACTCGTGTTGTGCATATTTTAATCGTTTACTTTGCCACAGACTTTTTCGGCACTGCCCCCTTTCCATTTTATTTTATTTGTGTTTTTCCTGTTTGACTTACGTTTAAGTTAAATAAGCCATGCGAGTCCTTTTCCTGCTCTTCATTTGCTTCTGGACTAATTTTAGATGGAATTTAAAATACTTTTTAAAAGAAGAATGATTTCTAGTTGCTGGAAACTTGAAAGAAATGATAATTTTAAATCGAAAACCATATATATAAATAAATAAAGCAAAAACATAAAACTCCTAAACAGGTGTTGATTATTAATCTATCTAAGCATCTCATAACTTCCCTGCTCTTTCCTGTGGCTGCCTGGGATTCATAATGAATTCTAATGAGCTGTCGAAGGAAACAAGTAGCGTACTTTTATACCAAAAATCCTGGAGGCTATTCGTTAGCTCGCGAGCTGCGCTTTGACGCGCTTCCTTTAGCGCGAGGTGAGAGCTTCGTCTGCCATTTAAAAGCGGACAAAGTTTGGCTCACAAATAGCCAAAGGCTCCAAGGAGTTGTCTGCCAAAGTTTGCCCTTAACATTGTAGGATTCTAGCATTTGAAGAGTACTTGAATTTACATGTGTACTGTCTGGAGTTCCTCACTTTGTTGATGTTTATCGCATATTAAAGGTAATTCCCATACTCATATAACCATACTTACCCCTTTGGCGATTCCCTTTGATTGCTCAGTTTGTCGTAAAACTTTGGACTCTGCCCAACCCTTTGATTCCCGGGGAACGCCTGCCGAAATTATTTCAATTAAGTTTCTTAGAAAGCAACCCTCAGACCCGTTTTCATTAGTTGCCCTTGTTTTTGTTTTGCCCGCCCGAAAATTTATTGTCAGGTTCGATGGCTGGCAAAGTTTTTATTGCACGCGCCCGAAGTTTGCCTCTTGTTTGTTGGCTTTTGATTATTCAAATTAAGCTTAATTGTTAAGGTGGATGGGACGTTAAAAGTGGCAGGAATTGTGCGGGAATAACGCTACTTATTGGGGCAGGAAAAGGACTCTGCTTTGGCTTAGTTTTGGCTGGTTTTTATTGATTTTGAACTAGGTTTTTTGAGTTTGAACTACACTCACTAGTGTTTGTAGATGGAAACCCCAAAAAAGCGGAAGCGTTTCCAATGCCAACTATTGTTATTTTTTTGTGTTCGTCCCTCCAGCATTTTGCGGTGTACCTTTTTGTGACACTCCCCCTTCCGGCAGGCAACTCTCAAATGAGTAACTAAAAAAATAGGATATATTTTGTGTTTGGGTCAAGAGACTAAAGGATACCCAGTGCCAGAAATCTTTATAATCAGGGAAAAAATGAAACTTTGCTGGAAAAATTATATTATGATTATCATTATCCTTAAAATTTTGCTTTAAAAATATAGTTAAACATAAAATTTCTGCAAAGTACACCCCATAAACAAGAGGTACGTACATATGTGCAAAATTTTAACACACACAAACCCACACCCTGTGGGTGTGCTGACCATCGCGAATGGCGCGAAATTCGTGGATTAAATGGAGTGAACTTCCGGTTGGTGAAAGCTGCGGCAGCATCGAGTGTGCCACTGGCTCCTCCATCAACTGCCGAATTTATGCTCACTGGCCAATAATCCATTTTTAGGGCCATCAACCAAAAACCGAAACCGAAATATTGGCTCATCCATTGTTTCCGTGCTAATTGTTTGGGACGACTACTTTTCGCCAGCAATTTGCCAGTGAAAATCCCTGGTTGAGGCTTTTTTTCGCCATGGAACCACTCCCGCCCAAAACCCAAACCCAAACCCAAACCCAGACACCCTCCGACTTTTTTGGGGAAGGTGTATGGATTTGTGGACGCAGCTGCTGGGTAGGTTTGCAATTATTTTGCAAACAATGAAATTGTTGCTGCGTGTGCAAACATAAAATCGAATTGTGTGTAGGTAGAGAGAGATGAAGATACAGATACAGATACAAAGATACTTGCGAGGTGTCGCATCTGCCGGCGAGCATTTGCCTTGATTTGATTTTACCTATTGCGCGGGGAGGAGAGTTCATGGAGTCCATGGATATGCAAATTACTTGTCGGCGAGTGGCAGGTGATGGCTCCATAAAAAGCGTAATCAATATGTCTTTTGGGGGGCAGGGGAGAAAAGCAGGGAAAACAGACAGTCGAAACGTGTGCCATTACGTTCGCATTTACTTGGCTTTTCTGCAGTTGGTTAAGTGAATTTAAATATGCGTTGGCCAAGGAGAGATTCGTTCGCTAACAAAGTGCAAATCGAGCGAAATAAATCACGGCCCTGCGACATGGAGCGACAAACTCCGCGATCTGGCTAAATTAATCACATGGCCATACATCAAAACAAACAGATCATGACAAATGCAGAGTGCAAATCGAGCAGGGAAAACGCCGCCTCCCGATCACGCCTCCTTTTCCTTTTTATTTATCCCTGGCACACACCTCGTCCATTGTCCGTAGTCTCAACTCTTTGCTGTTGATACCCTTACCCCCAGGAGGGTGAAATTAGAGTATTATTTAATTTAATGGTAATTTTATAGAATTTTTGTAGGGCTAGCATAAGATTATATAATTAATTCCCATCAGACTGTACACCTTAAAATATATTTATGATCTATATCTTTTAATATTTCTAATTAAATAAATACAACGATTTCACCAACTCTATATTTTTCTAGACATTCTTCTACAACTTCCACCCTTCTTAATTCTTTTAGCTAGAGCATTTAGTATTCGCTTTTCTTAAATATCTATTCCTGCTTTAATTAAAATAATTTTTACGTTTGCTGGCTGTGACTTTTTCCACGTGAAATTCCACCAACAAACAAAGGCAGGCAACCAAGCAGACGTCGCCGACATAGCCGCTGTCATGTTCGCTTGTCTAGCAATGTGTCCAATGGCCAGGTTTTGCATCCAACACCAGCTCCATTGCTCAGCACCATTCCCATTCCCATTTGCACTCCTATTCCCCAGACCCAGACCCATACCCTTACCCTGTCCCAGTCCCAGACTCCGGCCAATGCCAACGCATAAATTATGCTTAGTTGTCGTCGGCAAAGCAGGGAATAGTGAGGTGAAGCGAGGTGTTAGGTAAAAGTGCACAAAAAGAATTTAAATATAAAGTGGGATATATTTTTTATAAATGAAAAATATCTTAAATATAAAAATTGTAATTTTTAAACAGTAAATATGAGCTTGAATTATATTATTTTGTTCTTAATTAATGAGCATTTTCTGAATAATTTTAAGTGTTATAAAGTTTATTCTATAAAAGAAAAATTAGGCATTTGTTTATATAAAATTTGTACTTATTATTTAGCCTTAATTTTAATATGAAAAATATATAAAATTAAGCAAAATTCTAAATAAATATTTAGCTTTGTGTAGAGTAGTCTGAGGTGACAAAAGGTACCTAGCTCTACGAAACTTTCTTGGCACAAAGAAAATGCTTGCACTTTTCTTCCAACGTCTTGGCCGCATTGTCCTAGGCCCAATGGAGTTTTAAATGTCCAACGGGGCCACATAAATTTTGGGCTGCGCGATTTAAGATTTTATAAGACATTTGAAGTCAATCTATCGCAGCCCCTTAATGGTCAGCCAGGTGCCAGCCGGCTGAGGAGCAAGTGCATCCCAGACATGACCGCAACACAGAACACAGAACACAACAGAACACAGAAACAGAATAGAAACTTTTGGCTGGCAGCCAGGCAGTTTTCAGTTTGCAGTTTGCAGACAGGGAAAACTCTTAAAGTGCCGCCATGAGAGAGCTGGGACCGAGGCGGGAGGGGAAATGTTTTGCATTTCAAATTGCATTTTAATCGCATTTCAACCTGAAATGCCATTAGACATAATTCGTTTAGCTGCATTTGTCATTGGCTCTTTGGGGGAAAACCCAAATCATTTCGATATGGTCAAAGCTGGATTGGCCGGGTTAGAAGGGAGGCTCCGGGGACTTGCAATTGTTTCGCTCCAGCGGAGGACAATTGGCGTCCGCACACGTAAATCAACTTTGGCATTGATTTCCACTGGCTGGCTGACTGACTGTCCCGGGCTGATTTCGATTTGCATGCAACTGTCCAGATTATGCAATCACTGCCATCCACTCCACTCCACTCTACTCCTCCAAATATTCCTGTCAAATTCGTCCTGCCGTAATTGATTGTGAGTCAGTCGCCTGCCCACCCATGACATTTAATCAATTTATGCCCATTGCCCAACAAAACCAATCGATGCTGCTGACGGAGCCCCAACGATGAGTCGATCGATGTAACATACTTTGTGTGCTCAATGCCTTGGCACCTGTCAGCACCTTCGATCAGGCGATCTGCCACTGCAGGGCGAGAAAAACTTACAGACTACAAAAGCCAAGGAGGATTTATCATGAATAATAATAAATTATATATTCCTTGGGCTACCTAAAAGTGGAGCCTAGATTTTCCGGCAACTTTTAATTTTCTGTATAAAAAAAAACATATGAAAAAAAAGCTATATTTTGTTTAAAGAATTCTGGAATTATTTTCTGTGTTTAAATAAGATTTAAGAATTTGTTTTAGTAATTCTCTTTAATTTTCTTATCTCAGCTTAAGAAAATCCTTGGCTGCTCTTTTGAATTAAGAGATAATAAAGGAGATCTGTAGTTATATAATAATATTAAATTTGTCATTTAATTAAAAACAATTATACTTTTCCCCCAGTGAGCTGTGGGGGGCATTGGCTCTGCTTTGTCTGCTGTGACTTGCCCAGGTATAAATAGACATCTCACCTTGCCGGTGAAGGTGTTGAAAGGCAGATCCATCGATTGATCGGGCGATCGGTGGCATATCTAGATTTAAATTTAAATTGGCTAGCAGCAAATTTATCGATTTACCCGAGCTGACCCTGAGTGAGGCAGAGACATGAATTCCTTTCTCTACATTATATTCCCCTCTTATTTTTTTGGTTGGTTTTTTGGTTGTGGCAGCTGCTTGAAAAACTCAATTTCCTGCGCGTAGACTTTGGGGCCCATCAAATGCTTTACGATGGCAGACCGCAACTTGAAATTTAACACACGTTGCTATATACACACACACACAACGAGCCCGGGATGGCTGACCCCTTCGGCCTGTCTGGACTGGGCTGGGCTGGCCTGCTACTTTTTCATTTTTCGCATGTAATGTGTGTAATCAAAGTAACAAAATCCAAATCATATTTCCTTCATTGACCACAAAATGTGGGCGGACAACCCTTTGCCGCATCCCCGGCATCCCTCACATTCATCTTCGATGCGCATATAAAACATTTTACTAGATTTATACAATCAATGCTCTACGTTCTCTGGCTGGGAACATTTCTTAACCTTGTTAGATATGTTTTCCACCCTCCTCCTCCTGTGTGTGTCAAAATTATTGGTCTGCGCATATGTAATCATCTCTGTGAGGAGGCCAGGACACGCCGTAAAGTGCACACAATCAAATCGAAATTCGTTTTTAGGTACAACTCCTTCGGGGTCATGGTTTTGGAATAAAATCATCTATAGCAGGATGTTGGGAATTCTTAGTGGCTGGATCCTGAGTCTACATGGGGGCCAGGACAGGACCTTTTCGCATATGTCGGCAATTTTTTATTTATTGACATTTCGCTTTATTAAAAGGTGTTGTAACCTTTTGGAATATCCTTTTTCTTGCCCTTAGAATGTGCTTGATTTTGAGGTGAATTTGTTTCTTATTTTTTGTAGTCTTAACTTAGAAATAACTAAAGTTAAAATGTATATGCAAATAGCACCATGAAATGTATTATGAAATGGGAAAATTCTCGGTTTTCCGGCAGCCAAATTGCCGAGTCAGCTGGGCCAAAGGTCTGACACCAACACGTCGCTTGGCGGTGAGCGAGAGTTCATTATTAAAAGTTTTTAAAAGCAGATAAGTGCACAGACTGATAGAGATACTCGTATCCCAGTTTGGCAAACACAGCGTAACAAACACAAACAAAAGAGGAAAGAACACTGAATGAAAATATGAAAAATAAAATATATAAATATAGGAAAAATAAATTGTTTATTTTAAACTGTAATCATAACTAAGGAGATTCATAAAATTTGAATTTTAACTACTAATATTAAAGACTGAATATTTGCATTTGAAGTTACAATTTTGGATTTATTCTGTTATTTATTTCATTCATAGATTTGTTTTTAAAGCTACCTTTTGCCCCAGGTAAAGTGTTAACATTTCTAACATTATTTTCTCTTGGTGTAGGGAAACGATAACGATGGCCCCTGCTCAAGCACCACTTCACCTCTAATTGAAACATTAAGTTGCACATCACGTACGCGGTGTCAGACACTAGACGCCACCAGGAGACGGGAAGTGGGTCCGGTCCGTCCGGAGGAGTATGCTAAAATGCGGCTGCGGTGGCCTTTGGTTTTTACCTAGGTCCATGTTCCTTGCCCCCCAATGAGCGGCAACTCAGCACTTTATTCTTTCCGTGTTGGCATTTTAAAAAGCATTTAAGCGGAGCTGGTTGGGTTTGCTGTTAAGTGTGCGGAGTGATTATGCCGGAAATTCGTTTGTCTATAATCTCGTTGGACCTGGAAAAGGGGCTGCCCTTTAGCGTGGCAAACAGGGCTTGATAAATATCTGGCTCCTCTCCTTTATCCACTCGGTCATCACTGCCACCAAATTGAAGGTCATCATGGGCTAGGTTTAATCACTGGCACGGCACTACTCACCCCATTTGGAGCCCGCAATCAAGGTGCAGGCAGTGTGTCTTGTCAACGGATCAATGTCCCCGTCCGTGTTTAGATTGTGCCAAAAGAGAGCGGTTCCGGCTCGGGGATAGACGGTATAACCCGCCTTGGTAAAGGCTGTGGCCCCGCCCTGCTCCACATCCGAGAGCTGTGGCGAGCGAAAATATTTAAACCTCTTTAAATTACCTGAAAAAAATGCTCACATAAAAAAGCACAGTGGCAATGCGATCCCCTAAAATCTTATTATAGTGATTCCTCTTGGAATGGTCTTCTGAATATTTAAAGTAATCATAGTGTGGACCATAGTGTCCCCCTATGCCATAGTTGATTATCTGCCAGAATATGTTTTCTATATAATATATTTTTCTTTTAAAATTCGCCTGCATATAACTAACCTGAAACGCCTCGGACTCCTCCACATTTAGGCCAGTCATGTCGCGAATACGCATATTAATTCTTTGGCCCAGCTCAGAGGTCTTCTTGGGCATCCAATAGGCTTTGGCAGTTCGGTAATGTTTCAAGTTTTTATCGACTGTTGCAGTTTTTTTCATTTTTCGCGGCGCATTAATTATCGAGCTTATTTCGGCCGGGCTAAGCACTTCGTGGTAGAGCACCAAATATGGACGCAGTCCCACCTGCTCCGCCTTGAGGGGGGCCAGCCGGAGGAATGGAGTGGTGTTAGAATTGTAGAAACAGTGGAGCCCCGTGGGATTCTTAAGGGTGACATTGCAAGCTGTAGCCATTTCTTTTAGTACTTCCATTTGCGGTGTCTTCTTCGGTGTAGAATTGTAGGGGGTTCCTATGAGACCTTTGACTTCGCGACGTTTTCGCAGAAGGACAGCAGAGTGGGGTCTGAGTTCCAGGCAACTATCCAGCAAGTCCAGGGCATGCAGGTAATTTTCTGGGAAACAAAGGTTATCAAATGCATCACCAAACGCTGTCCGGATTTACGATTTTGCTTGTGGGCCAGGGCAACGAGTTGAAGCCATCCTACTTCCTTCACAGAAATCTCTATGGGGAGAAGGTCCTCCTGTGGGGGAATAGTCACCTCTTTTAGCCATTGGATAGCTGCCGCAGGCCTAGAAGTCTCCAAGAGATGCAGACCCATGGCCAAAATATCAGAGGGACTCATGCTGGCACTATAGCAAGGATTTGTATAGAAAACAAATTTGAACAACGATTATAATCTTAGATAAACTGCCACCCACTTGTGCTGCTTGCCCTGGAGGTTACCATTAACGATATCTTTAATTTTCAGATCATAGTTGCCCTGAATGCGAAATATTCCCTCACAGGCATCCTGCAGGTCCTCTTTCACGGGAAGCTCTCTCGCCAAAATATCAAAGTTTAGCATTTGGGAAGCGCCCACCGGCTGCTGCATGTACTGGTGCCAATTAACCCAATCCTGATGCAGTCTCCGGATGAGAGAGACGCCATTCAAAGGGTTGGATACATAGGATACGGCATCCAGTTGGCCCTTTTCATTCTCTGTTCGCATTGCTAGAATGCGACTGGGATGGAAATATTAATAAAAGACTCCCGCTTTGGACTGGCAAGCAACCTGCGGATAATCTGTAGCTTCCGATTCATGGCATTGGCATATTCCTCGAGGTTATTTATCAGCTTCTTCTCCAGCTTCAAAAGAGGCACCATTGTCACCAGCGAAAGGGAGTGGCTCCGTCTCTGCTTGTCCCCATGAATCAGAGTGGGAAGGCGCAGGAGAACCAGGAGGAAGCCTGGCAACAGGATCCATTTGAAATTCATTGGGAGTTAGTTTACAAATCTTGAGTCCAGCAAGTCTAATGAGTCAAAAATAAAACTGCTGGCCTGCTACGAGTCTAAGAATAAATTCTCTTTTATTTGCATATTTATCTACTAATTGAATTAAATTAATTTTAATTTCGTTTCGGTAATTGCCTGCGATGGGCTGAGACAAGGCCTTTTGAACAACTGCATGTGCTCTTCTATCCACTGTGTCATTACTATAATAAAAACCCGATCTTAAGCTAAATGCATTTGGTTTTAACCAGACTTCTTACTCCATTTGGATCCTACAATCACAGGACAGGCGGCATGTATTGTGGAATTGTCACCAATTCCGTCCGTGTGCAGATTGTACCAAAACAGGGCAGTCCCAGCTCTTGGCGGAACGGAAATCTCGAGTTTGGGGAACACAGTTTCCCCGCCCTGCTCCACATCGCTCAGCTGCGATGGAGGACAGATTGGACAAGGACACAAACGATACTTATGGTATTTAAATGCACTCACATAAAACAGAACTGTGGCAATACGATTTCCCGATTTCCATGTGCGAGAATCACTTCGATTTTCAAAATAGTCTGTGTGCATGTTAAAGTGTCCGCCGATTCCATAGTTTACCAACTGTAAGAAGAACTTTAAAATACACACAAATGGGGCTTGGAAGGCAATAGTTACGCCCAATCCCTCCGAGCCTGCCAATTTTAGGCCAGAGATGTCCTCTATTCGCCGCTTGATCCTTTTAGTAAGTCTATTGAAATTCAACCCCACCGTAATGAGCTTGGCGCTCCGTACTTTGCGGGTGTTTTTACGGAGCACATTGGCATTTCGGAATCGTTCAGGTTTCAGTTTCTGCAGCTGTGATATCTCCCGGGGGGAGAGCACGTCGTGGTAGAGCACCACATAAGGCTCCATTCCAATCTGTTCCATCTTGATCGGTGCCAGGCGAAGAAATGCTGTGGGGCTCGATTTGTAGGAACAGCGAAGTCGATTAGGGCGACGCCCCTTTAGGTTGCCGCTACAAATATTCTCGGCCGGATCCCCGGGAATTTCCAAGGGGATTTCTGGCTTGTACTTCATTAGCTTCTTAAGATTCTGCCTCGCACGCTCATAGCGAGCATCGTGGGGGAAGAGCTGTAGCCAATAATTCATAAGGCTCAGGGCAATGGAGAAGTGACCTAGGCTTAATAATTCCTATTTTAGGGGAATCCATGAACCGTGACCGGCGAAACCAACCTTCAAACAAGTGCATAGCAGTGACAACCTCTAAAACTTCCTTCTCTGGTCTAAAAAAGGGATCCTGATATGACGCAAGTTCCTCCTGCGACAATGGACGCACTTCCCCGAGCCACAGAGCTGCCGCAGAGAAACTAGAAGTCTGACTAAGGTGATTGCCCACCGCAAAGACATCCGAAGGACTCATCTTGGCACTGGGAGTATTCGATATTCGAGATCTTAAATATTTTTAACAAACTGCCACTCACTTGTACTGCCTTCCCCTGAGTTTACCATTAATAATGTCATTGACCCTGAGATTGTAAACGTCTTGTATGCGGGCTATTCCCTCACAGGCTTCGGAGAGATCCTCTTTTGTGGGCAGTTCCCTTCGCCAAGCGTTCATTTTCCGCATCTGGACAATGCCCACTGAATGCTCCATAAATTTTCTCCAACCAACCCAGTCGCTGTGCAGTCTCCGGATGAGAGAGAAGCCGTTTAAGGGATTGGATATATAGTGTATGGGGTCTTGTTGGGCCTTCTCGTTCTCCGCACGCATGTTTAGGAGGTGGCTAATAAGGACTGGAGACTATAGGAAGCTACATATGTATATGCCTCAACAGCAATAACAACCTGCGGAGCAGCTGCAGCTTATAATCCAAGGCCTTGGCATAGTCATCAAGATTATCTATCAATTTCTTTTCCAGCTCAAGGAGAGGCACCATTGTTACCACTGACAGAGAGGGGCGGTCCGTTGTAGCCGCCAGGGGGAAGCAAAGTAAAGCTGAGAGAATCCCCAGTGCCAGTTGCCAGTTGTGGGCCATTTTGTCAATTTTTATAGAAATGCAAAGGAATTTTGTTTTATATATATATATCCCATATTATCAGAGCCTTCTTTTTTAAAGACTATAACTCCTCTTATAGCTTTGTTATCTATTCTAAAAATGGGACAATTGTTTCGAAATCGGAGAATTGATATTGTGAAATGTGACATAAATTATGATTAATGGTTGGGAAAAATCATGCATTGACTTCTGATTGTTCTTATCGCCAGTTTTATTGACAGTTTTATCGATTTAAGGTTGACTTTATTAAGTTTCATTGTACAAATATTGTTTACTTGAGAATCACATTCATTTCCTTGGGAGGCAGGGACGCCTGAAGAGCTGTTCCCGCTCACGAATCCACTTATTGCAAACTATTTAAGATATAATGCAGATTAGCTACTGAAAGAGAAATATATGAGTTCTTAGCTTACCCCACTTTGAACCCACTATAACGGGGCAGGCGGCATGCAGGGTTTGGCTATTGGGCTCACCATCGTCCTTGAGATTGTACCATATAATGGCCGAACCACGCTGCGGGAAGACGGCCTTCTGTATGTTTGGAAAAACAGTGGCACCGCCCTGCTCTACATCTGTGAGCTGGAAGATAAATATACGTTTTGGCATAGCAAAAGTTATATTTTTCGAACTTTCCAGCATTTTTACTCACATAGAAAAGAACCGTGGCTATGCGATCGCCATTAAGAGCAGTCTTATTGGAATCCTAGTTTAAAGAAGGCATGTTTTTAAATTTAAAATTAAATGAATAATAAAAAAATGGATCAATTCCTCACAGGTTGGTTAAAGTAATCGTAGTGATTGGCATAATGCCCGCCGAGTCCATAGTTCATCAGCTGCAGCATTTCAGAGCCGTAGAGCTGGAAGCCGGTCATGTCGGCAATTCGGGCATTCAATCGAAGGGTGAGCGCATTAAAGGAGTCGGGGAACCAGGCCACCTTGGACGTCCTGGTCTTTACCACCTCATTGCGCCCGGACGAGGCGTGGAAGACAGTGGCTCTCTTCAGGCCTGGAGTGGCCATTTCCTGCATTTCCTCAATCTCCTTGGCGGAGAGCACATCATGGTAGAGCACCATATAGGGGTCCAGGCCCACCAGCTCCATCTTGAGGGGAGCCAGGATAAGGAAGGGCGAGGTGGTGCTGTTGTAGCGACAATGGAGTTTCGCATCTGCGGATGGCTTGAACTGTCCGCGGCAGCCGATCTGATAGGTATTTGGTCCCACGTAATTTGGTGCCTGTGGCTTGGTTAATAATTTATATTTATAATTAATTAAACGCGTAAATCTAAACATATTTCGAAGCAATTTAATGATTATTGCTACTATTTTCTGTGTAAATTTAGCCTTATCTAAATGCCAACAGTGACCTTATCAGCCATCATTCAGGTGAGTGAGTGGCAACCAACCTACCGCTGATTTCTCCGGCGCTACACTGGCTCCCGTCCTTATCAGCGTTTCTATTTCCGATTTCTTCAGCAACAGTTTAATATCATGCGGCTTATCAGCCAGTGCAATGTTTATAACTTTCAGAGCATCCGCGTTCTGTTCTGTGGGAATTTCCCGATTAAAACTGACACTTTATCGTCTGACAAGTTAATAAAACTTACTCAGTCTCAATAGTGTCTCGGCATAGATACTTCTTATCTCGGTCTTGGTTAGTTCCATGGGCGGAGCTAGGGTGTACTTTTCCATTAAAAGGATTGTTTGATACAGCCAGCCAGCAGCTGCTAGATAGTTTTCCTGATCAAAGAGAACCTGGCCAAGGGCGTAGGTATCCAATGCAGTCAGACTTACACTGAAAAAAATATAAAAATATTTAAAATATTTAAATTAGTTAGTTTTTAAAGTGTTAACTTACTTGTATTGTTTCCCATTAAGGTTTCCCTTGACTATGTCATCTATTTTCAAGCCATAAGTGCTCTGAATTCGATTCAAGGCGGTCACTGCCTCCTCCACATCAGTGCTGGTGGTCATGTGTTCCCTAAGCTCTTGAACCTTATCCACCTGCCTGAGACCCACTGGATCCTCCATATATAGTTGCCACACTGTCCAGTCACGATTCATTCGACGGATGAGGGAAAATGAGTTCAGGGGATTGGACAGATACTCCTCCGTGGAGCTGCGAGCCTTGAAATTCTCCTCCGACATGCTGGCTATGCTCCTGGCGGGCAAAATTAAGGTAACATGGTGGTAAAGGTGTCCAAATTAGTTCCCCCACCTGCGCACTATCTTCAGTTTGCTCTCCAATTCGTCGGCATATTCCAGGAGATTGTCAATTAGTTGGGCCTCCACATCCAGCAGCTTTACCATTCCGGCCACCGAGGTGGAGTGACTCTCCTCGGCAAGGACTTCGGAGCCTAAGCAGGAGCAGGTGAGCAGCAGCAACAGCGGTGGCAGCCACATCTTGGTTGAGTTCTTGGGTCTGCTATAGCTTCTGGTTGGGTCTACGTGCCACCGTCAACTGGCGGAGCACTTGCCAATCGAAGTTGGCAAGTTGACTGCGGGCCGAGATAAATATTCGGCGTGTTTCGCTATTATTGTTATGATTCTTGGCCCGCTTGCTTTCGGGGCTGATAAGCGGGCGCATTGATAGTGGCACGCAGCGATTTAATTAAGCCAAGAGCACCGGAACTGAAATGGAGGGGGGCTTCGGGGGGCTACGTGCTCTGGAAAAACAGCGGCGTCATCGCAAAGAACGTGCTCACCAAGATCACTGACCACCGCCAAGAATTGGAAGCTCATGTGGGTAATGGTCACTGTGTGGGAATCACCACCAACGCTACGAGAATGCTTTGTCAAAGTTTCGCTTTGTTGTTTTGGTTTATATTTTATGGTTTTATGCACAGTGTGTGACAGATATAGCCAGCCAAAGAAAGAGGCCAAAACTGTAGACAAAACAGATAAGCAATCGCCTTGAACGGAGACTGTCATAATTCTTGGTTTGACGAATAAGACTTTAAAATTAAAGATGACGCTTGAGAGTAATTATAAAAAGACTGTTTATTCTAAATCTAAACATATAAATATATTTATTTGAAAATATTTATAATACATACACAGTTTTTCCTTCGAAAGAGGTGTTAAATTTGTATTTTCAATTTTGGCTCTTATCGGATTGTTATTTAAAACAAGACTTACAAGAACAAACAATTTGGAGACAATTTTTCAATTTAAAGTATTATTCTTTTTGGCAGTCAGTCCTTGTTCACTAGATACTTATCATCTCGAAGCTGGCGAAGTCTTGAAACCACTCGTAGCGCTCCAGCTTGGAGTGCACCCACTTCCCGAAGACGAACAGAGCCATTGGCATGTAATCGCTGTTCCTTGTTTCCGTGGTCAACTTGAAATCGACCATTATGCAGGTGTGGAGCAAGTAGAGCACTCCACATGCCAGGGCGCATATCGATTGGCTGCGCATGTAGAGGAATATTGGATGCACTGGCTCAGAGGGAATGAATTTGCCCGTTTTGACACCCTTTTGCGGCTCGTCAGCAAACTTATAGAACTGCCGCTCGGCATCCCACATCGTGGACAAGGACACAAAGAAAAAGGCAACAGTCGCCGAGGTAGTCTTTATCAATTCCGTGGTAATAGTCGGATTATGGCCCGTACAAAGGTTGACGCTCTGGAAAAGGGTTATCACCATGAAAACATAGAAGATGAACAGGTAACTGTAGGAAATCAGCTGCTCCTCCAATCCGAAAAAATCCAATTGGATGCCCTGAAATCCTTCGAGGTGAAAGGCCAAGCAAAACATATTGAACAGCGTCTCCAGAGTGTAGAAGACAAAGAGCACCGGACGCAGCGATCCGGGTCTATAATCATCCAATTCATTGATGGTGGACTCATGCCGGGGAGCCGTCCAAACACCAACAAAGGTTCTTCTGGATGCCATTTAAAATTTTTTGGGTTGTGTTCGAAACTGAATAAAAGTAAATAAAATTTAAAACTAAAGCTACAGCATACAAACAGCCTGACAAGAAACTAAAAGCCTAAATTAATTTAAACTTTGTCTGGAAAATAAATATATTTGAAGAGAAAATAATGTAAAAACTTGGGAATATTATGTTGAAATTAAATATTATTAATAACAATTGCGCATTTCCCGCATTGCTGCACAATTGTTGGCGCGAGGCTATCTGCTTTAGCCATGAGTGAATCCTGTGAATCCTGCGAAAGAGGGTTTTTGCGGAAAACCTAAATGCCGCTTTGTTCGCCGAAAGCCCACTTGTTGTGTCGCCTTTATATGGTACATATAGCCAAGGTAGAAAGGCGGAAGAGCTTTAAATTTTACACTTTTATGGAGCATCCTGGGGCCGGGGCTGGGGATCGGTCACACTCGCATGTCCTGCCGTTGATATCGGCTTAACTTTGCCATAAAACTGTCAGCGTCATGCCTATGCGGGGCGGGTCTTGGGTTTTGGGTTTGTTGGACAAATGAAATAAATTTTACAGCCAAACGGACAGCAGGCCAGCAGCCAAACAAAAAGACCGGGAGGAGGAGCGGACCGAACCGAAGCGGGAGATTTGTGAAAGGCAAATCTAATGCGGACAACAAAAGCACCTGTGACCTGGAAAATATCCAGCCAGGATAGCCAGTTAAGGTCCCTGACCGAATGCGAATCCATGACCGGTAGACTTGCAGCCAGTGTCAACAGCTGCTGGCTCTGGCTGCCCTTTAAGCAGGGACACTTTAAGCCAGACAAAGCAAATATTTGCCCAAAGCATTTGAGGAGGTCCTCTGCCAGAAGCCAGGAGAGAAATCAAAGGAAGGCACGGGGATGTTCATCAATTAAGTGTCATCAATCATCGGCGCATGGATCAAAATCAGCGACTCCGGCGACAGGCAAACATGTCACGGTACAAAATATCGTTTAACCTAAAATGCCAGGACCACAAAATCTATTTACTTCGAGGCATTGATAGACAGTAGACAGCTCCTGGCACTTGAAGTTGCTGCCAGGATACCTTACCAGAATACCCAAAGAAAGTAATATAACTAGCCATTGATTTATTTCATATCTTATATTTATTTTATATATTTTATTATCTAAAATATACAAATTTAAAAGTCAAAGATTTTCCTCATAATTTAAGACTTCTGACATTCACAATATACCCCTGAAATACCGTGTAAATCCACCCCTAGATCATCCCTCATCGGGCTTAACTAATCAGAACACCTAAACACACAAAACTTAATGCATTTTCGGGGGTGTGACAAGCCAGAAGGAGGCACCTTCCGAGCTGGATATCAATTTCAATCCCGCCTGACCCACTGAAATCCGTTGCGGGCATAAAATTTGGAATGCCGAAAAACTTTTGAGGAAAGTTTTCGCGATGCTTTATGGGCCGGCCACTAAGCTCAAATCAAGCGGAAATTCGAACACTTGGATTTGGAATTCGGCACTCGGAACGACTTGTGAAACAATGGCCCATTAATGGCGCCCAGCGGTCGCTCGAGGATGATGATGCCACCGCCGCCGCCGCCCGCCAATCTTTTGCCATTCGAAATCAATGTCGAGCGGTTGCAGTTATGATTATTGCAGTTGTCAAAAGTTTTCCCCCTCCCAAGTGGTTGATGGTAACGGGGAAGCCCCGGCATAATGGGCTAGGCAAACACAGAGGAGCAGCAGGAGCAGGAGGTTGAGTTCGGTAAAGGTTTATGCAAATGCCGGGTTCATTTTATACACTGGCAAACAGACAGAGAACGTGGAGAACGTCCAAGGCGATGGCTCGCTAAAAAATGCTTATGACTTGTGTAAACAATTTCGCCACAGTCCTTAGATATCCTCCGTGATATCCAGCTCCAGCTGCCCGGCTCCTTTTACGTGTAGGTATGCCCCGACCCCATTCAAAACTCGTCTCCTGCTCCAGTTGGAAGAGTATTCCGGAGTATCTCCCCGATCTGTGTGTAAAAATATTTTATGGACTTTGGCATTTGCTGCGGAAAAGTTACTTTGCCCCGATAAGCGAGTGTGTGTGCGTGTGTGTGACTTCCGTTTGTCCTTGCATGTCCTTCTTTTACACTCACACATTTGCTCACATATTTTTATGCATTTTCTTAGCGGCCATTTTTATGCCCGCACACGTTTTCCATTAGACATCAACAGGACTGTCATTTCCCTATTTCTTCCCTTCAGCAGCTCTCAACCAGCTTGTTTGAGCTCCCAGCATGGGCGAGCGAGTGTCCTGGGGCTGGCCAGGATAACTCGAGACCTGTCACTTGCGCCTCTAATTGAAACTGGGTCAATTGCCAGGCCAGCACATTAATCAAATTCGGAAGTAAGTGCACCCCCAGCTCCCCCGCGACTCGTTTTGCATTCGTCATTAAAGCAATTATCATGTTGGGACAATTACTCTTTGTTAGCGAGTTTGATTGAGAAACTGCTGCTGCTCAGAGCCGGGGGAAGCTTCACACTGGGAGGCTGTGCCAAGGTGGCATTAATCTTCATAAGCGTGACAAGTTCATTAGAATAGCAAACACGGCATTGATTCCGTTCTTAGTGGGAGAAATGCTACCCCTTGATGGGCTGCTAATTGAAAATGTAGCACGGATCTTAAGCTCTTCGTTCGCCATTTGTCAGAAATGGGAAACAGTATGGAAAATATAGAGATAATGGAGCTCCAAATTCAGGAGTTTGCAATTATTTTATTACATGTTCTAACATCAAAGCAGAGTTATTTCATATGATTTTTTTTCTACCACCAATTACCGTGACGTAATATCCTTTATTTTTTCTTTATAAATCTTGTTTAACCAAAAAAGATTGCGTTAAATATGATCCCTTATCTCCCTCTATCACCCACTAGTCCTTCCGCATTTTCCACCGGGTTTTTCGCATAATTCCGCGGATATAATTTTTTAGCAAGGCGCTGGAGCGCGACGCGTATAATGCGCATAATTTCTATGCCACGTTGGTCACCCGAAAAGTAAATGTAGACACAGCAAAGTGGGACGGAATGGAGACGACAGCCACCGAGGTCGACCTTTGTGCCAGGACCTCCGCCAACAGCAACAGCAAACCACTAACACAACAACAGCCTTCGCTTTTGGCAATGGGCTTTCAAAGGGCAAGGGGGGTTTGGGGGAAATGGGAACAGGGAATGGGAAACTGGGAGCTGTGCCCATGAACAAAAGAGGTACATGCGAAAAATAAAACCTATTACCGGAATCATAATTATCTTTTATGGCCGCGTCTGTCATGACGACATTATGGCGTGGTCTGCTCCTGTTTCCCATCCTTTTCTGCCGTTTGTTATATACCTCTCTGTTCATGCACTTGGAGAAATATTAGCTACTAATTAAAATGATTCAAATTCATAATAAATAATAAAAGGCTTTTATTTAGAAACACTTCAGAATCTTCTCCAAATTTAATTAAGAAATAAACTTTATTTTCAGACTTATCTTTAAATTTTTAACATCTCCAAAAGTATTCAAGGCTTAATTAAAAATTAACAGAGGATATGAAATTGATTCCAGGAGTTTTACTCCTTCCAAAAATACCTTAAATAATTCGTAGCATGTTTTTTGGCACATTTTTAATTAGTTTTTGAGAAACTCTTTCAAATCTTATATGAATTTTCCATCTTATCTTGCTTCTGGATAATTTAATACATATTTAATGATATTTTTCTACATGTAATGTACCATATCCTTTGCTCTGCCCCGCTACCCATCTCTCACTCTCCGCACGTAGCAATAAAAAACCGCGAAATGCGGCCAAGTAGCAGCAGAAAAAAGTAACATAAATTACAGGCAAACCCCAAAGACCACGGTGGGGTTAAGGCGGGCGGCAGGCGGGGTGGTGTGCGGGGGGCGCCCCACAAATTATGTAGTCGGAATAATATTTTCATTACGGCCAGGAAAACAGTTTCGATTCACCCCGTCCCCTTGGCAGACATCTGTCGCCACGTTGCCTCTTGGCCGGCTAAAAACAGGTGTTTCCTAATTTATTGGCCGCGCCTGCAGACAGTTCTCCTCCTCCCCTCCGGGACATTATCCTGCTCCCCTGAAAATGACTTGTTTCGCCTGCGAAATGATTATTAAAAGTAAAGGTTGGGGGTTGGGGAAAACATTGTCTGCGGCTGGCAGACAAATCAAAGTGCCAACATTGCTTGTCATGTGTTTTTTAATTTCTAATATTTCACGCGTCACAACTTAATGCCCCTCCCCCTCTGGATTTCCACCCCCCTCCTTGGCAATGCTAATGCCAGGCGACAAAGGGCGCAGCTATTGTTGTGCACTTTGCCTGCAAATTATGCGAGACACATCGCCTCAGCTGCGGTGGAAAAGGCCAGCACTCTCGTCTGGAGGTGTGCCTGAGGTGTATTTCATCTGGAAGAAAAAAAAGAAAAGCTGGCCAAGAGGGTGCCAGGCATCCAAGGACTCATCCCCAAGGCCAAGTGGCAGGAACTGGTCTACGTGTGATAATCCAAGGACTGCTAAAGTTTTTCTTAACTAAAGAGGAGAGGAATTTAAGGAAATTTGTAAGCGAACATAAGGATACCTCTGGAAAGTTTATAGTTTTTGTAAACTGTATAAAAATATAAACTTTATTGAAAGTAATGGAAAGTCAGTAGGCCTGCAAAAGGGTTTCTAAAGCTATTATCCAAATTCAAAGTTCATATTCAGTTTCATTTTAGTTTCAGCTCGGCAAACGTTAATAAAAGCTTGAAACATTTAATGTACTGAAAAATAATATTATTTTTAAAACAAATACCTAATTTTCCAATAGCCTTAATACCCTCTAGTACCCTGTTAAATAATCTTTGGAATGAGAAGCCTGTTTTGTGGTGGCTGCTCGATTTGCCCAGGGCCAAGTGTGTGGCATTCCCCTTGTTAAAAAAGCGCAAAATGCACGTGCTGCCTTTTGTGCGATGCCAGTTGTTGTTGTTTTTGTAATTGCTAGCCGCCTGTTGACAGGATACTTCAACTATTGTTCGCAGGACCCCTTCGAGCCTCCAACTCCTGTTTAATTCAGCATGAAATTGGTTTGTATTATGATTTTGCAGTCGCTCGCCCTTGGCGCTTGGCGAACACCTCAGCAAGTGTCAGCCTTTAAGCTTTAAGTACACTCTTTTTCTTGCTCTTGTTTTTATCTATAAAGGATACTTTCCTATATGAAAATATTTTACTATACCGCTGAAAAAATGAGTTCGCTTTGATGCTGCTTTAATTAAAAACTGCGCGGTTCGCGTAACTAGCACTTGATTAATTTTTGGTTGCACGCAAAAGTAACGCGAAAAAATGCAAAGCAAAACAGAGAGACAGAACCGCAAAAGGCGGCAACGAGGAGCAGCAGCAGCAGGAGTAGCGGGAAAAAGGATTCAAATTAATTATGTCCATGCTGTGCTCCGGGGGGTTCCCCAACTCTTGCCTGGACCGCTCCCGCTTTACGTTATCAGAGCGCGTGCTCTGCATACGTGGCGCATGGAAGGACGATGACGTAGAACCCATTACCCAGGACCAAATCAGGATGAGGACATTGCACGCTGTGCCCTGGAGAGTTCGCCGCCATTCAGCTGGCTGAACTTTGGCGCTTAGTGGGCGGCTTTTCAGTATTGAAATTCCGCGAAATGAAATACGGAAACTGACCACGGCTCCATAAATGCAAGGATACTGCAGAGAGAGAGATGGGCGTGATCACCGTTTCAAAGTGATTTACGGGTTAGCTGGAAGCCCAAATGAAATGCCCAAAGGAGGAGGAACAGAGTCCTGATTGAATGTTATGATGAACGATCGCATGGTGGCAGTTTATTTGGGTTTCTGGGAAAATTAAACCACAAATTCTGTTGCAAGATTTGCACTTAATAAAGTCGCGACATGGATGAGAATCCTTTTCAGATTCCTTCTGTTGTCTGAGAGCTCACGTAGTCATTAAACTCACAGATAGCTCCTGGCACGCACACATTGTTAGTCCTTCAAGGGAAAGGGATATACAAATACAGGAATAAAGGCTCTTCATTTGGCTTCGGAGACAAAGGCGAAGGCTAAAACAAAACTCGTGTGCTCAGATATTAAATACAATATTAATAATCTCACATGTGCGGACAGACGGGCTTAAGGGGTGGGTGGGTGGAGACTTTTCCAAAGGGGGAGTGTCGGCAGCTGCCGCCGAAAGCCATCAGTCATCCACTCAGCCACACACTGAACTTGTTCAGTGGGGCGATTTTTACCTTACTCGCAATACTTGGGAGACTGTGAGCCGCAGACTGGCGCCAGGCCAAAACAAAGAGCCGTCAACAAAAGCGAGACACTGCCATACATATCTGCTTGAGTCCTCCGACCATTTCCACTCCCAATCCCTTGGAAATCCCACCAACAATCGCTAATGTAAATGTTTGTCTGCTATTTGAATTTTAATTACTTTTCGCCGCGCTGGCTAAAACTATTTGATATTCCCCCCAGAGCAGAGGAAAACCAAGCTCACCTAAACGTAAACTTTTTAATGGAATTCCTGGCCAGAAGACCAGAAAAACTTTCCACCTCCCCAGTTCTGGGTTTTCACAAATTCGGGAATTCGCCAAGCCAATCGGTGGACCAGGCTCAAAGCCAAAGAGCCAAGATCGTAATGCGCCTTAATTGAAATAAGTCCCCAACCAATTGTTGGCCTCCACAGCCACTTAAGTTGAGCCCAAGAAAAGGTGGAAATTGCACTGCCAAAAATAAGAAAGAAAAATTCATAAAATTAAATAAAGAGTTTATAAAAATGTTAGGAGAGTTATTATTACAAATATTTTATAAATAATTGAATTCTAAAGAATTTGTACAGAAAGTTTAATTGCTCCCTTTAAATATTCTTCAATTTATATTTCTCAGTGAACTCTTTTTGCTTCTCCCAATTGCACAATCAAGAATCAGCCTCAGTCTCCTTTTGGTTGGCATAAATTTTGGAATTGTTAGCCGGGGCCACTTGAACGGAAACGACTAATTCCCGTTGCCGAGATTGAGAGATGGAGCTCCCCCTGGCCAGCTCCTTTGAGACTCTCTTTTCTGCTTTGCTCTGGTGTCTGGCATCTGTTCCACAGACAGGACCAAGCCTAGACGAGTCGCGATTCCTTTGGGCCGCACACAAAAATATTCGCTTTTTCAGGAGGTAAGTTGTGCCTTTTATCGGATTGAGACGTTTGCGGTGGTTTCCTCCAAAACTTCGTGGCGGCGGTGAAAGAAATTCAATCAAAGGTACAAGTTAATCCCGCGTGAGTTCATAAAGTTCACAAGGCAATTTATTTGCCACAGCCACAGGACAGGAAGTTGTACCTTTAAAAAAGCGAATAAAGGTAAAGGAAAAGTTTTCCAAAAGGGATGTCAATTTGAGTGTTTTTCTTTGCTCCAAAGAGATTTTAAAACATATTTTTTTGCTGATGAAAATTGTATAAATTGCAGTCAGAACTTTATTAGATTTTCCTATATTTTTTTGAGGGAATTATAAAGGCTTAAATAAAATATATAAAAATATATATATACTGCAGTAAGAAATGTATTATATTTTTCTATATACTTCGAAAGAATTATTAAGGCATAAATAAAATATATAGGTTTGCTGGATAAATACTTAAGCCCTTTTAAAACCCTTCAAATCATCGAAAAGCTTGATTTTTATGTAGCCCTCTTAATATATTTTCCTGTGTGTATTTTTTAAAGACACACTTAACTCAAATAATGCATATTGAACTGATTTATCGGAAAGCACGCAAAGCAGCCAAGTGATTCTGCCTTTCTCTGTGATCTAACTCAAAAGAAAATGCAGCATAAATCACGCGCCTTTGAGCCTTTTGAAGTCTGGCAAAAACAAGGCGCATTTTTTTGGCCGCCAGAAGACAAAAGAGTTTGGACGAAGCTGCCTAGCTGCTGGAGTGTGCTTCGATTGTGTCTTCAATTAGTGTTAAGAGCTTGTCAAACAAGCAGCCAGATTAAAGCGAAGTCGATTTCCCAACAGCCACTATATATACCACCTCCTTCTCCTTCTCCTGCTCCTTCGATTTTCCTTCTGCTAACATGCAACTAACCATGGCGAACACGTTTCGATTGTGGGCGTAACGCAGGGGGAGGGGCAGAAAAATAAAGGACCAAGGACTCTCCTGAAATCGATTGGCAATAGCCGTGAGCTCACTCATTTCACCTCGCCAAAAGGAAACAAACTGTGAGACGAAGGCAAACATCTAATTGCCTGGACAGAGCAAATAGAACGGGGCACTGGGGACTACTTAGGACCTGAGTCCTTGGGTCTCGGCACAACGATAAAGAGGTGAAGGATTAATAGCAAATAAATTGATGTTGAAAAGGCGATTACCAATGAAGGCTGCTGCGTCCCAACTTAAAGTTGGATAAACATTTCAGTTTGCTGGGCGGCCCATAAATCACAGCGAAAATTTACCTATGAAAGGAAAATGTCAGCGAGACAGCTGCAAAAAAAATGGACAACAAAACAAATTCCCATTCAGGCATTATCATATGAATTTCTTTCTTCTGGTCACAGTGGGTTCTTTCCCCCCCGAAAAGTAAAGGACAACAAAAGCCAAATGTTGCATAAATTCGGCTGCCACTTGATGTGTGTATTACAACAAAAGGTGAGCGGCGGTTCAGAAATGAGGGATGTGGTCCTTCGGGGGTGGACCAATATTTCCAGGGGGCGTGGGGTGACCAATGCCGGACAATGCAAATCTTAACAGAAAAGCCGAAAGCGAAGCGAAAGGCAGGACATGCATAAATTTTCATAAATTTTCGGGTCTTTGATTTATTTTACATGTGAGGCGGGGAGGAACAGGCGGCCATTGATCTTTGCTTCAGATTTTTTTACCCCCCTTTAATCAAACAACAGTGAAATTTTCTCCTCACTTTTCACATTCATTTTCACGATGAGAGTGAGGCGCAGCAAAAGGAAAATTGTTTGCATGTCCAACAGAAACAATCAAATCGCAATTTACTGGCTCATGGAAAACCGATTTATCGTTGGCGAAGTTAGTCGGTCATAAAACATCCATTAACTTCATGTCAATGTTGCATACGCATCCCCCAAAATGGGGATACGGATTCCAGGATGGACAAGCGTTCATTTGCGGCGAGGGACTTTTCACTTGGGGTCCTTGCAGGCCGCGCTCTCTCTTTGTGTGTGTGTTGTTGCAAATTACCAGGACTCCAAATCGTTCGAAACTCAACTGTGTCCTGTGCAACATGTCAGCGTTTTATTGTAGCGAAAGGTTAAGGGGTATTCTGGAGGTTGAAAGGTATATATGAAATTGGGATAAGGATAAGGTATTTTGTAAAAATATATTATTAAGAGGATATACAATTCTTTGATTTTATTCCAAAATAAATACACATATATTAAAAAGAAATTATATTGCTTGTAACTTGGGTACTCTTTAGCCTTATCCTCGTCTCTAGTCCAGTTTTTAGCCATCCCACATCCTCTGGCCCAGTGACACGTGATAAGAAATGTCATTCGGTTAGACTGTCAGGGAGGTAAATGCTGTAATTGGGAGGCCAAGGGCCAAAAAACTCATGCAAAAAAACAAACAATAGCACACGTAGGCAAAAGCAATTTGCCAATTGCCGCAAAGGAAATGTCACCAAATGTATCTTGCACTTTCTGTTTTTTTCCAGGAAGAGTGAAGAATCTCCCAAACCCATCTTCTATCCTAAATTTCCACCACCGCAGCGAGTTAATTGCTGGCTGGTCTGAAGTGAATACTTCTTGCTGTCATTTCCATGCCGGGAAAGCCAGGAAAACACCAACGGGAGGAGTGGCAGCACTTAATGTGAGCCGCCTTGGCAGAAACTTTTGAATTACCTCAGTTATCCAGGAGTTGAAATGGGAATGGAAATTGGGGCCTCGGAATGGGAATTGCCACGGTTACAACATTCTCGCTTTCTCTCTCTCATTTATGCCCTTTCAAGTTGCTCAGCCAAGCATCCGGGCTTCCATCTCCTTTCGGGGGGGAACTTGGCACAATGTTTGTCTTTCATTTGGCCCAACCCCCGCGGGCTGGCGGTGTCTGCTTAACAAATTCTCTACGATTATTACCTGCTGTTAAAAATTTCATAATCTCGCAGATAATAATTTAATGCGCCGCTTTAGTGGCCGCCATTAAAAAGTTTGCCAAGAAATCCAACGCTCAGATAGGGAGAATTGAAAGGAGATGGAAGTCTGGGTGTTGCGAGCTGAAGATGAGGTGGCGGAAGGACCTTGTCTGGCTTTTAATATTGTTGTAAGCAGGTAATTGTGGAGGTAACCCCTCTGCGGTTTCAAGGCGATAAGCAGCTGGCTTCAATTTAGTTGCCAATTCATAAGCCAGTCGATGTTGTGTTAAGCTATTCCCTTACCTTGAAAAGTACTTTGCCCAATCAGCATTGGTTGTGTATAAATAATTCATATTTTAATAATAAGCAAATCTATCTGTTAAATTTATAGATTATTCCACAACTCATACCATTTAAAAACACATTTAACTCTATGGCAAGGCATCCCTTTTAATATCTCTTTAATCTGATCTAAGAAAGAGTAGCTAAACTGCTGTAAAAGTTGCTCCTTGCTGGTCCCAAATGTGCGAACATTAGCACGGCACATCGAAGTTTATCTATGGCCACCACCCCCAACACTAACCACCTACGAATCCTTTTCCCAGCCAGGCAGGAAGGTATGTGTCCTTGCGCCTGTCTGCCCAGCATGTGAACTTTTCAAAGTTATGCGCATTTCTGCTGACCATTGGCATTTTGCAGCTTTTGTTTTTGCAGGGAACAGCAGCCTAGCCTCAGGAGCAGCACCAGGACCAACACCAGGTCCTGGACAAGGATTGGGAAGCACGACAACAGTTGGGGGCGGCATCCCTGGACAAAGACAAAGGTCGAGGGCGACAGATGTTGCCCAATCGTTTTGTCTGCCAACGCATCCTCGCATCGGTCGTGGGATTAATGCCTCGCCTGGCTCCGCTCCTTTTTTGCCCAGGTCCAGGGCCAGTTTATTGAAAAGGTGACACTGCAGCAGCAGGAGCAAAGTTTGGCCAAAGTTTGCCTCAGTTCGGCTTCTATTTTTTCTGCTCGTGGCCCGTCGATAATATCGATGCGGAACATATGTGAACATGTCGTTTGACACATTTGTCAGTTGGCTTAAAGTTTCCGCAGAGGAGGAGCCAGGATTTTATGAGAGGGGAGAGGGGAAAGCCATCGAGTAAAGCTGCAATTGGTTTGGCAATCGATTCGATGTTAAGGAAAATGTGCGGATTTTTATGAACATTATGACAGGGATAACACACAGGTGTAGAAATAAGAACAATGTGATTTGTTTATGGGATTTATTCTCAATAGAAGACTCTTTGTTTTGGCCATAAATATTGTAAACATTTTGAAACCTCTCTCACTTAAATTTCCCAAGAATTTACTAAACTTTTCATATGTTCTTTTATTTAATTTCCATTTAATTTCCTTCCTAACTTAAAGACTTGTCGTAGGCCATTTATTACTCACCAAAACTGCACACAATTTGCACTTTGGCTCAGATTCACACTTGGTGGCCAGTCAAGGCCGAATTTTAAGCCACTTCACAGCAAATTAGATGCTTTCAACAGCCTCACACACACACACAGAGCCGTGAAAGGATAGTGGGAAGGATATGGGGGAGCTGTCTGTGTTCACATCTGTTGACAAATGACTGGCAATGTTCAACGGTGTTTGGCAGCACTTGTGCGCCTCATTATGTGGCATTTTGGGCAAACCGCTTTAATTAGCCAGGATGCTCACGCACACAGCAAGTGCAGGATGCATTGTCCTGTTCGCCGGCTGACCAACAAAGCCACTTGAGAGCCGCCAGGCAGTGGAAATCCTGTTGAAAAGCCGCCCTCAGAGCTGCACCTCTAATTGAGTCACAAATCAACCAAAATATATTATGCACCGCAAATTGTGCGGTAATTACACACACACACTCGCTGTAAAGGGGGGTGGGAGGGCAGACAGAGACAGTCGCTAATTTATGGCGCGCACTGTAGCATACTTTCCAGCACCTGCACAAGACATCGACGCACTAAACGGCAAGCTCACGAACACGGCAACAGTGACAATGGCGGCGTTAATTTGCCTGCTAATGAGCCACAAAAACAAGCAAGCCAACTGGCTTAATTATGTTAATTTTCCACAGCTTTCACAGGACTCACTATATCGATACACTGAGGGGAAAATTGGGTGTGAATGGGTGAAATATATTGAGAGATTAAATGATAATTAGAATGAAGTACACTAGTCGGCATATATATTTTGACATAGCGATGCTTCATTTTCTTCATTTTTTGGCATACAGGTGCTTTTTTTTACGATAATGTTTGTTTAATCGTATGTACGATTATACGTATGTACGATTAAACAAACATTATCGTAAAAAAAAGCACCTGTATGCCAAAAAATGAAGAAAATGAAGCATCGCTATGTCAAAATATATATGCCGACTAGTGTATATGTTTAATGCATAAATAAAGCCAACTAGATTTGGATATAGGAAAAAAATTAATAAATTAATTAATTTAATTGTAAAAATAAATTCGCAGATAAGGAAAATATATATTTTAATAGTTAAATGGTTTTTCCTTTATATTTATTACTGCTTAGAACGCGAATATTTATTTTCTAGTTATTAAATTAAATTTAATAAAAAGTAAACTATTATATACATTTTTTAATTTAATAATTTTATAAAAAACTTTCATTTTAAATAAATTAATTAATAATTTAATCAAATAGTTCAATCTTCTAATATTTTCCCCCATGCATAGCCAACACTGCGTATGCGTAATGTGGCTGCCATCAAGTTTCAGTGGCTGCGCTTTTCGGGGATTTCCCCCGCTGGCTCTCTCAATCGCCAATTTCATATCAAACGCAATTTTTGCACTGGCGCCAGTCGCCTCTATCCTCTAGTCAGGAATTTTTCTTTAAAGAACAAATTATTCTTTAGCGGGGGATGTTCAGTGTCAGTTTGTCGCTTCCTTTGCTTTCATATTTTGAATACAAATTGCTTTATTTGCGCTGCTGCGCCAATTTCAAAAGCTGAGCATGCCCCCTGCCCCTCTAGATTATTTTTTCTAACCACCAAACCCGCCTTCGGGTTGTCAGATTTGCTCTGCTGGAGTTATAAACAAGTGAGTTTGCCATTTCATACCTTGCTCCAGCTCCTCACTACTCCTGAGACTGGTTTATTTTTTTGGGTTTTGAATTTTATAACAGGCCAGAGAGAGGTTTTTTTTTTTTTGTTGCTCTATAGGTGTGTTGTTCCACCGAAACACAAAAACAAATTGCTCCCCGATGAGCGTTTGTCCTGACAAAAAGTTATTTGCATGCCATTGTCCTTGGATTTTTGTTTTCCTGTTTGTTTCCCCGACTCTCTGCCAAAATAATTGAATAATATTTGATATTTGACAAATCATCTGATTCTGTTTCCGATTCTGATACTAATTTGACAAGCTGCATGACAGCCGGCTGGGAATCAAGGTAATAGGACACAACATTGTTGGCAAATGAATGCCCAAGTTGGAGTTTTATGCGCGGATTAATGTCATCTGACTTGCTGACTTTACGATTTCGCATCTCTAATGCAGCCACCGCTACAACTTTGTTGTGTGTGTTTTTTGGGGCCATAAAAAGAGAGATGGAAATGGAAAAGCCAAAGGCAAAGCAACGACAAACCGCAACCAAATTAGCCCCCGGTTTATGGCTTCACATGCAGATCCGCTGCCGTGGAAGTTATTTGCAGTTTTGCATTGGAAATTCGCTTTTAATTAGCTGCTGACAAATGCGAGAAGAACGATTTGTGAGTGCAATATGGGTTAGTTCGTACATTGTAGCCTCGAAACATCCGTTTGCCTCTAAAATTGGCAAACCATCAGATATTAAGGGGAATTGCCAGCGATTTTTTCGAGGCAAAGAAATTGAAAAATCAAAGAATTTGAGGAATTCAAGTCATCAAAAATGTCAGAAGATTTCAAAAATTTTTATGACTTCAAGAGATTAAAACCAATATAGAAAAGATACTAATGAAGCTCTTAAGTAAATATATACATTCTGTAATCCTATCTCAATTTTATTCCCTATGCAGGTACCTTTCCTCGATATTTTCCAATGAAAGTGAAGCAGCAAAAATATTTCTAATCTATATTGATAAACAATTTTTATATATTTTTTTTCTGGATGCGCAAAAAACGAAAACATTTTTACGAGCCGACGTCTCCGCGGCTGTACGGGTTGTATAATTTTATGACAAATTAATACAATGGCCCCGGCCAGAACGTATGCTATATACTAAAAGGGAATGGGGCAATTTATGTGGTTATTTATCATTTGTGGCTAATATCGAACGAAACATATTATTATTATTATTATATTTTGCACATTGCGCCTCATAAATGTGTGGAAAATGTTTACGTCGAGCGAAAATGATTCATACAATTACCAGGCGAATGTTAATGTTGTTTTGCCCCGCATAAATATCTAATATCTAATATTGAGTGGAAAACTGAAGCCGAACGAGGGCAAAGGTTAACCACATTAAATGGGCCTGGGTCATAAATAAATAAGTGATTTACGGGCCGACTATAAAAAGTGGCTTCAAATTACAGTTGGAGAAGGATGGCGATTTTATAATAACTTCTATACAGTATAATTCAGAGAAAGAACTTGCCCCCCAGAACTTGGCTAACTTGCTTACGTTGTTTCGGCCCAATATCGTAAGGGGAAAAGTGCTGTTCCGCTAACAGATTCTGTTGACGGAATGTAAAATCTCTCTGTAAATATTCACCGGATGATGCTGGCTTTGATCTTTAGCAACTCAGTCGCCAGGCGGCCGTTGGAGCTGCCACAGGCTCCCCACACATGGAGTGACACTTCGGGATGACATTACCATCCATTCGAAATGGGGAAAGTTTCGCTATTAAATGCTGCCAATTGCCGTGATTCATATGCTGTCACCGAGGAGCTGCTTCACAGAGCTGACAACTTTTTTATGACAAACGGAAGACACTCGAACAAAGTTTTGGCAATAAAAAGCACACAACTCGACCTGTCTCAGCTGCTCCTCCGCCATTAATGGCCAAAGCCTTTGAACTATTGATGAGCCATTTGATACAATTAGCCGTCGTCCCTTGTGCGGGAGACAAGTGCTTCCTCCGAACTGTCTCGTTGCTGGCCATTATTTACGTGCTTATTGCTTGAAATATACTTGAAAAATGGCCACATTTCGCGTACACCTTTCGCCCCTCGTTGGACCGTAATGAGTTTTACTACCAAACCCATTCCCATGCCCGGCACGTCGCTGCATCCATCGGACTTGACAGCCGGCCGGAATGATTGAACGCGTGTCCATCAAAAAGTGCGTCTAATTGCTTTTCCCGCTCCCAAAAACACGGGCAAAAAGCGAGGAAAAAAACGGGTTAACATTTCTGGGCAAAGGTAATTTTTTTTTGGTTTTTATTTTTTTGCTAGCTGTCCTATTTTGTACATTTTTTGAAAATTGAACGGGTTCCTAATTTGATTTTCTGGGGGATGCACTTGGCATTTTTTGGGGGGTTGCTTTAAGGGGTTAAAAATATTTTAGAATTTAAAAGGATCACGATTTTAGGTAACATTTTTATGGAGTTTTAATATATAAATAATGAATGCTCAATCTGTGAAGGGTTTCCTTCTAGGATACTAATTGGGAATCCTTAAAGGAACTGTAATCCAGAGAACTAGGTTATACAATTTGGGGGTAAATTTGTTTATAATTATTTCTGACTTACCTTTTTTCTTAATTACATGTAGAATATTTTTTTAATATGTCTTTAAATAGAATTTAATCTTTTTAATTAAATATTTAAATAATTGAACTTTAGTTTAGGATAATATTCTTTGTCCGTCAAATTTTCTTCCTCGTTTTTCTATGATTTCCCATTATAATCTTCTTTACTATAACTTTCAAACTTTTCCCATTTCTCTTTTTCAAATTTTTCCGTTTAAAGTATGATTTTCCTTAACTAATATTGATGCCCAAATCCATCTGCTTGTTCAAAACAATTTCTCCTGGCACATTAAGCAATTTCCAGCGTTTAAGACAATGGCAGAAATTGCGCTGAAGGTGTTTTTCGCTCGCTGCTGGCAGCAGAAGAAAATCAGGAACAAATGAGGCAAGCTGGGGTGCCGTGGAAATTCGGTAAAAATTGCTTATCGGCAGGAAAATGTTGCCACAGCCGCCGAGCAAATTTATTGAGTGGAAAATGCTGCAACAGAAGGAAAAGCAGCGGGAAAATCGCAAAGCGAAGGCGGAGAACGAAAGTGAAACTCAAACGGCGGCGTCGAATCCATTAACCTGATATTTACTTTTCCACACGCACAAACACACACCCACACAAAGTGAAAGTGTTTGGCCCTTAACGGTTTCCCCATGATTTTCCTCTAGGCCCATTTCCTGTTGTTGTTTTTCTGGCTTGCGGAGTGCGGAGTGAAACACGATATTTTTACGTTTAGTTTGCAAAATTGAATAACACGTAAATGTGTTTAGCACCGAGGCCAAGGAGCGAGAGGGCTGAGGGCACTAAATTAAGTCCACTCACACGCACAGAGATTGTACCATAGTTGAGGTAAATTACTTACATAACATTAACACGAGGCCGGGAGAGGAGGAAGGGAAAGCGATAGGAAAAGCCAGGACCTCGGGGGAAAAGGAGCCTATGAAACGCAGCTGTTGAGAGCGCGTTGCCCATTCGGCCTGCTTTATTACCAAGGCCATAATGTTTCCTAGCTTTCGGTGCCTATTTGGACTTTAAGGAAGGATCTTAAAGGATTTTCTAAATGTTTATAATAACTATAATTTGGTAAAGGTTTCAGTTAAAATTTTTAAAATATTTAACATTATTATTAGAAAGTTTTAACTTTACTTTTTGTTACTTAATAAACGATGCTTCAACTTTAATGTTGAACATTTATTTTTCTTGGAAGTATGAGCCTTATTTCAACTTATATTTGAAGTACTTAAGATCAGATCTTTATAATTTATTCATTTGCATACTGAAGAATATTATTTTATGTTATAAATAAACTCAAATTGATTTCTGCATCTTATCCAAAACGAACACAATTCCATTTCGCAGGACACATTGCCGTTCCTTAAATTTCTCACATCGTAAACTGCGCTTATGTCTGGTCAGATTTCCCTTTGCCACCCACTGGGGAGAATTTTTCACATATGCAAAGCGGTAAAGGAAAGCAGAGCAAGGACAAGGTACGAATCACACGCGATATCCTTTCGATATGCCGGAAAGGAGCTGAGGAGGAGTCCGCCAAGTCGCTAAGTCGTTTTAATGGCCAATAAAAGCAAAATGTTGTCACTTTTTTCGAATTTGTATAAATTTTCATTGCCCCGGATAAGCCGTTCTCAGCTCACAGTTGCCGCTTTTCCATCGCTTTTCCATTGCCTGATGCTGAAATACTACGTGCAATTTCCCTCTCCTCCAACCCTTTTTTGTCCGGAATTTGCCGAAGGGTTGCTGTTTGTTGTTGTTTACGATGTAAATACTCTTTTTCTCCTTCTTCTCCTTTTTTTGCA
The DNA here is from genome assembly GCA_008042485.1 of Drosophila mayri. Classification (NCBI taxonomy): domain Eukaryota; kingdom Metazoa; phylum Arthropoda; class Insecta; order Diptera; family Drosophilidae; genus Drosophila; species Drosophila mayri. The sequence continues at coordinate 257,524 of VNJN01002114.1, read as the reverse complement.
ACTTATCGCGTGCAGCAAGTTGAATTTTCCTGCGGAGTCCCGGCTTGGGGGCCTCCGTCTTCGACTTTTATGTTTGCCTGGGCTTTGATTTAGTTTCGGCGGGCAAATCAATTTGTTTGCATGCGAATAAATAAATAAAATTCCAGGCGCTGGCACAAATCGCCATCGGAGGCCAATTTGATCGGTTTAAGCAGTTTTTACGACTCTCGCTCGTGGCCAGATTTGTTCGCATTATGTCGCCATGATTATAATTTATTATTATCCGTTTTCCAGTGTGCTCTATTAGCGTTCTCGTATATCTGCGTTGCGGCTTTTCAATTGCTTTTCCCGCGAAAAATCAACCGCTAAGTAGCGGTGGCAATTTTCATGTTTTTTTTTCAGTTTATTGCATACTTTCGAGGGCTATAAGGTGGGCTTAGGAAAATGGAAAAGGGTTGGGAAATTATAGGAAAATGAATTCTGTGAAGAGTGGAATATGTTAATTATTTAACTTAAAAATAAAAGGCTGTAAATCGTGTTCTTCATCAAAATTAAGACTCAAATTTCTACAAATAAGAAAACATCCCTTTAAAAATATAAATAAATTCTAAAACATGAATTTACCTATCCCAAAAATATTAAATTTCTCCTATAACATTTTCATAACACAACCACAGCTTTGGAAAATTATAGCCTGGTTTTCCTCATAATCAAATAACAGATGCTGCCTGATTTTATCATGATCCTGCCATAAAAAACCAACCACATCACCTTTGCTTAATCATAGCTTCGTATTTATTTTTTTTACAATTTTACAATCCAATCAAAATTGCAAGCAGGCCTCATCGGAAATTGTTGTTTATATCCCATACTCCGCATAAATTTATTATTATTATTTTACCTTGAGGCATGTAACAGGTTTATGGATGTCATAAATTGTTGTTTGCCGCGAACCCACAGCACCAGCGACCTTTAAGCTTTTCCACATGAGTTTTCTTATGATTTTCCCAATAGAATGTATCCAAGTTTATGGCTATTTAATGGATCGATTCGATGGAAACAAGGAGAACCGAGGACTGAGGACCGAGGACCGAGGACCATGGCTGAGGGATTGATAATGACGCTGCTGCATTTGGCTAAAACGAAAGCGAAATTAAGGCAAATTAAATGAGCATTTCTCTGGGGCGGCTTTTTGCGTCTCGCCGCCGATTTGGCCGCGTTCCAAAATGATATGCAAAAGTGTTTTTAATTCGCGGCAAGTGTCGCTGGCTGACTGCAATTTATGAAACTCTCGAAAAGTGGTCTGGGCTTTCCCCCTTCACCACCTAACTCTCCGTTTTCCTCGACTTTTCCGCTTAGCCAGAATATGTTTAACCAAATTCAGGTTGGCCACCCTGCCGGCGGATTTAATTGATTGAACCCAGTGGCGAATGGCGAATCGAATGCGCTGCGTTATCAATTAATGCGCTGCATTTTATTGTTAAGCACATTAACGCAGTCACGCAAAGTAACTGCCCATCTCGCATCGCTTTTCCACAGCATTTTCCAGGATAATTGCGCCTGGTCGGAGCATGTAAATTTTAATCCAATTGTGTGCTGCCACACACCCGCACACACACACCGCTGTGTATTTATTTTTCCTAGCAGCTTTTCCAGCCGAATGCATTTGATTGTATTTTTCATTGCACCCAAAGGGGAGCCCCCCTCTTTGGCCACTCCCCTCAGGCCTCGCCCTCGACTGGCATAATGCTGTTCACTGCATGTTGGCCAACGGAAATTTGTTTTTCGGTCTTTCTCCCAAAGGTAAAAACAAATGCGAGTGGTTAAGGGTTAAAGTAACGACTGAAGGATACTTGTTTATTCATTTTTAAATATTTTAAAATATTATTTAAGACATTTAAAGGTCTTAAGTTGAATTGAAAATTTGTTTCTTATGTAAACTAAATATAAACTTTTGACAGGAGTGCAGGCAAGTCAAAATTAGTCTTAAGTTTTAGCTACCAAGAATTAATTAATAATAAAATATATTAATTATATTTAAATAGAAAATCAACAAATTTCTGGTCTCTAATATACCGTTAAACTCTTTAAGTATCCATCAAAGCAACGGCAAACATTTCTGGTTGGTTTTGGGCATTGTAAACTACAAAAACATCAGGAATTGGCCTTGTTAGCGGATGCACTTCCATCTCACCAGCCACACACCACACACACACTCCCCCCACACACACTTTAATTTAATTGGATAAACTGCCCCACTAAATTTGCTGACACTGAAACCCTGCCGAGTTTCAAACCAACGAAAGTGATATCCTCGCATCCTTAGACAAAGTCACGCACACGACACCTTGGACGCTCTTCCTCCTTTGTGGCATCCTCCCCTCTCATTAATAATTCCGCTTAAATGCTTTCTAATAATTTCCGCATAATTCATGGCGGCGAAACGTGTTACGTTTTATGCGTCACTTGCGATAAGGTCGTCCTTGTCGTCCTTTTGTCGCCGACACCGCAGATCCTGGCGCTCTGTTTGCTCAGCACAAACACAAACCCATGCAGACGACACTCACACACCTCTGCCACCTCGGGAATATACCTATATTCATAGCCGATTGATAACCTTAATAAAATGCCTCGCATTATGCCAATCGATTGCACACCATGAATGTGTTTATCCTTTGCCGGAGCTGCTCGAGCTACTAGCGCCTCGTCCTGCCTGCCTTGACTCCTGAGATTCGAGAAGTTTGAGGACAGAGAAGTGGGCAACAGGGGCGTGGCACACATCAAAACCGGCTGTTGCCAACAAAGGAGACGATGATGCGGAGCTCTAGAAGTGCAGAGAAAGAAAAAGGAACCTGGAATTTACTGTGTGAAATATAAATTCATTAAAAATCTATGAAAATATTTTAAAAATACAAAAGTTGCAGTTATATCTTAAGGAAATTCCTAATAAAATAAAAACTCAAATACTAAAATCCCAATAAATTCCTTTAATAATTTCAACTTTGTGTATAAACTCTACTTGCGTCTACCTTGTTGGCCTATGGAGCAGCTCCCCTATATCCTTTTTTTTTACTTCCCAACCCCCCTCATTTTCCACGCTCATTTACTGCTGCTAGGGGAAAGAGGGGAAAATTGGAGGGAAAATAAGAGAAGTGGGGGCGGCACGGCAATTGTGGAAAAAGTGCCAATAAAGCACATTCTTTGTTCGGCTCGCAAAGTGCTCAACAAAGCGCGCAGGAGGATAACGTGTTACGCAAGCTTAGGCCAAGGCTGGGTGTGCGAGTGTGCCTCAGTGTTGGTGAGTGTGTGTGGCTGAGTGTGCAAGGATAATAATAATAACCTATGAATAGGTAACAACTGTGAGAGCGAGTCAACAGCAAGAGGTAGAGTTAGATGATATCCTGGAAGGGAGAAAAACAAACTAATAAATAAATGTAATTAATTAGAATAAATTACATTTATTTATAGATTTTATAACTAATTTATTTTGGTAATGAACTTGTCTTATTAAATTCTTTCCTAAAAACAAGAAACTCCAATTTATTAAAGGGTATCCTCAGTTGGAGGCTGCTCTCTATGGCGTGGATGGCTCATCCTGGCTCAGCCCCCGTCGTTGATTGCACTGTAGGTGGCTCCATCTCCGACTCCACCTCCTTTTAGCCTTCTTCTAGCCTTCTCACCTCCAGCCCACATTCGTCGCTGCTGAACCTGCGCTTGATTGTTTAGCTGTTGTGTCTGTGTATCCATCAGATGCCCGATTGTTTGCCCAGCCCCTGGTTGAGGCGGATGTGGGCAAGGATATGGACCATGGGGCTGAGGGGCTGAGGTGCAGCAGTCAGACGCAGACACACCTCATTGATTTTATTGTGCTCTTTTCGCATTGAAAACGCTCATAAAAATGCCCACACAATGGAAACGATGATGCGGCTGATGGTCCTGGGGATTGTGATTACGATTAGCGGGGATGGTCAAAGGGAATAACCTGTGTGTGTGCTTCCACACGTGGACAATGGACAATGGACTAGAGTGGAGTGTGGACTTAGTGCCCCTGTGATGGCTATATATACGAAAGTATATATAGAATATACTCATATTCCAGCATTGAGGCAACCTGAGGTCTATTTTAAGTAGTCCCCAAGTTGCCGAAGATTTGGCTTCTTGGCTGGCTGCCTGCCATTGGACTCTCAGTGGCTGTTTTTGGATAGATAGATAGATAGACTGTCAGGAAAAGGGGTCCGTTTTAGCGTTTGCGATTCCCCTAATGAGCTGCTGCTGCTGGCCGGGCAAATGACTTTTTGTAACTCACACGCGGCTCGGATGAAAATGAAATGAAAAATGCATTTTCGAAAATGCCAAAAAAGAATTGGGAAAAGCCGAAACATTGCATTTTGCAATTGCATTTTCCCTGGCCAAATGAGTTTTGAAGTCTAGACTTTCACCCCGTTCCTGCTGCATACAATGTTGCCGTGTCTTGTTGCATCCTGGCCTCCTTTTTGGCCGCCCCGCCCCTCTCTGGTGTTAATTTGTTAGCACGCTGCTCTCTCGGGCAGACAGTGATTAATTACACTGCAAAACAAAACAGCAACAGCAGCAGCAACAAAATACTGAAAATCACCAGAAATAACCGGGCTAAACATACGACTGGCATGACTTTAAAGTTAATTAGTTGCCATGTCCAGAAATAAAGCACTCCGCGGACTCGAACTCCAAAATAGTTGCAATTGCCAGATGCGTGATTTATTTTTGCCACTCTTTTGGGAATTTTCTGTGCGCTTTTCGGTTGCTTTTTTGGGGCCTCTCACCTGGCGGCGGGCGGCATGAATAAATTTTAAATTCTGGCCCCGACCGCAGCTTCCGCATTAAATCATTTCCAGGCCATTTCACAGCCGCCGTTGCCACCGCAATGAAATGGCGCCCCAACTACCGATAATTTCGCAGAGAACACTTGAAGAAATTATGATTTGAAATATAAATTTAATAGATAAACATATAATTATTATTTGGTAATTATTATGCCGCATAAAAGCTCTGTATCTCTTCTAGAAATTTTGCCAAAATTCAAATTAGTTTTCTAGAAAAAGGGAAATTCTTTTGGCTTCAAACATTTAGCTGTTTATTATATATATTAAATATATATTTTAACTAGTAAAATATTTATATTTTTTATATATGTAAATAAATTAATATGCCATATTTATAATAATAAAATCATTAAGGCAATCTCTAAAAAAATTGACTTTAAACCTTATTTAAGAATCTGTTAAATATTTTGGTTTAGCTTAAAGTTTGAATAATTCAGAGAACTTTTCAAGAGAATTTTTATTGAAATTTATCTTTTATATACATCACCTAATTATTCTCTCTGTACACTCATGCTGCATTCAGGCATTCATTCATCCATTCAGCCGCTTATTCATTCGTGGCGATCCGCAGGTGAGAGCAGCCACGTGGAATGCCCCACGCCGCGAGTTTTGGCGCTTGGAATATGCAAAAATTACACGGTCGAGTGCATCAGGTGGCGAATGGGGACTCGGAATTCGGAATTCAGAATTCAGAGGTGGAGATCCAATAGAGCATTGGGACACCGTAGTCCTGGTATGATGCTGCAGTCTGATGGCGCTGGCCACTTCAAATATATCACGCGTGAAGCCTCCTGTCTGCCGCTTGATTGACAAACGTTTTCCCCGGGTTTTCCCCGAGGGGTGGAAGAGGGGGTTCCGAAAAAGGTGCATCCGACGCGTTTAGAAAAGATAAATTTAAGTAATTGTCAATATTTCAAGCGGCGTAATTGCTCTGGACTCGGTCACTCCTGCGGAGAGTTGCAAGCGAAAAAAGGGTGGCAGCATAGAATAAATCCCATTGCAGAAGTACACTCGAACAATCGTCCCATTCCCATTTATATTTCTCTCTTTTCCCCAGCCCCAATTTTCCTATCCCCCCTTCCACTGCTTTTCCAGCTGCGGCTTTATGCAGTTCTATGCCATTTTACACTTGACGTTTTACCAATTTCAGAGTTCTTTTTATAGAGCACCCTGCAGTTATGTCATAGGGAGGGATGATTAGGTCTTTAAATTATGAAAATAAAATGTAATTCTATAATTTAAAACTATTTAAATTACATATTTTCCATAACTGATTGAAAGAGTATTCTAATAAAGGTTTTATGTATTCATAAACTAAATTAATTTGCTAAAATAATTACCACAACTACCTAAAGAAGACTTTATTTATTAATCTAATCTATTATCTAAAATAATTAATTAAATATATTCTAAATCATTCTAGGGTATCTTCCATTTAATATCATCAATAGAATGCATCTGTGAGTTGGTTCAATATTTTTTTTGTTGACACTTTTCCTTTTTTTGCTGCCGGTCTTCATCGTTTTTTGTCCGAGTTTTTTAGCTGCAGTGCAGCAGCAGACAATTTTGTTGCGTGTTAACAACTGCAACAATTTAGGTTTAATTGATGCGAGCTGCAGCAGCAGCAAGTTGAAGTGTTGGACTCCAACTCACTCCTCTCTGTCCTTCTATGTATTTGTTTTTTCTGGCTTTTATGCAACTTTTTGGTAGGGCTTTTCCGTGAGGTTTTTTGGCCGCTTCCGCTGTGACGAGAGCTGTTAGATAAAAGCTATTTACATGTTGTTATTTATGATTTTGCAGCTGAAAGGCTCGGTGAATTATTCGTCCAAGCGAGCTCTATATATAAATGTTTTTTTTATTTATTCACCGCCGCCACTCGTCCGCATGTTTACACCTCAAAACTAGCACTGAAATGAAGCATATGGAAGTGGTTTTCCACGAGCAACAGCTGGCTAAGAGCTAAGTGAAAAATCCAAAAAGGACCGCCCTGGCATTATTGAACACTAATCCATGTATGAGCATGTTACATTGAAGGATAATGGCCCTCAGGACCTCTCTTTCCCCTTCAGTTTCAACTTTATTACTTTCCGCTGACTCACCCGAGGGCCGTGGAGAGTTTTCGCTGAAAGAAAGCGAAACTCATGCAAAGGTTGACTTGATTTATAGCCACTCTCCACATATGTGCTCCAAGCTGTGGCTCCCGTTGGCTTTTTTATGAGTTGCCTTTGCTGCTGGCCCACGGGGCGGATGATGAATACGTAATGGCGGTGTGTGTTATCCACTGCGCTGAAACTTTGATTTACTAACTGCGAAATAAATATTAAATTTTCAATTACAAAGCAAACCAACTTTGACTCGAGACTTTTTCCATGCAATTACCTCTGCAACCTCAGTGGCCTCGGCCTGCCTTCGTCCACTTTGACATCGACAGGGATAACACAGGTCCTGCCACAGGTTCGACTCGCCTCGCCTGCAGTTTGTCTGGCCATTAAAGGAAATTGTCTGTAAAAATGTGGCCGTATTTCTTTTTGCAAGGTACTTAAAATTAAATTATTGGACACATTAACGTCTTGACTTTGCTGCATCCAAGGCCAGACATAGTGGGTGGCTGGATGGCTTCTGGACTGTAAATACAACTCCGGGAGGGGGTTGGTGGTGCAAGTAAATGCCACGTAATGACGTCATTAAAGCAAGTGAAATGTGCTTTTATTATTGCGGAAAGAAAGCCAGACTCCATGAACACTTTCCAATACCCCCCACCGGTGGTGCCCTGTGTGATCCTGTGCACATGCTCATTAATCTTAATAAAGTTAACAGTGCGACAAGTTTATTAAAAGCGATCCACTGGCGCCAGGGCCCAAGGTGTTCCGGAATCATTATCCAGGATTCAAAAGTCAGACTGGCGCCGTTTTCTTTGAGGAAATGCCAAGAAACCGTCCAGTCATTGTGAGTCTTGAACCTGAAATTGGAGGACAACACATGCTCATTAGCATAAGCTAACGAAATGATTAGAAATTTCATTAGTTATCCCATTCCCAGCCACTCGGTGACAGCCTTCCTCCCCACCTCTGACACAATGCCAAATCGAATCAATCGAGAAAAAACCAGGTTCGATTATAAATGTCCTGGATGTCAGGCAGCTAAAGATGATTGTACACTTAAGGAAAAACTCTGGTATTTGAAAATTAATATCTTCACAAGAAATAAATCATAGTTTTAAACAGATTTTTATTTTTAAGTACGAAATAAACCTTAATCTAAAGTTTATGTTAGAAGTTGTGAATGATTTAGCGTGAAGCTAATATTAATATTATTTATAGTAATAAAAGGAAATACAGTTATAGTTTATGGTATATGTTAGTATATGTAAATATGTAAATTACCGCTCTGAAGTCTGAAATAATTTTTGCCAGTAAAAATCGAAAGCACTCTCTTAATTCCTTGCCAATATATATCCAAGGATCAACTCGCAGTGACAGGCGGCAAATGAGGCGTAAATGGAATTAAATGGCAAATGCAAGCGCGAAAATTGCTGGAGCCGCTTATTGGATTACTGCCACTTTACGTGTGCGAAGCCTCCGCCGAACAATGTGCAAATTATTTAGCCAATTTGCGGAATTAGCTAAACAGGCAGTCGGCGAGTGACAAAGAAATTCGCGGATATCAATTGAGGAATTTCAATAAGAAGGAAAATTCGCAAGGATTCTTTTCGGGGAGCACGCTCTTAAATCATCGGCCACTTTAAGCCAGCCCGCAGCACTTGAGAGTCAAACTTTCTCATGCATCCCTGTTTGGGACAGGACACGTCACACACACACACACACATACAGCTACAGGAACACACACCCGCACACAGCACTGAAACTAAGCAAAATGTCTGCAACTGTTTATTGTTGATAAATTGCTGCTGAGGAATTAGTGCGACTGCGACGATGATGGAAGACCAGGGCCCATCCTGGAAGGCTCTTCTCTGTGCCGCTCCGGACTCGGGGCACTTTCAGCCGGACTGTCCAGGACAGCAGCACTGCAAGAAAATGGGTGTTCATTCGAGAGAGTTTTGGTAACTAACTTAATCCAAAAAAGGGATATTGCAGAAAACTTTGAAAATGTTAATGAAGTTTGGCATTTACTAAGAAACTTAAACAATAATTCATTATTTAAATTAAATATTTTATTATAGAACAATTATAATGATTTCAAAAGCTTTACTTAAATATTAAATCACATTTCTTTTAGTGTAATTTCTCAGCCTTTTTTGGCCCACAACTACACCTCACACTGGCCACAGAGTTTTTAGAAAATGCAAATTTCGCATACTCCCAAAAGGAAAGGGGGGAAAATGGTACCAGAGGAGTACTGGGGGAAAGCTGGAGATGGAGATGGAGATGCTGGCCCTGCAAATCTTTATGCCTGCTGGACTGCAGAGTGACACATGTCGGCAGCATAGAATCCGGAATCAGAGCGCTTTACTTTTTCTGAGCGATGGCCAGGCATAGCCACAGATACGTAATATCCCCATACCAGAGACCCCCCACATACCCCCCTGATCTCATAATAAAGTTAGCTATGCTATGCGGCCCGAGGGAAAGTTTTCGGTTTGTTTTGGCATTTATTTAGTTTTAGTTTAGTTTTCGGAGTGGAATGATATGCAAATTTGAGTAACTGCAAAATGCAATTGAGGTGCCTGCATAATAATCGAGTTGTCCGCACTTTGTTCGCTCCTGAGTCTATGTCCCTCACTCTAGGGAAAAGTCCTTAAAGTGTCCTTAAAGCTTGACCACTTAACCTTAAGTGATCAGGTATTAACTGGGGGTTCAACTCCCTCAATAAATCCCATAGCCAGCAAATCGTCGAGAGCATAAATCTTGCACTGTCCACTTTTGTCACTGACCGGAAATGTCCAATAAATTGTAATTTTTCCCTAAGCTTTCCTCCGGGTTTTCCCCCGTATTTGTACGTTTGCGTGGGCTGCAGCTCAATCATCGTTTAATATTTATGTGCTGTTCGATTGTGAAGTTTATTGGATTTGTTGCTCTCTTGTCGGCTTCTATATGCTTCTGCTCCGATAATTGCAGCGTTTGTCCTTAGGATGTTGCAGGTGTGTGCCTGGAATTTATGGTGGCTCCTTTTTTTTGGGGGAAAAAGAGTCGATTTCAGCTCAATTGGCTTGTTTACTTGGTTATTTATGGGCTTTCTTAGAGGGATCTATTTGGGGTTTCAGGGGGATGATGCTGCAGATAATTGCTGGGTTATTGGGTGACATTTGTTTAATGAGTGTGTTCTTTTATTTGTTGTGCTATTAGAAATAAAAGCAGACTCAGCTGAGTCTGTGATCCAGCAATTACATTTAGAATATTCTAGATTAAACTTCAAATATTATATTTTATTGAAATAAATAGCAAACAAAATATTCAGTTATCAAAGAATCCAAACAACATAATCTAAACTTATTGTTATTGTTTGCTTTCTTTTATTGAACGCCTTTTTTCAAAATGTAATCAAAGGCGAAATTATGAACAATAATGGAAATAATGAAGCCATTCTTGATTTGATAGGTTCAAACATTGAAGGGTTTGCGGATTGTACCTTCATTAGGCGGCAAGTGTGGCGCATTGCCTGCATATGCTGCAGATCCCTTTATTCCTTTTAGAAGAAGGACTCTGCGAAGTGCGGCCCGCAAACGTGTCACATCAAAAGGAATTGATTAAAATCTAAAATGAAATAGTGCTCTCGCTCGTCGTATTTCGCAAGGATTACGGATTCGTTTGTTATTGTCGCCGCAGCACGTACTCAACGATTGCCCCCGAAAGTATGCATCCGCCCCGCTCCGCCCAGGACTCGCAATCCTTTTGTGGGGTGGCAATTCAAATTTCAATCAAATGCGACCAATACTCGTACCTTTCGGCCACACATGCTGACCACAAAGTATTGTATCATTTGCTCTCGCTCGGGGACATCCATCCCCCATCCCCCCGTGCCCCATCTGCACATCCTCTAAAACCCAATCCTTCGATCCGAAATCAAATCAAAGGCCACAGCAGAAAGGGTGCAACTATTGCCAGAATCAGATAAAATTTTCATTACCTTATGGCCGCACATTATCGGCATGCGGCCATCGTCTCCATCTCCGACTTCAATTCCATATCCTTGGCACTGAACACTGGACGCCGGACTCTGGATTCCGGATTTTTGTGCAGATTTGGAGGCCATGTCCCAGGGACACAATGTGCTGCTGATGACGTCGAGTGCTGCTCCTGCCGCCCGTAGCTTTTCTTGTTGTTGTTGTTGATGATGCTTATTGTGTGAGCCATAAAAAACAAGCGGAAAAAAGCAAAGCTTGGAAGGTGAGTTGGCGTGTGACAACTGTGAAATTACCTAAGGTTTGAAATGGGAAAATTTCTGTTTAAAATATAGAAAAATATTAATGAAAACATAGCTTCTAAAATATATAGAATTAAGGCTTGGCTTAGTATACTAGACTTTTTCATAAAAATCTTTTAAGAAAACATACAAGGAATGTCCTTGAATATTTTAGGTCTAAGCCAGCATATTTTTTGCCAGCTTAATCCTAAATATATCTTAAATTATTAGAACCATAAAAACTAGTTTTCTTTAAGGCATAAATACCCCTATCAACCACTCGTACAGGGTATTAAAAACTCACAGGAGAGTTGGGGAAACAGCGGCGACTTTTTATACAACAAACGACAAACGGAAAGTGTCCGACAGGAAATAAACAGGCGACGGCGACTAGGACTCGGACTCGAACTTGGATTTGGATCTGAACAGGGACCACGGCTCCATCTCCTGAAAGGAATACCGACACGGATTTCGAATTCGGACAAATCCCAGCCAGAGCAACGGCGAGAATAAAAAGGGTAATAATTTTATCTAGCATTCAGATCAGACACACGTCTGTCTGTCCAGCTAAAGTCCCTTCCCCAGGACTCTCTGTGTTGGCTTTTTTATGTCCTTTTTTTCATTTGGTTGCGGCGGCTACTTGAAACTTTTGTCAACAGCCACTTGCAATTTTGCATGAGCGGCTTATGAATAAGCGAGCTCCTTCGCCGTTGCAGGACCTTCCCATAAACCGGATATATATCCCCGGGGACAGTTCGTTCACCGAAGAGATTCAATTACAAGTACCTTAAGCTGGCCGCATCCAGCTGCCAACTGTGACAAACTGAAGGACTTTTCGAGGACTACAACTATTTCCGGCGAACGCCGAACGCCGGATGCCGAACGTAGGCCAATCTATCAACATAATTGATGGCTTCGATTAGTCACAAGGCGTTCTCGGTTCCAGCCAAGGGCCAGGAACGAAGAGTTATAGAGAGCTCAGTGCACAAATCGGCGATTAATTAAATATTTACTTTCGGAGCTCAGCGAGCCAATTAATCTGGCACGGCGATCCATATCCGAATCGCGGACTGGAATCCTTCCAAATCTTTGTCCTCGTCTAATGAACTGATGCGGCGGCGATACGAAGGGAAAACTTTAAAGGGGTTTTTCCGACTTGCTGCCCCGCCATTTGTCATGCATCTTGTGCTCAACTGCACGGAAAAGAAAACTCTACGCGGCCACCAAGGAGTTTTCTTTTGCCGTAATTTATAATTTTCGCAGCAGCAGCTTCTTGAAGCGAACAGAGGCAGGGGCAGCCGAATGGGTGTACCCCCCTGTTCCCCCTGAACTCCGGTCCACAACAGGGGGGCCCATAAACGCACCGGGGGCAACGGCGGCGTCGCATAATTCCGCCATAACATTTTGGCCAGGACTCTGGCCACCGCTGCCACCTTGGAAGCGGAGCTGCAGTGCTGTTGTGCACTGTTCAAATACTTTTATCAAGATTTTATTTAAAAACTTGTGTTTATATTTATTGAGTAATATTTAATTAGCTAAAATTAATTTAAGGGAAAGAAAAAGGTTCGTAAATTTGAGGGTAACAATAGCTAAGCCCAAAAGTATACCACAAAAGTTTAGAGACCTTTAAGTCGGGAGTAGACTTTGAGCCAATTTTTAAAATAATAAATATTAAATAGAATTTTATTTATGAATAAATTGTTATCTTTATCTTTACTTTAATAAATTGTATTATTATTTTTTTCATTCTGCTTTGTGTAGTTTAAAAAGACACATTGGTAGGGTCTTAAAAATATAAATAAAAGCGAATAAATAATTTAAACAAGTTCTTGAGTTAGTAAGAGTATGATATAATTAATATAAAAGGGCTACAATATTTGCTTCTTATATTATAAATAATAGATATATATTTCAGGCTTTTAAAGTCTTTAAAATATTTTTTTGTATTATAAAGATTGATTTTTCTAATTTACTAAGGATTCTCCTTTAACAAAGCTTCTCTTTTCTGATACCCTAGCATTATCTACCTTTACTTTCCTCTTGAAACCCCCATATTTTTTTCCAGTGTCGCCCCAGACATGTCCGTAGTCATTGCCATTGTCGCTGTCGCTGTCGTCTCGTCCGTGTACCTTGGTGTCATAAAAGGAAACAGGCCAGCTCAGTGCAGCAGGAGGGTATTGGGGTCCAAGTCCTGAGTTAGTTTCCATGTATCGCTGCCCTGTTGGCTGCCTGACAAAATGTGTAAATGTGAAAATGTAAAAATGTGGAAATGTCCTGCTGGTCGCCAGCCCGAGTTCAAAGTCAATTTTAATTTTTATGGCAAAGTGCTATGCAATATGAATTACATCCTACATACTCTTTAGGATATCTTGGGTGGTTTTCCCTCGTTGTGTCTTCAGGTGGAGTCCAAAAAGGAAGCTGTAGCAATCTCTACAGCAGAGTGTTTTACAGTCGTATTTTATTTGGTTTCTTGTTTCGGATTTCTCTTACAACATTTGACTTTTTTGGCCCATAAAACTGACAATCGTAATGTGTGCGAATTTATTGGGCAAACAAAGGATTTGCAATAAAGACAAAGACTGTGGAGAAATCGTTTTCCTGCTTTTTGCCTTCGCCAGTGTCACTGTCAATTAGAGGTCCTACCCCTTTACTCCTGCTTATCTCCCCCAGCAGCCAGAAAATTGAATTAAAAATCAGCTTTTCACGTACTTTTATTCATCAACAAAAAATCCTTGACTTGGAACTAACTGGAAAAAAGGTGGAAAATGCGATGAGAGCCACCCTTAAGACTGCTGAATCCTTTTGAAAAAATCATGAGCAAACTAATCCTTTTAAATGGCTTAAGTCCGCCTAGAAAAAGTACCCGAAAAATTGCTGGAAAAATATTTAAAAATAATGAGAAATCCGTGCCTTCATTATTTTGATGGCTGATTCAACCTGACGAGATTCCCGCTGCCCCTTATCAGCCCATTCCCGCCCCTGCAGATGGAGTTTAGAGTTTTCCTTTTTGTTTTTTTTTCTGGGCGTTTTTCTCAAGAGTTTTCGGACAACACGTTGTTTTCATTGCTCATTAGCGGCGACAGCGCGAGTTTAATTAGCAGTGACGCAGCTTCCGAGTTACGCAGGAAACCCTTTGAGAAGGGTTCGGTTAAATTGCTTCCGGCATCTTGCAACCCCAATCCTTCGAGATTCAGAGCCACATTCACCTCCTGCCCAGAAATGCCACAGCACAACACCTTGGCCGAGAGAAAAATTGAGCAACACTTTGATTCAATGAGCGGCCAAAGGTCGAAAGTTGGACTTCAAGTCATTCCAAGGGGTGTGTAGGCACTGGGAGAAATCTTTGGTAGTTAACTATAAAGATCATTTTACAGCTAATGCCTTGACTATTTAAACCATTTTAAGCTTGAACAAATAATTGTTGTAAATAATAAAGAAAAGAAAAGTAGACTTTCTTATATCGTTTTCTGCTTTTGACCCATATTTTCTTGCTCTGCACTGTGCTGGGTCCAGCAGGAGCTCCAACTAATTGCCTTTTCGACATGCATTTAATCTCTATTAGAACGGACGAGCCACTGATAGAAAACTTTGGCAGGAACACCCCCACATGTGGAGTGGTCTTCATAAATTATTAAGGGGTTCGGGGGCGCTCCGATTGTTCAGCCCTCACTTTTGGCATTTAAAACAAATTGTTGTTCTACGCTAGTTCGATTATTTGGTCCCCAGGGGCGCAGGAAGGACACAACAGGACAGGCCAGGACAGGGAGACAGGAAAAGTTTCCCCAAAGTCCTGCTGTCTGTGTTGATAATGATGGAAGTCATCACATGTGAGTGGTGAGAGCTGGAGTCCTCTCTGTTTTATATTTTCCCCTGTGGGTAAGGAAGGTGTGAGCATGCTCCTTACATATCAATAACGTTTTAGGTTTAGGTAAACCCTCCTTTCCCCCCCTTACAGCAGCAGCTGTGTCGACTGCTGATGACCTTTTAATTGAAGTTCGAAGTTCGTAGCGATAGCTCTCAGCTTTTTTGTTGGGGAATGTAATTGTATCTGGGCTATCCGGCTAATAGCCTCTTCGGAATCTGCAGCCATGCACACAAAAATGCAAATAAACGCGACCGCTCGGCATTCAATAAGCGGCGTTCCCCAGTTGCGAAATCAAATTTTACGACGAGCCACGGGAATCCCTTAATAAACAGTTGAAATCTTGAGCAAAGTAGCGAATTCCAGGAACCCGGGTAGAAAATAGCCTCTCCCCCGCCCTCATCGCCACAGCGATTGCCGTTAATTAAACCCTTTTTCGGCTGCTGAAAATCTCTGTGGGCAAAGTTTTTCCATTAAAGGAAAACCGGGGCGAAGGCGGCCGCAGGCAAACGAAATCAAAAAGTAAAAATTTATGAAGCGTTTAATTGAATTAATTAAAAGCAATAATACCTTGAAATAATTGCGCCTAATAGAAAAACTTTTGTGCACCAATGGCCAGATGAAATGTCGAGATACAGATACAGAGGGAGCAGTAAGAGATACAAATTTGAGGTGAACAAATTCACAAATAAAATGTGAATTTTTAAGGTATTAAAAATTACAGTTTTTGTATTTTGAAGAACTATAATTTAACAATAAATATTAATTATATGTATTAACCTTAAGGCTTTCATTATCATCACATTTTCAAGCTTTTTATGGCTGGTTTTTAATTACATTTAAAGAAAATATTTGAATTATCTCAAAGTAAACTCAATTACCTAAATAAAAAAACTATACCCTAAAATATAACAATAAAATCTTAATCCCAATATCTGCAGCACTAAAACTTCTGCCATCCCTGACTCCAGATTCAGATACAGATGCCAGATAGCAGAGGCCAGATCTTGGGCTTCTGTTTCGGCTGACTTTTTGACAGACAGAGTTATGCGACAAATCCTGGACCAACGGCCGCACCAGCCATAAGTCAAAATTATCAACAAGATGGCGGGACCAGGAGGAGGGCCAAAATCAGGGCCAGGACTAAGAGCCAGAAGTGAAACCAGGACCTGCTGCCTCCAGTTTTCCAGCTGTCACGCACGTAGGCCACGCAACATTGCGAAAAATATGTCTTTGATGTCATAAATCAATTACGAGTGGGATTGCCGCTAACGCTGCCACCAGCCAGGATCCTGCTCCTTTTGAGCAAACAACTTGTTAGAGGTGACTGCCTGCCTGCCGCCACACACCCACACTCAAAGTCGCCTTTGCCAGCGATTTTCAAGTCTGGAGTTTAAAACGTGACTACATTTTGGGCCATCTGAAAGTTAACTTTGGCAGCGAAGTTGCCAAATTAAGTGGAGCAAATGAAGCGCAGGAATTCGGAGAGGTGTTTTGGGGGGAATAAAAAATATATAAATAAATTATTTAAGTAGTTTTAGAAGGTTTATGCTTAAAGGGAATTTATTAGAATATATTTTAAAACAAAAGAACAAAAACTAAAGTATCTCAAGCTTAATGAAAATGAGTTAGAGAATTAGTTATTTACCATACAAATATCCAACATTCCCTAACAGCTGTTAGTTAAAAACTCCTTCTTTATTTTATAAATATTTTATTGATTGCCTTTCTCTCAGTGTCCTTCCCACCTTTTCTAGCTCCGCTCCCCTGAGCCTTTTGTTCTGTAATTATGTCACACACATGGCCGCTAAAGGCGCCGGGGAAGATCCATCACCTCGAGTCCTGTCGAGTGCCAAATGTCAACGTGACATGTGTGAGCACAAAGCAGGAGTCCTGTGTTAGTTTATCAAACATAATTAAGAAGTTCTCTAAGCCCAAAAGAGAGAGAGAGAGAAAGAGAATAAACAGAAGTTTAATTATTTTGCAAGTTGCCGTAACCCCGGGGCAATGGCGATTGAGCCGAGGGCTCACCTTTTGACTTATGATGTATTGCGTGCTCCGTGACAGCTGACAGATGACAGCTCACCTCCTGACAAATAGAGAGATTCCTGAAAGGATTCCTTAAGTCTTAAAGATACCAGCACTTTCTTAAAGACCTTCCGCTCGCCCCCACTAATTGCCAGAAAAGTTAAGAGCGTAAGAAAAACAAGTTTTCCAGGACACATTTGCATAAATCAAACAATTAGTCACGCCGTCTATAAAGAGTAATTTTCTAAGACCAAAACTACTGTCCACTGGCAGGATTCTTCTTATTCGGTCCTTAATGTCTCCCCGCGGTGTTGTTTGAGCCTCGTCTTACAACTATCCCCGGCTCTGCCCGAAATCCGGGGAAGGTGTCCTGCCGGAGATTCCTTCTCTAATTTATGCGACATTTGCTAGTTTCCCGTTTTGCCATAATAACTTCTAATTCACCTAACCCGACTCTCGACCCTTTTCTGGGGTCCAAGTCGAAGTAGAACCAGTCTCAGCCACTCACCACTCGGCCAGGCACTAATTTATGGTTTTGGGCATTGAAATTTATGGACAAAAAGCTGAACAAAAATACAAAATACAACTCGTATTTGTTTCAAAATAAAATGCCCAGGCCCAAGGTGACAAAACAGTGAATGAAAAAGTTATCAGAATGTTAAGGAGTCGCCATGGAAATACTCTGAAATAATTAAAATAAGTAAATGATTTTAATAAATTATTTTAAAGAGATATTATTGGATTTTTAAAGATAAAACAAACCACTAGAGATGTTCATGTTCTGAAGCATATTTTTCCTTCAAAGAACATGTATCTTATATCTCGAAAATTGTATTATTATGTCAACCAAAAATTTATTTAAAAATAAATACGACTTTAAAGAGAATTTAATTTAACTCCAGTAAATAATCAGAACTTTAACTCGTTCTCAAACAAAGGAAACATCTTTAAAATCATTGATTGACTGTTTGTTAAAAATAAACTTCATAAAAACCGCACAAAGAGTGGCACATATATTAAGCTATATAAATCTCGGCCAAAAACCGTTCGATGCTAATTAAACTGGCTTTTACCACCACCTCCAACGATTAATCAGACAGTTCAGTAACCTTTCTTCCTTGGAGAGTATCGAGAACAAATGCGGAACTTGTCGAATAAATTACATAAGCTGAGCGGCTCACAATTTTTCTCTCCTTTGGTTCTTAGTGGCACTCTCTGGAAAGTTCGCTGCACTGGCGACTTAACTATAGATATAACTTCAACCTCACCCCCCCTGCAGCTCACCTCAGACACTTATGCAATTGTGCAACTTCTCTTTTTTTTGTTTTTTTGCTACTCGTTCTGAAACGGAAAAACTCGTTTACAAGCCTCCAAAAAGAATCAGCATTTCTCAGTTTTGTGAGTTTAAATTTAGCGCTTTTATTAGCAAGAATAAGCGTCACACCTGGTACTACCAGATACACTGCAAGGAAGCAGGAACCCAATTAATAATTATAGACAAATAGTTTCTTAAGAAAACTAGTTGTGACTTGGAGATAATTATAAATGCGACTAGACGTGAGTGGAGTTTCGGCATGTTGCTCTTTTATGTTAATCGGATATGCAGCCACGCGCTTAATGGCAAATAAATATTTAACAGATTAATACTACTAATTCTATATATATATATTCAAAAGATTGTTTTGTGAATGATAACTATATCTTAATAATTCATTATACACCTAATTAAAGGCAGAGGTATGGTTAACATTTTATATATTGTAAAGCACGCACTGAAAAATGTATAGCTTAAGTTCAAAGACAGTAGAAAAGGGAAATGTATTATTTCCATATTTGTTTGTCTATTGTTTTATTATATTATTGAACTATTTGATAAAATATATAATTAAATATGATTTAAAAATTAATTTTCCAAAAGTTTTCCATAGTTTCAAGGCTTCTTTTAGCTTAGAATCTTTATATAATAAAAATACAAAATATACCAATTTAAAGCATGATATCTCCCATATTTTTTTGGCAATACCCATTATTTATTCTCAGTGTTTAGCTTCTGTTTGGTACTTGCTTTCCTCTCTTTATATATTCTCGGTTCTGGCCGCTTTCGCCTGGCGAACATATTTGGTAATCAGCGGCAACAACTACGCTGGCCAAGTTCAGTGGCCTCGAAGTGTGTTGGAAGTGTTTTGGCCAAGCTCTGGTTCTAATACACTCGGAAACTGGGTTAAGCCTGGTCAGGTAGCTCCAGCCGTTGCCAAATCTGGGAAGGGGCGGGGTTTCCTCACCATCTCCATGCCCGTTTCCAGGTTAAATCTTGGTTCGGGGAAACGATTGCCACACTAAGGCAATAATAATATCCCGTAAAGGTACCTACAAGAAAATGCAATTAACCGGACTGAAAAAAAATACAAAAATCAAATGTCAATCACGTAGTGGAAACCTGTTGTCTGGCTCTCTAACATTTCAATGACTTTGAACTTTTGTTTGCTCTGCTGCCGGCCGCTTGTGTAGCATTTTACACATTTACATTTACATATTGATTGTTTGCTTGACCCATTTGCGGAGCCCTCGAGAGCGGCCCACGCCACTTCCACTTTCGTTGACTTTCTTTGTCCGCCGATCGGCGATCGGCGATCGGCGATCGATCGATCGATCCGCTCGAGTCTCTTGATCAAATAAAGCCCCCGCCATGCCCCTCGATCGGGCCAGGTTGTGTTCCCAACCAGTTTGGAGCCTCGTTCTCGCCGGTTCTTGGCCCGGCGCTTTCATAAAAAGTCTTTGGCCAACTTTCTTGGGCTTCATTCGCGCTCCATTCGCGTGCTCGTCACCATGAAATCGGTTCTCTGTGCGCTTCTCGTCACGCTGCTGGTCAGCCTGGGCCAGGGATTGCCCACCAGCAGTCAGGTGAAGGAGGACTCCGCCGTCTCCTTTGCTGGTAGAGTCTCGCAGCTGATTGCTTTGCAGCTGCTGAAGTTCAACAAGGACATTGACGCCAACCAAGTGCACTCCCCGCTGGGAGTTGCCTCCATTTTGGCCGTCCTGGCTGAGGCCTCCGAAGGTGACACCTACTCCGAGTTCCAGCAGGTCTTTGGCTATCCTCAGGATCGTGACCAGCTAAGGGAAACCTATAAGAGGATTTTGGGGAGCTACCAAAACAGGGATGCCGCCGTGGCCCTTCCTTCCTTCCAGACTTGGCTGTACATCTACCGGAACCACAGTGCCCGCGAGGAGTTCAAGGATCTGCTGCAAAAGCACTACTATGTGGATGTAAAGGATATCAACCGCCAGGAATATGACTGGAATGAACCCAACACCTCCCTGCAGCTTCCGGAGGCCAGTGCGGAGTCCGCTGAGGGCAACACTGAGCCCAGCAACAGCAAGGATGTGATTGGCTTCGAGACCCTCAAGAGGATCAATCTGGATGAAGAGGACACGCCAGCTGTGCCACTGGCCGATGGCTATGGCCAGGAAATCATCGACAAAGAGGCCTCCAAGTTCGATCGCGACATCGACGACAAGCAGTATGTGGAAAAACCAGTTGCCCAGGCTGAGGCCGAGCAGCTCCAAAGAGAACAGCAGCAGCAGCAGCAGTCGGAGACCACCGAGTCGAATCTAGAAGTAGAATCCCAGCCCGAGGCCACGACGATCATAATCAATAGTTTGGTGGAAAAACAGGAAAAACCTGACATGGCTGCCGAGGAAAATCCAGCGGAGAAGCAGCAGAACAAGCGCAGCGACCAGGAGGAGAGCCAGATCAAGAATCTGGAGGAGAACGAGACGGTGCAGGAGGAGGAGAAGCTGGCCAAGATCATGGCGGCGCCCGCAGTGACCGCCAGTGAACCCGAAAAGGTGCGTCTGCCCCTCCAGAAGCTGGAGAGTGCGGTCAAGGCGGTGGCCAAGGATGGCGTCGATGAGATTATGCTGGCTTTGGAGTCCCATTTGTCGGCTGTTAGTCGGGTGAGTTTATAAATTATACTTGGAAGAGTTAATATAATATTAAAATTAATGAAAAAGGGATACAATTTATTTGAAAAATCTGAATTTTAACGAATTTAACTTTCTTTGTAATCCCCTTAGGTCTATGGTGCCCGTAGCCTGTTCCGCAGGGATGACATCACCTCAGCGCTGAGTGCCAACTCCATCACTGGACGCTCGGTGGGCTCCAAATCCAAGATGCTGCTCTTCAATGGCCTGTACTACCGCGGCAGCTGGGCGAAACCCTTCTACCAGCTGAGAGACGGCAGCGATGAGTTCTTCTTCATGACCAACGAGGATGCCATGAAGGCTCCGATGATGCACGCCCGCGGCAAATTCCAGGTGGCTGAGCTGCCGCAGCTGAAGGCCAAGGTGCTGAGTCTGCCCTATGAAACATCCCGCTACTCCCTGTGCATTGTGCTGCCCGATGAGACCGAGGGCCTGAGCGAGGTGATTGGCCAGCTGCAGACCAGTGATTTCCTGCTGGCCCACAAACTGTTCCAGCAGAAGGAGCTGCATGTGTCGCTGCCCAAGTTTCAGGTGGAGGAAACCTCGCGCTCCGAGGCAATGCTCAAGCAGATGGGCCTTAACAAGGTCTTCTCGCGAACCGAGGCCCAGCTGGGTCTGCTGTCCGAGGACCCCGATGTCCATGTGGACGAGATTGTGCAGTTTGTGAATGTGCGCGTGGACGAGGGAGGCAGCAGTGCCAACTCCCTGTCCGCTGCCAACATGCAGGCTCGCTCTCCGTCGGCGGCAGAGGATGCGGAATCCGCCATACTGCCCGTCCCAGAGCCCGAGCCCGAGCAACCCGGGGTGGAGCGCTTCGAGGTGAACCGGCCATTCGCCTACTTTATTGTGGACTGCGAGGAGAAGTTCGTCCTGGCCTCTGGCAAGATCTACACGCCCGAGTTCAAGGAGGACCTGCCATCGTCGGGCGTCTCCGTTGAGGTGGAGCTGGAGCAGTCGTAGGCTGCTTGGAACGTCCGCCGGCTTAGTTAATAAGTTAACGTAACGAATTTTCACCGATCCATGCAATAAACGTGCACAATTCATTTTCACAAAAGCCAAACGAAGGAAGGAAAACGTTTTCCCAGCGCAATCAAAACAGCAATTAATTCGCTTACAGATGAGCACGAGACAGGCCAACCCCCGGAGCCGGGGATTCAATTGTCCGTCCGTAATGTGAAATGTATCTGACGGAGGGCATCGCTAATTTCCTCCGCCGCGCTGCAAATTTGTCATTGGGTTAAGTCCCCGCGAAGGGGGTTGTATTCAGGTTTTGGATTCTGTGATTCAGAATCGGATTCATCGATTCTCAGGCCACTCAAGCGTGAGGCGCATCCGCCACGTGTCCCTGGCGAGCTGCGCCGGAACGAAAGCTGACAGGACTCTTCAAGTGGTCAATGGGCTGCAATTAAAACTCTCATTAGAATGCACGATGTCTTGCCTCCGTGGATATCTCTATCTCGCAATCTGGCCAGGAAGTGCGAGCCCCTTGTTTCCTGCGAAGCGAAAACCACCGAAAACGCATTGCGAAAAGCAAAACACACAACACGGAGAAAATGTGTCTGGAGTTCGCACACACAGCAGGGGCGGGGGGGAGGTCTCCTTAGACTCTCGAGGTCTGGAGCTGAAAGTGGCGCCGGCCTGGCGGGCGCCAAAAAGCAGAGGTAAAAACAGGAGTAAATGCGTGCCATGATTACAGCGATGACGACTTCCACCCCAAAAGGGAAGGCGAAGCCAAGGATGGCTGCTTGGAGCGCAGACTTCGGGCTGCGGGAGGCTGCGACGGAGACGATGATGTTTCATCTTTTCCACATGAAAACTCACGTAACAAAAATTATGATAATCATAACTTTTTGCCCCGCATCACCTCCTCCTCCTCCTGCTCTGGCGAGCTGGGTTCCTGCCCGTTTGTTTTGTTAGCCACTGGACAAAGGACCAGAGACCGAAGTGCCCGCCCGGGCAAGGTATTCTCCGCCTTGGACCTTGGACTGGCGTCTAGTTTTTTTTTCTGTCGTCTGGCCGTTGCTCTATTTTTATTAAGTCTTTGCATATAAATCAATGTGGCCCGATATGCAGAAGAGCAGAAAAAGGTATAAAAGATTTATGGGCCCCCTCGCCCGTCTCGTTTAAATATTGTTTAACATAATTTCGTGCAAAAGTTTCGAGATGAAGCGAAACGAACTCTTTCGGGGAATGGTTAGCGGTGGAGAACGAGGAGAACAGAGCATACGAAAGCTACACCCACTCTCCCGAAAGATAAATAAACAAAGTGGCCATAAATCCATCCAGTTGCATCAGCGACAAACGTACAAGATTTATGGCACTGCCTCGAGTCTAATTACAAGTCAAGTTTTGTCGAATTGAAAATTTTTTGGGGAAAAATAGCGCAACAAGTGTGGGAAATCAGGCAAAGTCAGCGGCGCCAGCTGTTTTCCCAGAAAAGACTCCCCCCGCGGAAAAACTTCGAGCCGTTGACACCGCACATGTGAACGGCAGCTGTCGCGCAATGAAGAACAATGTGGATCTAATCGAGACGAATCCAGTGTTTAGCTTTTAGCAAGAAGAAAAACAAAAAGAATTCACTTCAAAATCAATGGGTCTATCACTAAAATACTACTACTAAACATGGGTTAGAGGTCACAATTAGAAATCCGCAAAAGCTTCCTCGTGCCGCATCGTTTTGGCCTTCGGGCGCGGCTTTTCCGAGACCTTGTCAAAGTTGGATATATCCTCCGGATTGCTGATGTTGGGCACATATGGCGCAGTTAACGTTTGGTTGAGAATCGGTATCCACTCCACCTCCTTGAACCATTCGTGCTCCTTGATGTCCCTATTGCCATTGATCAAATTACCGTAGCTGAAGAGGTGATATATAAGAGATCGATAGATGTGAATAATATGATTGCTCTCACCGCTTAGAAAGATCCACCTGGAGGAGATGATCTATTAGATGGCGCAAAGCCCCACTGAAGTAGCTGGGCATTTTGTAGTCCGCCTCACAGATCTTGTTGTACATGCTCATCACATCGCGATTATGGGCGGAAAAGGGGGAGTGTCCTGCCACAAACTCGAAGACCAGGACGCCGAAGGCCCACCAGTCCACGCTGGTTCCATAGGGCTTCGACTGAATGATCTCCGGTGGCAAATACTCCGGAGTTCCGCACAAAGTCATGGTACGGGTCTCTACCTTCTGCAAAGACCAGGAAAATTCTTAGATAATCATTAAAAAAAAATATAATCAATAAAATACCTTGGCGAATCCAAAGTCAGTTACCTTAAGGTAACCGTTTTTGTCCAGCATTATGTTCTCTGGCTTGAGATCTCTGTAAAGCAGGCTGCAATGATGCAGGTATTCCAGAGCCAAGAAGACCTGGGCGGCGTAAAAGCGAGCCTGCTTCTCAGTGAATTTGCGCACTCTAGAAATAATGAAATAAAAACCTAGTTGAAAAGGTCCGAACAGGGTACAGGGTAAGTATTCACACTTCCGTTGGTGTTTACTCACTTCCGATGGTAGGTGAAGAGCTCGCCACCCCCAATTAGCGGCAGGACAAGGTACAAACTGTCGTAGTCCTTGTGGGAGGCGACCAAGTGCACCGTGTTGGGAAACATCATCGAGCGCAGCACATTCTTCTCGCTCATCACATGGCCCACCTGCTTGGTCTTCACCAGCTGGTCCTTGCTTAGCTGCTTAGAGGCGTAGTAGACCCCAGATTCCCTCTCCCTGACGAGCTGCACCTTGCCAAAGGAGCCAGCTCCCAGAGTGGCCTTAATGTCATAGTCATCCAAGCCGTTTGAGGGCGAGGGCGTATTTGTCGAGAACTTCTTGTTGAAATCCTCGCGCAACTTGTCCAGAATCAGGATGTAGTCCACCTTCGGACTGAAGTGCATCTGCGGTTGTTCCGATTGCAAAACCATCTTGACCCTCTAGAGCTGTTGGATTTACTGACTACTACCAAAATGATAAGAATGTTAGACAATAAATTTCGAATTTCTCATTTGTGGGTAAACTAAAATTAAGACAGGAGCGCAGGGTGGAAATGATAGTAATCACAAAGGCTACACGATCTGTAAATAAAGCTTTAATTTGATAAAGTATTTATAGTTGGTTTTGTTAATTGTTATTTAGTGAACACCATAAATAAAATAATAATAATAAAAATTTAATAAAACATTATTTTATTATTCTTTTTTTAATACCTTTGAGCTCGCAAAATTAGGTAATATGCCATTTTAAAATAAATATATTAAACCCTTTCTTTAAAGTTCATAGTTCTGTGTACATATGTTATATATCAATAAGTATTTATTTATTTATTTATTATAAAATGCTTTGATCTTCTTTTGTTTTTCTGAAAATATGATAAACTTCAGAACAACTTGCAATCTGATCATTAGAATATATAGATGTTTATCAAATGGGAACTAACAGATATAATATTTATATAAATTATAAATCATTTTTGATAAAATTTCAAGGCTTGTTTTCTTTTTAAATCGTATAAAATAATATTATTTATATTATAACTATAAAGTAAACATCAATAAAGTATTATTAACTCTCTTATGTTTACCTATACACCTTATATTAACAGTTTCTCAATAATAATTTTACATTCATACGATTAAAAAAAAAATTTAATTGAAATTCTAAAAGAAAAAAAGAAAATTGACTAAATTTCCGAGTAGATGAAAATATTTTAAAAAGCAAAGAATTTAAACAAAAAGTAATTATGTCCCGATTATTCCTAAGACATCCGAAATTGAGAGAAAATAGTCAGAAAACTACAAAAATACATTATTATTTTGACAGGCATGAGAACGACAGTTTCCACTGACAAACATTTAAAAGTTCTGAAACAGCTCGGGATGGCGGTCTATTGGAGACTTCATCCGCTCCCTTGCTTTGAAGTTCTCGAAGTTAGAGAGGTCCTCGTCGTCGCTGACAGTTGGCACATACGGCGCTGAGATCTGCTTATTGAGCAGGGCGTACCATTCGACGCTCTGAAACCAGGGATGACTCTTTACTTCGAAGGCGCCTTCGCTAGAGTTTCCTAAACTAAGAAGGGGCGACATAAGCAACTAGCACTGCCTGTAACCCAGCCCCAACCCATACCCACCGCTTCGATATTTCAATTTGCAAGAGGTTATCCACAAGGTTCCTAAGGTGACTGCTGAAGTACAAGGGCATCTTGTAGTCACAAGTGCGTATTCTGTTGTACATTATAAGTACATCTTCTTTATAGGAGCCAAAGGGCGACCGTCCCGCCACGAACTCATAGATCAGCACTCCAAAAGCCCACCAGTCCACCGATTTGTTGTACGGCCGCAGCTGCACGACCTCCGGAGCCAAGTATTCCGGTGTTCCGCACAGCGTCGAAGTGCGACTTTCCACGCGCTTTAATTAAAAACAAAATAATACATTAATTTAATTAACAAAATATTACTATTATCCCGCTCTCACCTTCGTAAATCCAAAGTCAGTGAGCTTGATGTAGCCCCGGGTGTCCAGCAGGATGTTTTCGGGCTTAAGGTCACGGTATATGAGCTGCATCTCGTGCAAGTACTCCAAAGCCAGAGCCACCTGGGCGGCATAAAAGCAGGCCTGTTTTTCGTTGAACTTGCGCATCCTTGGGGAGACTCGGTCAAGAGACAGTCAGAAGGACTTGAGCTACTCACCTGCGGTGGTAACTAAAAAGCTCACCGCCGTTGACGAGCGGCAGGATCAAATAGAGATAATCAAAGTCTTTTGACGAGTCCACCAGGTGGATGAGGAAGGGGAATCGTGCGGCACTCAGGACATGTTTCTCATTGTGGACATGAGCAACTTGCTTAAGCCGCACAAGATCCTCCTTGCACATCATCTTGGCGGCATAATATTTTTTGCCAAGCTTTTCCTTGACCAGGAGCTAAGAATGGAAAAGGATTTGAACATTTAAACAGAAAAATGTGGTGTCTGTGAAAGCAAAACCGAGTAGTTCGGTGTTAATCAAGGCTAGGTGTGTTACTCTTTTGGCAAAGATACTTGGCAAGAATAAAATAACCCCAAACTCACCACAGTGCCAAAGCTGCCTGTGCCGACGACGGCCCGAGGCACATAATTCACGAGATTGGAGTAGGGCGATTGCTTTTGGTGGCTCCAGCGCTCGTCAAAATCGCGTCTCATGTAGCCCAGGGTGGTATTATAGTCGTCTCTGGGGTTGAAGGTGATCTCATGCGCACTCGATTGCTTGCTCATAACACAAGTCCGATCACCTGCCAATCGCGCATCTTAAGACGCCAATGCCAGCACCTCCCAATGAAAGGCGACCCCGAATGGGAACAATGAGTCTGGATCCAAGAGTGATCGCTGTCGTAACTCAATATACAGGGAATTTGAACTTTCATAACGTGCGTAAGAGAATCAGAGACAACTGGCTCAAGGCCTGAGCAATTTTCTAACGAGTCGAGGTATTTCCTTTGCTTAGTTTCAGTTTTTCAATCCTAAACTCAATGGCAGTTAGAAATCGGCGAAGACTTCCTCGTGACGATTTGTCTTCGATTTTGGTTGCAGTTTATCCGCGATCTTGTCAAAGTTAGATAAATCCTCTGGATTAGTGATGATGGGTTTATATGGGGAAGGCAGCGTCTGGTTGAGCATCGGTATCCACTCTATATCCTTGAACCATTCGTGCTCCTTGATGTCCATATTGCCGTTTTTCAGGTTCCCATAGCTGAAAGAAGAATATATGAAAGCCCAAAGAATGTTTAGACAACTGGAAAATAAAATACCATAAATGTTCTTACCGCTTAGAGAGATCCACCTGGAGCAGATGATCTATTAGATGACGCAATGGGGAACTGAAGGTGGTGGGCATTTTATACGCGCCTTCGCAGATCTTGCTGTACATGCCCATCACATCGCGACTGTGGGCGGCAAAGGGGGTGTTCCCAGAGACAAACTCGTAGATCAGGATCCCGAAGGACCACCAGTCGACGCTGGAACCATAAGGCTTCGACTGAATGATCTCCGGCGGCAAATATTCCGGAGTTCCACACAATGTCATGGTACGGGTCTCTACCCTCTGCGAAGTTCAGGGAAATTTATAAATAATCATTAACAAAATGCATAATCAATAAAGTACCTTGGCGAATCCAAAGTCGGTCATCTTTATATATCCGTTCTTGTCCAGCATTATGTTCTCTGGCTTGAGATCTCGGTATAGCAATTGGCAATAGTGCAAGTACTCTAGAGCCAAGAAGACCTGAGCGGCATAGAATTTAGCCTGCTTCTCATTAAACTTGCGCAACCTAGAAAGAGACGAGCAAAGTTTTCAGGCAAAAAAGAAGAGGATACTTATGCCACTCACCTTCGATGGTAGGTGAAAAGCTCGCCGCCCCCAATCAGGGGAAGGACAAGGTATAAATTATCAAAATCCTTGTACGAGCCCACCAGATTCACCACGTTGGGGAACAATATTGAGCGCAGCACATTCTTTTCGTTCATCACATGGATGACTTGTTTGCTCTTAACGATCTGATCCTTATTTAGCTCTTTGGAGGCGTAGTACATGCCGGATGTCCTATGCCTTACGAGCTGCACCTTGCCAAAGGAGCCAGCTCCCAGAGTGGACCTAATATCATAGTCAATCAATCCGATTAATGGCGAGGGGGTGTCGTCCATGAACTTCAGTTCAAATTCATCGCGCATCTTGTCGAGGGTCTCTCTGTAGTTCGTCTTCTTATTGAAGCGGATAGACTGTTCTTCCACCTGTTTACCCATTTTCATTTCAATGTCTATTTAAATTCAGTTTACAGGGAATTTTGAATTTCTGAAGCTCTAAACGCAGCCTGTTTGTAACTGACACGTCGCAAAATTAGGCATAAATCTTTATATTGATTTTCAGTTTTCAATGTACAATAGTTCAACAAATTGTAAAAAATACATTTTTTAGTAAATCATGAATAAGGACGACTATATCCACTTAAAATTTGGAAAACACTTCGGCATACTTATTAACTCGGGACTTCTGATGGTCCCGGATCTGGGAGTTCTGGAAGTTAGAGAGGTCCTCGAAACCGGCTACAGTTGGCGAATACGGCACGGGAACCTCCTGATTGAGAATGGCGTACCATTCGACGCTCTGAAACCAGGGGTGACTCTTCACATCGCTTGCGCCTTCGTTAGAGTTTCCTAAACTACGAAGGGGCGACATAAGCAACTAGCGCAGCCCACAGCCCCGCCCCGCCCCGGCCCATACCCACCGCTTCGAGGTGTCCACCTGCAAGAGGCTGCTCACAAGTGTTTTCAGGTGGGTGCTAAAGGAGTTGGGCACCTTGTAGTCCTCGTTACAGATCCTGTTGTACATCATGATTGGGTCTTCGTTAAAGGGGGCGAATGGCGACCGCCCCGCCACAAACTCATAGATGAGCACTCCGAAGGCCCACCAGTCCACCGATTTGTTGTACGGCCGCAGCTGCACAATCTCTGGGGCCAAATATTCCGGGGTTCCGCACAGCGTCGAGGTCCGATTTTCCACGCGCTTTAATTGGAAAAAAAATAATAAATTAATCAATTAATGAGAAATGAACAAAGTATAACGCAATCTAAAGTAAATTCCTGGCAAATTACTCATTTTATCCTGCTCTCACCTTCGTGAATCCAAAGTCAGTGAGCTTGATGTAGCCCCGGGTGTCCAGCAGGATGTTTTCGGGCTTAAGGTCACGGTATATGAGCTGCATCTGATGGAAGTACTCCAAAGCCAGAGCCACCTGGGCGGCGTAGAAGCGGGCCTGTCTCTCGTTAAACTTGCGCATCCTTGGGGAGACTCCGTCAGGACTTAGAAAGGACACTCGAAGTGAGCTGGAGGGCGGCCACTCACCTGCGGTGGTAGGTGAAAAGTTCACCGCCATTGACGAGCGGCAGGATCAAATAGAGATAATCAAAGTCTTTTGACGAGTCCACCAGGTGGATGAGGAACGGGAATCGGGTGGCACTCAGGACAAGTTTCTCGTTGTAAACATGTTGAACCTGCTTCTGGCGCACTAATAACTCCTTGCTCATCATCTTGGCGGCGTAATAGTTTCTCCCATTCTTCTCTCTGACCAGAAGCTACGTTTTTTTTTAGAGGAATTGATGATGAAGTTGGCCTATTTATTGGCATTATTACTAACCACAGTGCCGAAGCTGCCGTGGCCGAGGACGGCCCGCTGCACATAGCTGTGGAGGTTGTTATTGGGGGACAGCGTCGGATTGTTCCAGCGCTCCTCAAACTCTTGGCTCATCACCCGCAAGATCGTGTTGTAGTCGTCCTTGGGGTTGAAGACGCCTAGCACCTTAGTCAGGTCACTCATAACAGGAGTCAATCACACATTTTATGGCGGTAACGGCAATTGTATTGATTATTCTCGATCCGGGAATGACGGCTGTCGTAGCGCAATATACAGGGAAATTTAGATTTCATTACTGCCAAACACGAGAGTCAGAGATTCGGAGACAACTGACTCCAAGCCCACATAAAATGTGAGCCATGAAAACGAGTTTCAGGTGGGTGGGAATTCCTTGGAACCAAAGTCAAGGACTACTTCTTTCAATTAGCCGGGCGTGGCTCCACTTCCTCAAAGGTATGACAAATTTAGCTGCCTCTGCTCCAAGGGCGAGACTGAGAAATGGCAATTTCCTGCGACTGTGACTGCACACATGTGTGTGTCCGACTTCTCGACATGTCCCGGTCGGATTCTGGCTCTCGTCCTGGCCACAGAAGTAAGAAAAATTGCAAAACGTCCGCTTGATAAATGATGCTAACCAAGATTACATAAGTTGGTAATTTTCTAGTACATTTATTTCCACATGTCAGGCCAGTCGTCAGTCGGCCCGAGTGGGAACTCCACTCCGGCAACCGCATCTTCATGTTGATGGACATGTGAAGGCCCGGGCATCCTGTGAGTGAGAGTGGCAGAGTGGGAGGAGATCCAGTCGGGACGATGGCAGGATGCCGGGAGTTGTTGCATGCTTTTAAGGTAACTGCCAACGGGCGAACCGTTTATTGGCCATTCCGGATACCGAATGGGCCAGCCTGTTGTCCCACCTAAATTGGCAATTAATCATTATCTTTCGGGGCCGGACCGGGTCGGGCCGGATGGCATTCAGATTGGCAGATTGCCTATGGCTTTGTGTGTGTCCTATGTGAAAATGGTTTTCTAAATATCCTTGGGCCTGGCCCTAATGCCCTGGCATTTATCCTGGCGAACTCTATTACAGAACGGGGTAGTGCCTGACTCATCTGGCCGGGCCACAAATTACTTGGAGGCCGGCTTTTAATTCGCTTAAAATAATACAAATCGTCACGTACTTAGCTTGAGACAAAAGCCACTTTCACTTGCCGGGGAATCGTGCAAAAACTAAACAATTTCACTTAGCCCGAGGGCTCATTTAACTGGGGGATCTGGGCTAGAGGATATGGGATCTGGGTCCCGAGATCTTGTAGCAAAATCCATGCCATGCCACACAGCAGCCGCTGCCGCCAGATAAACTCCAGTTGGCTAAGATATGTTAACGACGGCCATAAATAAGCGGATAATATCTGGAAGGCCTAGTGCTCGCTAAAAACACACACAAAGATATATACATACATATATGAGGAGGATTTTGGATGCGTTCGCTAAGCGGGCCAAGAGCAGATTAAGTCGCAGGCACACGTTTCTTGGCCGTTTCTTTTGGCCACACTTAAAATTCATTTGTTGTCTCTGAAGGAGAACGACTCAACTATCGCACAGGACTCACACCCAGCTTCCCAATGTTATGCAAAGTAATTGACGCCCCGATGAACTGTTGACACACATGGCATTTGTCTTTGGCTAATATTTGGCTTAGTTATCAGGGCCATTTTTTGGGCTTAAGTAGGTGAATGTCCCAGAGCTATGGCCAAATTCAATTATGCTGAAAGGTTTCAGTTTTCCAAGCCCACAGCCAGTATCAAACCCAATCCCAATCCCAATCCCACTCCCAATCCACCCTTCTGCCCGCGAAGCAGCAGCAGCTGCCCGTGGACTGGCCTCAGCCATTAGTGCTAATCTCCGCACAATCGCTAGTAAATCAAGGCACACTCTGCACTCGCCGGCCGGAAAATGCATTCAGGATTCCGCTGCTTACAGTTCACCGAGCAGCAACAATGTCGCATTTCAGCCACTGGCAAAACAACACAAAAAAAAACACGACGTGTGCTCGGATTCGGATTCGAATTCAGAAGGTGTAACTAATCCGCTGGCCATGTGACTTTTGTCATGCGCCGATCCGATCCAATGTCAAATGTAGTACGTACAACATATACCATTTACCATTCACGAAAATCGACACCCGAGTAGGCGAGCAGCCGACAGTTGACGACGTCGGTGAACCCTTGCCCAAATCCAATCCGAATGCAAAGGTTTTCCAACCCCAAAAACACGGCCCAGCGGCTTTCCACCTTCAATCATCGCATCTCCACCTCCAACTTCCGATTGATTCCTGTGTTCGCTTGTAATCCGTTCAATGAGTTTGCTTTGCACTGGGAAAACAGAGGGATTGCTGATGCTGAATGAATCTAGAAAATGTATAAAAAATAATAATAAGTATAACGTATAAATTTATTGCGATATAAAATATATTATACAGCAGTAATTGAAAAACTAAAATAAATTGATAAGCAAATAATTATAAATATAAAATCATATAAAGACCAAAATTAGGCTACCAAAAAATGCAATATAATTGTGACGAAAAATGTCATCTATTTCAGTTGATTTTAAATGTACAAAAATTCTCTGATAAAGTATATATCTGCTACAGAATAATGGCAATGATTTACAACACAATGTATAATGATTTTTTTATTTTTCTTTCTATAAAAAATGAATTAGAAAATTTACAACAAATAATTTACATTAAAAATGCAATAAAAAAGTTATAAACATATATATCCCAAATATTTATATTGATTTCTGATATAAGAAAATGTTATTTCCTTTGCTTAAATATCTCAAAGTTTGCAATAAATTTTTAAAGTGTGGTCATAAGAAGTAATCATTACAAAAGGGCTCATTTTGGCTTGTACAGCATTTTGACATTTTGCAGTTGGCTGCCCTTTACGTCCATTTCAGGACTTTTCCACCAAACCACGTTAGTAATTTTCATAATTTCCTTTTTCCCTGCCTGAAGCCAAGTCCTGGAGCGAAGCTACCTTGCCCTGTGCTGGCACATAAATCAGCCGCGAACTATTGACACAACCCGCTGGCCATAAATCAAAGGAATCCAGATTCGTGGACATCAGGTTCGCACACACAAACACAGAGAGAGACATTGTAGCCATATTCTAAACAAATTGCCCTTAAATCGGCCAGGACTCCATACTATATATGACACGGATATATGGAAATATGTACATATATACGGGATCGCATCCGTGACGCTCCAAATGCCCCGGCAAATAATGTAACAAAAGCGTGGAATAAAACAATTGCCGCAGTTTTAACGTTTTGCATTTTGCCATAAATAAACATGAGCCGGTGGTCCTGGTCCTGGTGCTCGGTCCTGGGTGCTCCTTCCTGCTTGCAAATGCAAAAATGCTTAACATTTTATTGAAATTCAATTAAAGTCGTATTTCAATAATTGGTCACGCATGGTGCGCATTTCCGTGCCCGTCCGCTCCTAAATGCCGCTCCAAAATTTATGACTTTTCAATTCGAATGTCCTTTTTTTCCTCAATTCGGAAAGCAATTGAAATGCTGCCACTTGGCCAGTGCGTCCTTTGTCCTTTGTGTGGAAATCGGAAATTGTTGCAAAATTCAGTGGCATTTTGAGGAGGAGTTCCATGGCTGCTGCATTAGGCTGCAAGTTCTTATCAGTTTCTGGGCTCACCCTTGTCACCCCGAAATCGGGGAAAACCCCTGACATTTTCCCCCTGCCATTTCCCTTCCCCCCCTGCCTTTTTTCACCCTCACGTTAAGTGTGCAGCATTTTTGCGTGATTTGTGCGAATTTCTCTGTCGCTCGTTGAGGCCGATAAAATTTTCCAGAGACGAAGGAAACGCGATACGGGGGGTGGCTGTGTGTAACTCCATGTAGTTTTTGCCTTTGTTGATGTTGTTTAGTGCCATAAATTCTTTTTTACTTGTCATATCTGAACTCCAGGCTCGGTCTCTCTCCATTTAGGCACAGATCATTAAGTTTTGCACTGCGTCTATCTGATTTAAAGACGGGAACAGAACATGTGTAGTATCTCCACCTCCAGAATTTATCAAAATGTCAATTGCCGCCGACTGTCATGACTATTTAGCTTCTCGGATCTTTGGATTCAGATTCACATCCAACACTTCACGGGGCATCCTCTAATTAACGAGGCGTTGATGCCCCGTTTCGACGGAATTATTTGGCAAAAAAAAATCAATTTAAATAGAGGCGACATCTCATCTCAATCTCATGAAGGCTTTTGCTCAATCTGTGCAAATGGAAACCATCAAAACTTCATCAAGAAAACACAGTCAATGCAAATGGCAGACAAGGCTGCTGATGGAATGAAGTCAGTTTCTTATATTTTTTGTATTTCTTAAAAATCTATTTATATGTTTGTTTTAGAAATCTCACTATAAAAAATACATATTCTGGGCAATTTTTTATGTATTTTTCTAAGAAGTTGTAAGTAGTTTTATATCCCCATCTCCTCACTCAATTATCACATATTTTTATCACGCATGAACCTCATTAGAGGTGCATTCTTTTAGCCAAGAGAACAAGTCGCAAATGCTGTGCAAATAATCAACCTGAGGGACGATCAAAGCGATGTTGACACCAACATCTTTTGGGTGTGTACCATTCCCATTCCTGATTGCATTACCAACACACAAAAAAATAAAATAAAAAAGATCTTCCCTAAAATTACCATTAAAAGTTGAAGTTGAAGTTGATCTGAATAAATACGATTTTCACATAAGAAAATAATCACTAAATATTTACCTTTTCTTCGTAATAAAGTATATTTTAAATTCCCCTTAAAACATCTTCAAAATTCACCTCATTTTCTTTACCATTTCTTTCCTTTCCGTGTAGCCCTGCTCCACCTTTTCCGCCCATCGTGTTGTTGGCCATGCTCCGTGCATCTTTATGATCGCCTTAGATCTCCGCTGGCTGCCAACATATTTTTACACGCCAAACATTTTATTTTGACAGGCATGCGATTTGCACGCTTAATTGAGACAGGTGCATCCGCGGGGGAAATGGGTGGAAAAAAAACGCGCAGGAAAAGCGGTGGAAGCGGGAAAAGGGATCACCGGCAACACGGGAAGTACGGCCAAGCTGCGACATGTGTTCCCCAATGGTGTCGCACAAATGCGTAGATTTATCATCGTGCCACATGCCACGTGTGTTCTCCATTTCGTCGCCTCCGCTCCGCTGCGCAGCGGTGCACTTTTCACGGGAAAAGCCAGCGACGCTCGCCAAATGCAAAATTAACAACCTAATTAATAGTTGGCCCCGGCCAGGACAGGTCTCCGCCTCTCAACTAGGGAAACGTCCTCCTCCCGCACTTGGATCTGGTCTGCTGCAGCTGCCCCAAGCAATTTGCTAGATATTTTTCGCACAGTGCAGTGAAGTAAGGCGGCAGCCACGCCCAGCTAACTTGTTGGCCAAGTGCCTTGAATGCTAGGGTATTTTCGATAAAATAAAAAAGGGATGATGACAGGGAGGGAGTTAGATGTATAAATAATGTTAAGATTTTAAAAGTTAATAGAA
This sequence comes from Drosophila mayri, assembly GCA_008042485.1. NCBI lineage: Eukaryota > Metazoa > Arthropoda > Insecta > Diptera > Drosophilidae > Drosophila > Drosophila mayri. The sequence goes on along the minus strand of VNJN01002114.1, from coordinate 221,716 downwards.
TTTTGGAGGTAATAAATTTATAGCAAAATTATTCAGTAAAAAATTATAGGACTTAATATCCCTTTATAGGAAAAAATCTATTTCTAAAATACTCAAAAATTAAATTAGTTTCTTATTAACTCTGATATATTTAATTTCTTTTCTTTGGTAAATAGATAAATCTTATAGCTTACAATAAGCTTTCTTATTTAATTATTTTTATGAATACATATTTTTATTGGTTACTAAAATTCTAATTTTCTTGGGTATCTTGTAGTCTAGAATCCAACTTAAGTGGACTTCCCACATGTCGCTCTTCTGCTTTTTAATTGGAGTCATTCTCAGGCCGCCAATATTTTCGGGGTAGCGGAACCGCAAACTAGGAGTAACTAACGGCCAGCGGGCGGCGCTGTCAAAGTCAGCTGCCGTTGCATAGCTCCTATATATCCTACCATATCCTATACTCCATACACCCATATTCCATATCCCCTATTTGCTCCTATTTCCAGCTGTTCGGTGGCAGCGACGTTGTCTGAAACGTTGAAAATTCCAAATTGACTGCCGGACCCCCAGGATGTCCGCCTAGACTAATGCACACAACAAAATTAATGATATAAAAATGAGTTTTTGAGTTTATTTCTATAAAAATTAAGCTACACATTTTTAAGATAAATTAGGAAAGTTAGTAAATATTTAATGCCTCATTTAAAAATATTTCAAACCATAATACTCTTTTCTTTGATTGAATTTACTATTATAAATAATAAATTAAACAGCTTAAAGCTTAAAATTATATTCCCTAACCTTTTCTTAGATGGAATTTACCATTAAAAATATGAAATTAAACATTTCCTCTAAAAAAATAATATATTTCAGGGCTTTAAAAGCCTTTTGTCAGTACACTTTTCTTGGTGTGCCAAGGCGTTTGCGGTAAACGGACTTCTCGTTTCGTGCCGGACGTTTATTGAACATTTTTACTTGCGGTTGGAGAAGCGGCGAAAATGAAAATGGTAAATGGCAGGATTTTTATTAATTTTTGTGTGAGCTCGTCTCGATTTCACGGACAGCCTTAAATGCAAATCGCTGCAAATGGGATTTGCCAAAAAAGCGGAGCCCCGCAAGGATGAGGGTTTGGCCCAAAAGCACACAAAAAAATGTATAGAAAAGGAAAGAAATGCGTTAAATGCAAATTGGATAAGATGTCGTCGTGTCAGAGTGGAGCAGTGCATGTGGCTGCCAAGATATCCTGGCGGATATCCTTCGCCTATCACATGACTGCGGCTAAAACCGAACCGAACCGAGCCGAGCCTTGCTAAGGCTGCGGCTGCGAAATGGAAACTTTAAAGTGGATTATATCTGGAGGATGTCCTCGGGACGACGAGTGTCCTGTGTCCTATCTCTCCTGCGCTTCGCGAAAAACATAAATCCGTGAGTTTTTGCGGGAGAAATTTATGGCGCTCGCGACACTCGCGAAAGTTTTGGCGGCGGCATCAGCGGCATTGTTGTATTTATGACCGCGACATGACCTGCTCACATAAACGGTCGAGTAACGAGTCCTGAATCCGGAATCCTGAATCCTTAAAACCGGAATCCCGCCAACCGAAAGTGTTGCAGCCGTACGTGCGAGTCCTGTCTAGAAGGAAATTGGATTTGCTAACGTTACCAAGGACTTGGCTAAGCGCCTCTCTTAAATCTGCACGCCTGTCAATTTATTTTTTGATCGAAATTTATGTCCTCAGCGGCTAATGAGCGCTTCGCTGCAGCTACCAAAAAAAAATATAATAACAAGAATGCCAGGAGGCAAAATCCTGAGAACAAGGAAAACAGGAGCCGCCTTGGCACTCTGCCCCAGTTCCAATTGAAGTTAATTATGTGGAATCTCAGGATTTACATGGGGCGACCAACTGGACAGCCAACCCTCAAAGGAAAACCGAGTGCTCGGTGGCATTGTGAAAGCCAAATCAATTCAACCGGATGCAGGATGTCTGGATTCTGCTTATGACTGCAGAATCGCCATCACCATTTATGGTTGCCGCATGTCTCCAGGACATGGTCAGTCGTCCAGGACGCGCGGCCATAATTATTGTTATGTTAATGGAGATTGGGGTTGATTGGGTCGCTCTCTCTTTGGCCATAAAGCCATCACCATCAGTTGGGATATCGACAAATGTTGTTTGTCCATCGGTTTCCCTGTGTTTGCCCTGCGACTTTGCATAAAAATGGATGAGTTTGACTTGGGGGAAAATGGGTAATACTTATATTTATGAAGACTTTCTAAGGAAACCATCAGAAATCAGGGTTTATTATAGGAGTCCTGGATTTTTTTCTAATAAAGAAGTGGGTTTTACTATTGACAAAACAAATAATATTAAAGTAAAAGAAATATATGATAGTTTCTAATAAATAACTTGATAATATTAAAGTCAAGGAGATATATTTTCTTTATTACAATTTTATTTATTTTAAAATGCAGAATTTCTGCAAGTTTTCTAGCTTTAAAAATCATATAAATTCTGTAATTTTAATTTATTCCTCCAATTACTCTTTTATTTTCCTTCTTAAAAAATCCCTAACCTCAGCATCTGATAATGAGGACCATGCCAAATGTCCTTCTTCGCCTGTTAAGAGAGCCTGAAAGTGTGGCAAAAATTCCTGTTGCGGCCATTAAGTTCACACCGAACCGGGGACAGGAGGCGTGGCTCGCGCACTCCTTTTTTACGATGGGGTTTCCCCTCTCCCCTTTTCCTTACAAGGACCAGATCTGCATCTGAGCCGGGCGTCAGCGGTCCTGATAGGTGTGACACGTCCCCGTGTGATTGATGAAATGTTTGGCCATAAACCCAACAACCGAAAATGGGAGGCTGCCGCTCGGACCGCCAACTAATTTCCACATTTTTCACATTTGCGAAGACAAATTGAGGTGCGAACTTGGGTCGAGGCAATAAAACTGCCGAATATCAAAACAACGAAATCTTTGCAACAGTCGTCCATAAAAAAGAGAATAGAAAAAGAGTTGAGGGTTGAGGGTTGGGGAGGGAAAACCCCCTTGAAGCGAACTTGAACTGTTGGTGGCAGGCATGCGAAATTCACGAATGCCAATTGTTTCCCGATTCTCGTGAAGAGATTCCCAGCGAAATGTCGCATTATGAGAGTCCGGAAAAGGGATGCGGGATGCCACTATAAAAGTCAATATCTGGGACAATAAATTGCGACTCCTTCGATACAGTTCCACAGCTCCGCTTTTGAGTTAGAGTTCGTGGCGAATCGTTGGCCATTTCGAGTTTTCCTCCATCGGTTTAGTTTTCCATTTCATTTCGTTTTATGCCCGGCTCGCCAAAAGTTGTCAACGGCCATAAACCAGGACCCCCGACTCCAGCTTTACAGCAGACATTTCCCCCTCTGTGATTTCCATTAGCATAATGCCTGGCTTGGCCGATCTGATGCGGACTTTTGATTTCCCTGGCGCTCTCACTTTCGATTTATTTATTTTGCCGGCCAACGAAATTACATTTTAAAAACTTTTCCCTCTCGTTTGTTTTATTTGTTTCGTTTCAGCGAAGTACAACAAATTTTTATGGCTAATGTATGCGCCTGGGAAATTGATTGGGGATTTTCCTCCCTCCCCCCAGCCTTTCTTCGAGAGACTTTTCTGCGCGACCTTGACTGCTGACGAGTTAATTGTTAATCGAGTGCCAATGCCATGTCAGTTGGCGACCTTGGACCAAAGCAGGGGATCCATTATTCCTCGGCGGATCCGAAACTGGTTCAAGAGCACGAAATCGAGGGAGAAAGAGCTGCGAATTTCGAGGCTCTGGCCGAAAATAGAATCAACATCTGGTTTGTATAAAACCGAAAAAGAAGAAAAATGGAATGGAAATGCAAAGTGGAAATGGATCGTTCGTCGTTCTCCCTACTTCACGTTCCTAAAGAACTCACGCACTGCACAGTCATCCCTGGGATTGATGGCCCCCATGGATACCAGGTACAGTAGAGATTGCACAATGAAGGGCATTCGTTGGCTGCGATCCATGTTGCACCAGTGGCGTTCAAGTTCGGATTTGATTTGACGAACTCTCATTTTGGGGCAATTCTTGGGGCGATTTTTGAGGTAGGATTGCCGGAAGTTATCGTAGGGCGTCTCCTGGAGCTTCATCCCTGCGTAGGCTTGCCAATGGAAAGGTAACTTTTCCGTGGACTCGAGAGACTCCCAGGGGGGTGCACAAGGCTCATGGCAAGTGGCTACCTCATACAGAGTCCTGGCACGAAGCTCCATGCGGATTAATTGCTTTGTCGTGGGTAAATCTTCGCTGCAAATGCCTTCCAATGTGATGGACTTTTTTTGTTGGGGCAACATATTGATGAAAATCTGGGACTCGAATTTCTTGAGGTCTTCCTCTGAGCTACAGAGCTGCTCTTCTTTAACTTCATTGATTTCGTTAGGTTCTTCTTTAACTTCATTGATTTCGTTAGGTTCTTCTTTTACTTCATTGATTTCTTCAGAGATTTCTGTACATGTTTTCTCACTGCTTTCTCCCTCGTCGGCCTCACATTTTAGTTCCCTTTCATCCTGATCCTCACACAAGCTTAATATGAAATCGATTTGGCTGGAATTTAGATCTGAAAGGCGTATCAAACGCGGCTCACAACGTTCTTCGCCATCGTAGGTTCTCAAAGGACCAGGATAATTGTGGCGTATGGTATAGCTAGGACGTACCACCAGAAAGTGTTTTCCCTTCTCCTGCTTCAGGAGCTTTTCCTTAGCATTTGAATTTTCAGTAACAACATTTTCAAAAATTGAGTTTAGCAAAGAATACAAATCGGCAGTAAGTAATTTACATAAAAAGTCCATAATTTAGCAAGAGCTAATTTTATAGAAATTAGTTTTGGAATTTTAAGTAATAAATAAATATATTTGCTCGTTTTCAGAAGGTTGATTTTTGAAATGAGAGTTGCTTGGTTAATTTATATAATAATATAATGTGGATTATGGTTAATGGTGGTTAATGTGGATTTTCAAGAATACTCTTTGCCTTTGTTAAGTTTTTTTTCTTATGTAAATATAGCCTCGAATATTACGAAATCCTTACTACTTTCCTGGCTATATTTTTGCTCATTTTCCCCCCTGTGATTGCTCTGTCAAAGGAATCCCAATTTCGTCCTGCTTAATTTACTGTTCATGAAAATATATGGCTCCGTATTATAAATGCGAAAATATACTCACTCTCTATGGCCATTTCCACATAAAAGCCAGACTGGGGGGAGGCGGGACTGGATATGACAGCGTGTATTTTGCTATATTAAAAATGCTGCTGTTGCTGCAAAAAAATATAAAGACAACAAAAATAAGTAAATGACGGGAAAAAAGTATTGGAATAGAACGATATAAAAAGAAGAACGTACGTACGCGAAAGGAAAACATTTGGATTTCCACATTTATTCGCTTCTCTCCTCGTTTATTTATGCGGGGCGGAATCGCAATTGGAACATTCATATTCATTCTTCCGATTAAGCAGTTTTCATGGTCATCGCCAAACGTTCGCGCACAGTCGCCTGCCTCATCGCGAATCGTGGCCGAGATAAAATAAAATAAGTGGCCTAAATAAAAGCTGAACGAAGAGCCAGAGCGGCCCAGAGGAAATCTCTCACAGCACCGCCGAATTGCTGCAATTATTAAAATTAATTTCATTTATTACATCATGAAAATATTTGCCCCTCCTCAGCCTCAGCGAGCAAAATATTTTCGCCACACGCTGTCCTCTTGCAATTAAGGATTGGACATTGACTTGTCTGCGACGGGGCTCTGTGTGCGTAATTTGAAGTTAATAACGTTGAAATAAAATCCCCATTCGATTTGTATTGCCCCCCATTTAGCGGACGAACATTTGCCAATTGTCCAAGCCAAAAACATGACCAGGCACTGAGAGGAAACTAACATGGAAACTATGTTAAAAAAGATGGGATATCCTTTTGAAATTCAATTATTTGTCACACAAAATTCTTCAAGGAAAATGTTAATACAACCCTCAAAAATATTAAGTAAATAGTTTAGCTTTTTCTGTTATGTTTTAAATAAAGTTTCACATGGGAAAACTATTTTTAAAAAACAGTGAATCCTGCAAATTAATTTTTCAAAACGAATCCTTTTGCCATTCATTTATTTCCCATAAAAAATGTGCATAAGAAAATGTTATAGTAACCATAAAAAAATATAAAATAAATATTAAAGTATTTAAAAATATTTTTAAAACAAAGTTTCCGATTAGAAAACTATTTTTAATAGGATAAGTTTTGTAAGTTAATTTTTTTAGCTCGAATCCATTTGCTATTCAATTAATTCTCATAATTAAATTAAAGGTAAACGTTACGACAATAAAATAAAATATAAAATAAATATTTCAGCATTCTAAAATATATTTTAAATAAAGTTTAGTCCTAGAAAAGTATTTTTTAAAAAGGTTTAGTCTTGCAAGTCTATTTTCCAGTGCACAAATAGCCAGAATTGGGAGTTGTTTAGCCCTATTGCTGTTCCACCTATAAAGTCTGCACTTAATTGCTATGAATACGCATATATTTGTTCGATATGTCATCAACTTTTTCATAGAATTTGTGATTCACATTTAGAATGAATGCGTTCAGTATTCGCTTTAATAATATTTTTCTCTCTCATATATGAATAGGCGATAAAGGAGTTGTGCAATCTCTGGAGAGGTTGCCACTCTGCTCAGCATCCCACCAAGGGATTCCCCCGAAGATGAGCTGGCGGAATGGTTAACGACTACGTCCTAGGTGAGCCGGAGTGCCGTGTTGCGGCTAATGGCGATGCGGCGGCCACAGCTCCCAGAACAATAAAATTCCCATTTAGAAGTCGCGCGAAGCTTTCGCACTCGCCGAGCGGGGGGAAAAGTGTGGCGGCAGCAGTTTTCCTCACGCTTACGTGGAAACAATTTTTATGGCATGTCAAAAACCTATTTTAATGCTTTTAATGAAAGCGAATTTTATTGCATTACTTTTCGATTTTACGGCCAGCCAGGAAACCCCGGGAATCCTGAGACGCCGCCAGAGGCGAGGCGTAAAAATGCACTCAACTCAAAATGTTGACAAGATCGTAAAAAAAAAGTTTCGTGTTTTTCGGGGGAAACAAAACCAAAAACAGGTGACACAGCACAAAACAGAGATGAAAACGCAAGAAAAATACAGAAAACAAAAAGGAAAACTTGCTCTTAACAAAGGCCACTTAAACTGCCAATTGTGGTGAGCTTTTCCTCGCTGCAAAAACAGCAGATTTTTCCTTTTGGCATTTTTGCATAAATTCGAATCTCGCTGGCGACGCTTCGCTACTACCTTTGCCAAATTCATTTGACCAGAAACTTAAGTTATATTTTGGCGCCTAGCCAGGGACTTCCGAAAGCGACATGTTTAGTGGCACGGCAGCGACAAAAGCTTTCAGCCATAAAGGATGCCGGCCGCAGGCAAAGGGTCCTGCACACGTCGCCTGTCGGAGCACTCAATGTCAGCCAGCTCTGAGGGGGGACAGGAGGGGTAGAAATGCAGTTCCCAGTTCCAGTTTGGCGAAACAATGACATGAGTTTTGGACGCACTTTTGCCCTCCTCCTTTCGGGGACAATCCATATTGCATGCATTAAATATCTCATATATGGTTGGAGCAACTAAATGGATTCGGGGTCGCCAGTATTGACAGGGTCAGTCATGCATTGTTGGCCGGCCAAAAAAAGAAAAAAGGATAAGCGGTCGGGATGTCAACTGCAGGACAGCTCACAACTTTTGGCCAAGCCTCTGAAGAGAAGAACGATTGGGAAGGTCTAAAACAATGGAAGAGTCTTTATATAAGCGTTTTCTATATATTTAATGTGAACTGAAAATTAAGCTAAGGCATAGTCCTTGGGGGGATATTCGGAAATTGTGAAGGATATGAGTTTTCTATGCCAAATAAATACCTTTTGATTAGCAGAAATGTTTATTTTCAAACTTGTTAAATAATATATGCTAATTAAAATTATTTAAAATATATAAAGTGATTTTTTTTTAAAATTAAATTAATAAAAATGAACTTCTAGATATTTAGATATTTTTTTAAAATTTCCTGAACTCAACCATTCTTTATTTACACCCAAAAAAGGAAGCCAAACCAAGCTTTAAGTTTGTACATATTTATTTTTTCGTGCTTCCTGCAACTGATTCCATGAACATCTCGGGGTTGCTACTAAATATATATCTCAGTAAAATATATAGTAACCCAATCGAAGCTAGATATCTATGGCCTCCTTGGCTCTGTGTGACGAATGCTCCTGTTCCTGCTCCTGCTCCTGTTTCTGCTCCTTCTCCCTGTTCAGAGGGGTGTCATTAGCCGGGATTCGTTTCATAAAAAGCCATGGCAATGGCAGCCGCAAGTGACAAAGTTAGAGCACAGAAATTCGTTTCATTGGCCCATAAAAAATAGCGAAAAACAAAATGCAAATGAGAAAACGAGATGCGAGGCCGCGAAAAAAAAGGTGGAACGCTTTTGCAAGTAATTCCCGAAGCCGGAGAGACCCTTGACATTAGAGGTCCTCATTCCAACCACCCCCCCCACCCAACTTCGCATATAATTACAGTTATTTGTGTAGCTAATTAATTGCTAATCAATCATAGGACGAGAGCGAAACGGACCCCGAGACGGACACAATAAAAAGGACGCGGCGTTGTTTGCCTGTCACTAGACCCAAAGGACATCTCAATCCCGGGGACTTCTAAGTATTCACCCATCATGGGCGGAGGGCCAACTTTTGTCCGGAGACAAAAGCCTGGCGAAAACAAAAGCTTAGCGAAAGATTGATCACAGCCAACCGGCGGGCTAGCTGCACCTGTTTGCTTACTCACGGTTATTAGCCAGGACACGCAGGATCCATGAAAGGCCCAGGAAAGAGACGGTGCGCGGTGGCGGGGCATGCAAATGGCCAGCAGCCAAAGTGCACTTGGAGAAATTCACTAAAAACAGAAGGAAATAAAATGTATTAATTGAAATACTAATAAAGGGGAATACTTAAATATTTAAATAATTTATTACTCTGTTTTCTATATATTTTTATTAACAATAAAGATGCTTTCCTTAATTGATCATTAATATTCCATTTCTTAAACACACAAAAAGGTATTTAAATATTTTTCTAAGCAATTTTAATTGTGTATAAAAAAATTTTTAAATATTATGTGACTTGATTGAGGCATTAATTATATTCTGACTGTATCCCCGGATACTTATGAGCAAAGAAGTGTCAATCCTGGCTTGCTTTTTTGCACCTTTTCAGGATATATTCAAGTGCTCGGTTGAATCCTTCGCCGCCCTCATCTTTCTGGCCCTCTTGTCACTGTCACTCAGGGCTGACGTCAGCGTGTCCTGAGTCCTGGCCTCCTCTCCCCCCGTTATCCTTTGGCCTAGCCCTCCTTTCCCTTAGCCTTTCAGTCTCTTGTCTTCTTTTTTTTTAGCGCACATTTTATTTTACATAATTTGAACATTTAAGACGTGCCTGGGCATAGACAAGCGGCTTTAGTTTTAGTTTATGCAGCCCGACCCGGCCCGAGTCCTGCTCCTGTCCACCCGATCCTGGTTGCTCTCTGCCTGCTCATTTTATTATTAAAAGGCATTCGCATCCTTTACGGCCCAATGAGTTTTATGGGGCCAGGCACTGTCCCCTCTTGGCCTGTCAATCCCGGGGATGTCTTCATCTTTTATTTGGCCAAAATCAGGATGCGGGGATGCGCGTTTAGTGTCCGCAATTCACATTTGTATTTGTCAAAACTTGCACGTTTGCCGTTTTGCCGTTTTGCTGTTTACTGTTTGCTCTTTCGGCCTGCAGAAATTTTACAGTTAACCCAAATTGTCGGCAATTTGGCCAAGATGCTGTACCGAAAAGGCTCCTCAAGCCAGAACTTGCCATTTGATGATCCTTTCAATTCAATTGTTCGACGATGGAAGGAGTCAGAGTAAGTGATAGTAAAGAGCATTCATAACGCCCTTGATGGCTCTATATGGAGGCGGATGTACACTAGGAAAATGAGTTGGGAAATTGCTTTAAGTTTTATAATATTTTAATAAATATTTGTTATAAATAATTAAACAAAGAGCTTTCCATATATTCCCGCCACAGGTTCAGAGGTGATGTCACCACTTGCTCTAGTTTCCCTCCCCTTTTGAAGCCGAAAGGGTGTGGGATTTGACCCTCTGGCAGGACTCCTTTGTCCTGGCTGATTGGTAATTCGATACAGTTGTTCGATGGCCTTTCGCTTTGTTGTATGCGAATCTTTCGAATCATTTGAAGCGCATCGAGCCAATTGAGGGAAAACTTCAACGCTTTTCCCACTCGAGCAGCATCCATCCCCTGTGCAATTTTCCTCCCCTCACAATGTCCGATTTTTGCCGGGACTCGTGTCTCTCCTGTCTCCTGTCTCCGGTTGGCACTAATTTTCCTGCTTGTCGCGCCGTGCGAATCGTATAAATAATTTCATTTTATTTTTGTTTTCATTCCATATCAATACCATTTATGGACTAATGGATTTATGGCCGAGACGCACCCGATCATTGTTCGATTGTACATCAATATCATTTTTGTCATCGTTCATGGCACGTGTGTTGTCGCCGTTTCCGCATGCTTGGGATCAGGAACAGGATCAGGGGGATGCAGCATTAATGTCCATGCAATTATGAATATATAAAGTGTGGGAACAGCAACTGGCACTCTGTGCAGGAGAGATTTCCTGCGCCTTGGCGTCTTCTCCTTATTATTATTCTTTCATTTTGGCAAATTGTTTTCGTTTTATTAAATTTCTTTTCACTTGAACGTCCCTTTCGGTGGCGCTCGCCTTTTCGGTTCGGTTTGGTTTTTCGGTTATTATTATTATTATTTCTACGATTGGCTAAGAGAGAAAGGTTTCCATTTCCCTTTGGGCCAACAGCAGCAGCAGTAAACTCCTTTTGGGCTTTTAATAAATGTCCAGCCAGCAGTTGAAGCCGCTCGTATTTCGTCTGCCAGCAGCTCAAGAAATATGCACAAATTAATTTTCTTTTATTCTGGCAAAGGCAAAATTTAAATCAAACAAGACGAGGGGGGAGCGGGGGGAAAGGGGACCAAGGAATACGTCATGTCCACTGAAGGAAAAACAAGAAAAGGGTTTCCTCCCCCCAACACCCCGGTTGTTTGGGGGCCCAGAACCCAACTGCTGGCCAAAGTCAAGAGGAGGAACGGGCATATCCTTACAAAGGATAGCGCCAGTCTGTTATGAATGCAAATTAAAAGTATACAAATCTAATAAGTTCCATTTAAGTTGCTTTAATTTCACTCGCCCCTGTCTTCGCCTCTGCTTTTTGCATTTGCATTCGGAAATTGTTGCTAATTGTTGAGCTTTTAGACAGCGAATTTTTAATGCAAAGTGCAGCAGCAGCAGCAGCACGAAGAGTTCTTTTCAAGACATTTTAATAATATTGCGCAAAAAGGCATTTGCCATTTTACATTTTTGCATTTGGGATTCGCTGAATGCATTTGCCGTTCACAAATTGAGAATTAATCAGGGTTGCCTTTCAACTCGTTAGTTGATTGTAGAAACTCCGAAAATGAATCCATCATAGAATGCTCTGCCAAATTAGGTTTTACTTGTCTTGGCCAAGTTTCCAGTTGGCTTATTTCATACTTTGACCAGCAGTCGAGTCTTAAGGACTGCTCTCTCATTTCTTTGTTCTTTATTTTATTTTTTATTTTCGTTTTAACTAAAAAAAAACTAGTTTAATTTTTATTTTTCATCATTTCATCATTTGACAATTCTGAATTTCGATTTGGTTTTTGGCCTTTTTTGTTTTTAATATTCTTCATTCATTACAAGTATGGTAATTCACATAAGTTTTATTTTTAATTAATTGAATTAATTTTATTTAAATATTCTTAAAATTTTCTGCATGTCGATTAAAAAAACCAAACAAATTTTCTCCATTTACTTCGCTAAACTAACTAAATTATTCTCCCATAAAATGAACGAAAGACTGCAGTCTAATTTTTATTTTTCACCTTATTTGCCGTACCTTTAATGAGATGCGCCCCCAAAGTATCCTTTGATTGACTAATAAAACGATACGTGAGCTGATTCCAAAAGGCTAACAAAGTCGAAAAAACAAAAAATACTGAATTGGCCACTCGACTAGGACTAAGGCTAGGCAATTCTCGCCTCTCGTTTTTCTGCACCAAAGGTAATTCCCCCCGAGAAGGGGGACGACGACTTGGCCGTATGTGACGCACATATTTAAGCAACTCCTGGACACCCTGGGGCATCCCGTTCTGGAACCAAATCCAAATCCAGCATCCAGATGTCACCCGAGAATTGCAAGGACTGATGGTGATGATGATGATGACGATTCCGATGGCCGTTGATGATGCCAAGGCGGAATAAACTTTGTAAAATGTTGCGACTGGCATAAACAAAGTGGTTGGTGGTGGTGCCCTTGGGCGATTGGGGTTGGGGTTGGGGGTGGCTGGGTGGCTGCCGCCCTCGAAAGGTATTTCGTTCTCACTTCTGACCATATGCTGCCATCGCCCGGGGCTGCTGTAGGTGTAACTGCGTGCGCCATAAACTCGGGGTAATAGACTCTATACTTTGGCCATCCCAAAAAGGGACATGCGGGTATACGGTGGCCACACCTTCAAGGAGAAGGCCACCACCTCAGGGCCTGGATTCTGCTGAAATGTGCACAAATTTTCATTGTCGGTCGACAGCCCAAAAAAGCAAATCTCCGTAGATGTCCGCACATTGTCGGTCCTCATACTTTCTTTTATGCACCGAAAGGAAATTCAAGAGCTTTGGTTTTAGGATGCTTTATTAATTTATTTAAATAATAAAATGAATTGCATCATGCTTAGGGGATTCATATTTTAATGTTTACAAACATTTATGCCTTAAATAAAATTGCAGAATGCAAAGAAAGTATTACAAGCGAGTCTGTAAGATCTTTATTTTTGGGGGTATATAGGGAAGAAATATTTTAAATTTCAAGCCAAAAACTTTAACAAAATTTTACTCTAAATTATACATTTTTTTCAGTGCTGCAAGTGTGTGTGTCCTTTATAGTTTTGTTCATTTCATAAATATGCGTTTTGTCCTTTTTTTTTGCACAGGCAGCCTGCGGCTTTCATAACCGATAGCAGAGGAAGAAAACGAGCAAGGAGCTGGGCTCACCTTTTCGGCTATCCTGTCCCTTGGTCCTTGTTTTGCCCATAAGCAGATTCATAATTTGAGCCTGGGGTAAATACATTTTATTATGCTTTTATGTGCGAGCCATCTTGGAGTGTCCAACCTTGGGACAGGTTGGCCATGTCCGTGTCCGTGTCCTTTAAGTGCAAACTTATGAATTGGTCAGGGGACATGTGTGGCAGGATAACCTCGCTGGGGATGTGGAGGATATTGGGGTGGCTCTTTGTTTGCCTTTAATATTTTGCCTATAAACATATTTTTATTTATTTAGGCCGAAAATACGGCCTTACCTACCACAGCTGCACTTGATGGCCCATACGTATCCGCTATATATAGAGTTTATATGGCAATACCCCCATATATACTACACTATATATCTTCTGGTAGTCGAAGGTATAGCTGGCGGCAGCCAAGCAAATCACTTAACACTTTCACTTCAACGCTAAATTAATTAAAATTTATACTGCAGCAGCGGCCAGAGAGCAAAAACAAATAAATTAAGTAGGCGTTAAAATAGTTCATATTTCATCTGGCCTCGCGCGCGCTTTTCTGCGGTTTTTCCTCCTCTCATTTCTGTGGAAAAGTCCAATCCCGAGAACGACGACGACGTGGCAGGAGAGCCCTCGAGAACAATTGGCCAAGTGCTGACAGGCCATAGCCCAGAGATACAGATACGCGGATAGTTTGTACCGTGCCGTAACACAATGTATCCACAAAGTCAAACTCCGGTCACGCCTCGATGGGAGGCGAGTTTCTGGGGAACCGAATGGCGGTGCATCTGGGCCCATGATTAATTTCCCGCAGACAGCGACAATGGACCAAATGAGGTAGACAAGCGGGTGCGACAATTAGCCAGAACCGGCCAGCTAATTGGCCAGTAATATAGAGGGCAGATCTCGAAACCAAATCCTTAAGAGAATGGGGAAACTAAATGCAAAAGCATCTGCGTTTAATTGCCGTTTTTTTTAGTTCCAAATTGCATTTTAGCTTAGTCATACGAAATTTCTAAGAAAAATTAAATGAAAAAGTATGCCCAAAATAGAAAATTCAGATAAAATATTTATTAGCTTTTTAAATACAAAGTCATTTAAGAAAAATCTTTAGTTTTTAATTTTAATCAACAAAATAAACTCAAAAAATATAAAAGAAATATCAATTAACCAGGAAAAAAACCCAACTAATTGGCCAGAAAAATACAGGAAAAGTTCCAAATCCTCCTAGAGATAAATAAGAAATCCAAGGCGATGGCATCACGTAGCCGCAGTCTCCTTATGATTTTGCACTTTCCGTTTTTATTTCACTCCTGGGAGCTTGTTAGCCCGGAAAACGTGAGAACGGAAAGCACAAAGATGAGCTAAGACGATCCGGGATGATGTGTGTTTGCATTTTAGATTGCAGCTCGTGTTGCGTAAGTCAATAAAAATTTCATATTTATTGACCATTAGCACCTAGGGCCCAGCTGAGTTAAGAAAATTCGCTGGGGAGCCACAGTCACAACCACAACCACAACCACAACCACCTCGAATGTCGACGAATGCGAACAATTCGCGTCGACATCTTGTCTGCATAATTGCAACACACATACTCGCCGGTGCGCTCTGGGAATAGATGCCAGACTATAAAGTCTGTGTGCCAGGAGACTGACTGGGAAGACCGAAAGACTGACACTGACGCCAGCATGTCGGACCGCCCTCCTGCCACTCCCACTCCGCCAGCTCTGCGGGCGTCAAACTCCTCGAGAAAGTGGCACCTTTTGGGCCCCACCGCATACTTAGGTGGCGTCAACCTACTTCCTCAGGCAGTGCAAGTTCGCAGCAAGGAAAACTATTTTTTTTACTAGTAGAATGTAGTATCATAAACCTCTTAGTTAGTCACAGGCAGCATTTACTGTACTATACCCTATTCCCATTCCTAGATCGAAAATAGTTGCCAACACGGCCCACAAATTATTGTCACTATGCGGGCCTTGTCGCCATTGTCACACCTTTGTATTCTCAATTTTGTTGGCTGCTTATATTATTTCTTATTTTACTTATTTTATTTTACTTTATTTTTTGTCTTTTATTTTGTATTTTGTGCCTGTGGCGCTTTCGACATTCAAGTGGCGCTGCGATAATGCCGAAGTGATGTGATGTGACGCCTCGAATCCGCCCGTGATTCGTGATGGGGATGCTGACAGTCACAACGATTGCAGAAAAAAAGCACACAACAAATAAATCTTTATATTAAATAGCTTATAACCATAATATAATATTAAACCATTTTAATCATTTGGATCATCAGCATTTCCATATGATTGCAACCTGAGAAACAAAATGAATTATAGAGGAACTATGTTGAAAAGGCATTTATATTATGAAAATAAAAATAAAAATTCCCATTAATTCCCTAACATTTTATAGGTAAAATAATAAATATAAAATATATATCAATCATTTATTGATTACTTATTAAAAAACATTCAGGGCTTGCCTTTCCTGAAACATTTAAAAAATGCTTTTTTTATTCATATTTTAAACGTAATAAAAACCATACATTTTCTTGATCAAATATTTTTATTATGTAGAAGAAACCATATATTTTCTTAAACAATTTTCCCCCATTAAAATTTATTCAAGCATATAAATATATTAAATATTTTTCCCCGTGCACAATAGCAACCACAACAATGCACCTTGCTGCAGAAAGGTGCAACCACTTAATGCCGCATTATTTGGCACATTTCAACGGGACGAAATCGGGGCGAGTTCTAGGTGCGAATTTTCCCCCAAAGCAAACGACAATTTTCCCCGGTATTTTCCCCCGGGTTTGGGGGGGAGAGAGTCAGAAAATCGGACACATTGCTCCGAAAGGGGCGGGGCCAGTCTCGTTGGCGTCGCAGCGTCGGCGAATAAATGAAAAATCATTTCATTTCAATTCATTTTCACTTAAAAATACGCCGTACACTTTTCACGTACACAAATCGACCGGGATCGTGTATACTACATATAGTACTATATAGCGGATCGACTTGGGAGACGACGACTATGGGAGGCAGGCAATAAATTAAATTTTCTCTCGCCTGGCGAAAAAGCTGAAGAAAAAACTACGCACATTTCCTGGGGAAAACGTGAAAATGCAGCCCTAATCGAAGGCGATTTTTCCGCTCTTCACCGTCTTGCAGCGGCACAAATGAAGCGCGCCGTGTGCCACACTTTTCCAACGAAACGTCGAACGCCAAAATGCGTTTCCAGTTTATTTTCAAAATGTTCAATTTCAATAATTTTTTAATGGCCCCAACGCACGCACGCACGTCTCGGGCGGACTTTATAAAGCACTGTTTTGTACCAGATATACCCATACGATCCGATCGGATCCCAACTGAATCGTTTGGCCAATTAGTCGAGATGTTTGCATAAATGCCAGACGCAGACGAGTGCCGGCGGCATATAAAATTTCAAGCTCATCGCGGCCGATGGGCGCCATTGCACAGATCATGATCCAAATGGGATAGATCCATCCAAAAACACCGGGAAAAATGAGGAAATAATGGAAAATCATTAGACATGGGAGACTGCTCTTTAATTTTTGAGAAAATTCTTCCTTTTTGTGCAGGATATATTAGTATATATATTAGTAAAATATTTATTTGCCAGCTCAACCTTATTGCAAATATTTGCTGTTTATATTTTTCAGAAATTTAAAACTGTAAGCTTGAAGATTAAGCTTATTGTTTAAAAAATATGAAACCTATGTAAATTATAATTGGATTTATTAGATATTTAACAAAAATGTTAAGAATTTGTAAAACTTTCGCTCGTTTCTCCCCTTTCTATCTCTGATTTAAGAAGCATTTAATTATTTACCATAAAATTCCCAGTAAAAATCGTATTCAAACTTATCATTTAACCCATAAACTTGGCTAAAATGTCGCGTTCAGTGCAGATTTCTCGCTGCGATCGGAATGCGCCTCCATTATTTGTTTGTAGAGGAGCTTCAAAGGAGCGTCTCTCGTTTTTATATTCGGTGTTTTGATGCCTTTTTCCGCTTTTGCTTTGACATCTCAGAGCGACATAAACTATGTATGTGCATTGGGGGCAGAGAAAACACCTTTGTGCTGCTGACACCTATAAAAATGTCCGATCTTTACGATCCAGCGAGGCCCCACCACGTCGAGAGAGAGACATACATACATATAGGCATATGGCGGAGAGAGCCTTATTATACGGTCGGGAGACCACGACTTCCACGAATTCCACGCCGGAAATTATGACCGGCGGACGTACGGAGGTCGGACGGTCGGTCGGCTGGTCGGCTGGTCGGCCTTTTGAGGCGACAACAATGTTGCCAAACATTAAAATATGAAAATTCACTCAGAAACGTAAACAAACAACAACGCCAAGTCGACTTGACTCGACTCATTCGTGTGTTCTCCATACATAGTACTCCTCCGCTCCCCATTTCGACATAAAATCCCCAGAGACAAACCGAATCGCAGCCGTTGAAAATTGAAAAACTGAAAAACGGAAAAAGTGAAAAACAGAAAAACGAAAATGTTGAATCCGTTTGTCCAAGGCGGCAAAACGCTTTACGATCGATCGTTAAATAAATTGGCAAATAAATGTAAATGAGGCATGGTCAAAACAAAAACTCCCCGCACTCCTCCACAGAGATTGCATCCCATCCATTTGGGCGGAACAATCCGCCGGACAGTCGGGCAGGTCAAAAACAGAATTTGGCGGAAATGTGAATTACTGAAAATTACTGAATTTGCATATTGTGCAAAGTGTGGCATAAATCAAAGGCCTCAATGGGTTTCTTTGAAGAATTTGGTCAGTTGATAGATCGGCATGGATTCCAGATGGGGCCAAGGTAGTCATGGTATCTGTTTTATAATTGCTTGAATATTAGATTTTGACAGCAGCAAGGTAGATATGATGGTTTTATGATAGGTAGCTATAGCCTATATGATATTAATTATATCTCTTTGCAGTTAGCAATTTGATTATGAGATTCAATTTGAAATCGATCCTAATTTAGTTAGTTCAGTGCTGGTTTTTATTATCTATCAATTAATAACTTACATTTTAATAAAAAATATTTTGAATCTGGAGAAAGTCATCCCTAATATATGTTCATAACTCCCCTGCCACCAATCAAAAATATAAAAAAAATAAAGCAAGTAAGCATAGATCTCCCCTCAAATATCCCAACCATCGCAGCAGCTGCTCTTCGGCAAAGTTTATCTGCGGCAGTAAATGGGAGGAGCCACTAAACGCATATAGTTGAATATTAATGAACACGATTTTTACTGGCACTTGGCCGCTTTTATCGTCCGCAGCAAGGAGGACAACACGGCTAAGACCATGGCAGAAATCACTGCAGCAATTAAAGTGGATTTATGAAACCGCCACAATGACAGATATACGCAAGGACAAGGAAGCGCGCCTCGATATCGCTGGAGCGCCCGCCAATATTGTATTAAAATTTTGTTCTTTTTTTTTTGCCATCATAAAGATTATTATTTTATGGCCAGCACCCCCGCTTTTCCAATAGATATAGCCCATATATAGAGCCACGCGTCGCAGGCAGATTCAAATAAATTTTTAATGCACTCGTTCCGTTTTTGGTCCTGGCGTCGCACTTTTATTATTGATATTTACAGCACCCCTTAGAGTGGAGTGAAAGTATATATATCCGTATGCCATATATCGTCATGATGCATTATTCAAGAGGCGCTGACGTCAAGTCAAGGATACGAGCCCACCCCATCGCACGCCTTGCAGTGTTTGGTAATTAATGAAGCCATAAAAACTAAACCCAATTAATTAAAAATGCACACACACTTGAGTGTTAGGGATCTCGGGGAAAATCGAACAGCGAACGTTGAACGCTGAACGTCGAACATCTGAATCGGGCCATGGAAATCGAGCGGTGCCAACTGTAAAATGTCTTTTACGACGCGATCTGCACTTGATGGCCATTACCCATTACCCATTACCCATTACCCATTATCCCCTGCCCTGTCTGCTGCCAAGTATTTCCCAAGTAAAATGGCGTCGGCCATTGTAAAAGTTTTTATTACAAGACTCGTAAATGTCAAATGTAATTTAAGCAAACATGTGTGCGTGCGAGAGGGTCCTCGAATTAACAGTAACTTGATTGAGCCCTGACCACATTGCCCGGCCTCCATGTTCCTCCAACTCCCACTTCGGCTTCCCCTCTCCATCAGTTTTCCAATATTTTCCTTGGCCAAATGCAACATGTCGTGGAAAACAACTCACTCGGTCTAATCAAAATATTTTTGCGGAGAGACAAAACTAGTCTGAAAGGTGCCAGAGCAGTTCCCACTGCACACGAAACAGTTGCCGGCTGTCAAAGACGAAAGGAAAATGCGGAAAATGCAAACTCAAGTGCAAAGAAAAAGCAAGAAAACAGAAAAAGTCAGTTTGCTGCTAAAGAAAATGTGTGGCATAGAAACAGGAACTTGAAATTGAACATACCAAATGACAAACCATTTTATTAGATATTTTTCAGAGACCTTCAATACCTGATAGGTAAAATCTATAAAACTTTTGTAAAAAGTAATATCTGAAGCATGCGGAAAATAGCTAAAAAATTCTTTATATTATTTTAAATTCGAAATACTTGTGAAAATCAATTCAATAAATTTTTGCCAACAAGAAAAAGCACTTAAACTCAACACGTCACTGTGAACTGTCGCACGTACTTAGGTGACAAATTCTCTAAAGTGACAAGAATGAGTGCGAAATGCAATTAAAAATAATAAATAAAATATAAACTAAAATAAAAACTATTCAAAAAATGTATTAAGAATTTTTATCTGGCTTTTTCAAAGCATTTTCCTCCTTTTCTTTCAATGCAACAAGCGAGAAGAAAACTCCCACAATCCTAAATTCTCACGCTGCCCTTCCCCACTCCTGTGTGTGTTTTGGGTCGTAAGCCTGCATATTTAAACATTAATTAAATTAAACTACTAACAACAAAATCATGTAAACAGTGCTCCCCAGGGGACAGGCACACACATAAACACTCTCTTTTGGAAAACGCACTCGTCGGACACCTTTTCCCAAAAACACGGCTACGCAGAAGGTCACGTGTCGCAGCCGCCCAAATTAAGCATCTCCCTGACTCTCCGGGCGGACAGTCGCGTGTTGATGAGCAGAGAAAACCGTAAATCGTCACATCCCCCATCCCCTTTAGGAAAATGTACTGGAAAACGGGATGAAAATTCGAAGTTTAGATACCTCTTAGTGAAAGGAAACTTGAGTGGATTTTTAAAAATAAAAGAGAGCAAAAGAAGGTTTTATGAAACAGCGTTTAAGTGAGTTTAAACTTTAAAATTCATTTTTTTTTTAATATAAGTAAGGAGAGTATTTAAATCTAAGCATTAAGTAAATTTCCTTAAATAATTTATATTCCATATAAATATTTAAAACGGATTTTAACTAACAGAAGCTTTTTCTTTGCTCTTTTCAGCTAGATTTGTGTCTTTTTTGATGTTCTGTTGAACATTTCCAAAATAAACGGTTATTGATAGTTAACCTTGAACTAATTTAGTAGTATATATATTTTATTTATTTTAATAGCCCAATATACCTTTTATTCCCAAATCCTTACCATTATCAAGCAACACGGCATAAATTTCAAGAAACGTGTGGCATTCGGCATGTGACCTGACCCACCCATTTCTCGTTACCATTTCCCAAGGCCCATTTTTCCATTTCCCATTTCCCTGTGCCCAGCATGACGCCTCTCCGGAGAGCTGTTGATTGCTTGGCCCGATGACAACTATCAGGAGTCTGACTCTCCAGAGGCAGCACCTGCCGCCGACTGCGAACCACAAAAAAGGGAGAGATCTCGAATCAACCCGCATCTATCAGTGCGTTTTCCTAATCAAAATCGGAAAAAGAAACCCCAGAAAATGTGAAAATAATTTGAATAATTTCCAAAATATTTTCGCACGTGCTTTGCCACCCTTTTTCGTCCCCGAAATGATAATGAGGCCCCTGAAAAATAAGCACTTTCTGGCCAAAGGATGGACCAACTGTCGTCGCTATGACGGATATGCATTGACATAGCAAATTAATATTAATTTCTGACACACGCGCCAGTGACACTTTTCCAAGTTTCTGAGTTTCTGAGGCCGGCGAGGCCTGCAGAAAAAATAACACGAAATTATTTTCAAAACATTTATTTTGTCTGCGATTCCCCGGCAAGCCAAGGGACAGGGCAATGATGATGATGTCTGGGTCTGGGTCTGGGCCTAACTGGCATCCTGTGACAGGACAGGATATCAAGTGAAATGATGCTTGCGTCCGACGGAGCGGCTTGAGTAATTAGTTTGGATTTTGTGGCATTATAAAATCTCCTTTTTCGGGGGCTGCCACGGCTGCTGCTCGGCTGACGCACAAATATTTATTCAAGTGTTAAAGTGTCTGCCGCGCAAAAAGTGTTTTCTTTTGAGCACTCACTCTCCCTTGCCTTTTCCCACTTTTTATTCTTGATTTTTTTTATATTTTTATTTGTTCGTTCATTTTATATTTAAAATTTTCATTGGCCCCGCGACAAAGGCTGTCAATCTTTGCTTTCTGTCTGCCGACCGACCGCCTCCCCCCCTGAAAACCCCCTCGCCGGCTGCCAGTGTCGTGAAAAATTAGACACCTTATGCATTTAGAGCAAAGACTTTGCATCGAAAAACTTTTCCCAGCGAGGGAAAACATCATTTTCATACACAATCAATCCTTGTAATTGGCCGTTACGCGCTTTCCTCTCTCTCTCTCTGCCTTGGCTTTTTTTCTAGTTTTTCCCATGAAAAACGTAGCGCTAAATGAAACTGCAAGACGCGGAAAAAATCTAACAAAAAAATAGAAGAAGGAAATGGAAAAGAGCCGCCATTTTTTCCGCGGCCAAAAATCAAAGAGCAGCTCGCTGAGAAAAAGCAAAACTTACGCACAGCAGCAAAGGGAAAATGCCAGAGAAAAGTTTAATTTCACTAATCACAGCAGAGTAATTACGTGGAAAATGAATTTTTTTCGTTGTACTTCCTTTCCGCCGCCAAGGAAGTTCGGCATCCCGGATGTCGGAAAGAAGTCGAAGGAAAGGTACAAGAACGGAACTTCGAGGGCAAACAAATAACTGGCAATTTGTACGTTTTAAATTTTTTTTTTGGTTTTTGGAAAAAAATTTCAATTTTACTTTGCTTATTAATCAAACGAGAGCTGACCGAAGACGAAAGGTTTCGGCTGCAGGGTGAAAATAAATAATAAAAGGTCAGGGAACTTTAGAGCTCAGGATTGTTGAACTTTATCGAGGGGGTTAGCAGGTTTTTCTAGGGAACATTAATAAAACCTTTAGATTTTTCACTCCAGAAAATATATAGTTACCGAATTATTTAATTACAAAGTAAAACATCTTCTTTAATTAACAGAAAAATATGGTTTCTGCTTTTACAATTTGAAGAGTCTGTATCCTGAATCTTTTAAATCATTAAAAAAATAGAAAAAAAATCTTTAAAATACTTTTTTGTCTAAATTTCAAGACCTTATCCTTCCAAGTTATTAATCAACCGAAAAGCTGTCATTGAACGAACGCTTCTTGAAGTTGGGCCAAAGAAAAGGTCAGACAACTTGGAGCTGCGGATTGTTAGACACTTTCGAGTGATCCACCGAATTGGGGGAGGAGTCCCAGCGGCGATGCTGGAAAAACACTTGTTAGTGCCACGTCTGCGGCACACATGGCTCTCCTCCGGCAAGTTTCCCACATTTTCGTCACCCGCTCGGGACTTGGGGCTCTGCACACATAAATCGCTCGGAAAACTAAACACGCAATTCGAGAGTCTAATAAAGTTGCGCAAACAAATGATGCGGTGGCCCCCGAGAACACCGAAGTGGAGCAGCATCCACCGACTGGCTGCCCCCTCGCCAGAAATCCTCCCTAATGCACCGAGCTGATGCGACAGAGACAGATACAGATACGGATATGGAATAGTGCCTGCCCAGATACAGATACATTCTGCCACTTCCCCTTCAATAAGTAGACTGTTTCTGTTTTTTTTTTTAATTGCACCGAGAGGCAAAGTGTTAAAGAGTTTATGTGCAACATTTACGGGGAGGGAGGAGGGAGGTGGGGACAGTCCTCCTCCATTTCCCAGACACACTCACACAATTATAAATGCAATAAAATACTTTTCAAGCGAAACTCATAAATTTCCAAAAGCGAACGAACGAATGAACGAACCCCGAAGTGGCGACACCCAGTGGAAAATGAAGAAGAGCCCGCGACTCCCTTTTTGGAGTTTTGAAAGGGAATATACCCCTAGCTCTGGGATGCCCCTTATTCCCTGCCGTGAGAAGGCCAGGAGGAGCCAGCAGATCACCCCTTTTCGGAGCTTAGAGTCAAGAGTTAATCACACCAGATGTTAATGGGTTTTATGGAGCTGTTTACTAATACGTCCGAGATGCTTAACTCTGGGAGCTCGGGAAGGTGACATCATCATTGTCAATGCACTGGAGGAAAATTAGGGATTAATTTAGGGGGATTTCAAGTCAAGCAAAATGAAAAGAAATCTTCAATCGTTTTAGTTATATTAATTTCTGAGGTCTTTCAAAATATTAGGGATTATTTGGGACATTTCATGTCAACGAAAGGAAAGTAAGGGAAATCCTGAAATGTTTTTCTTATATTAATAGCTTAGTTCTTTGAAAATTAAGCTTATGGTTTAGGAAATATTAGGGATCAATTGCATAAAAGCAGTACTAAATATACTCAGGAAAAACTCCTAAAATTTAATAAGTTTCAAATTGAAAGGCTTTACTATATTCTCCTTAATTTTTTCAGCTCAAAATCTTACAGTTTTCCAAATCAAATAATTTTTTAAAGTGTTCTAAAATGAGTTTAAAGTGTTTATTTGTTTTTAGCACTGTTGAATGATTTGTGTGAGGGACAAAAACAAAGTATGGCAATTTCAGTTTTGGCTGTCTCGGCAAACATATCCCATATCCGTACTCGTATCTCTGTATCTGCATCTGTGGCAGCCGTGATCTGCGATGATAATTATCCATTGAATCGCAACTAATCTCCCGGGAAAGCCGCTCCGTCTGAGTGTAAGTAGTGCAATCAATTACTGGCCACAATTGCCGGCATTGCACATGCCGCACCGACATCTCTCCCTTGCCACATGATGATGAGTATCCAAAAATAAAACCCAGCAGCTACAGCAGCAGCTGAGGAGAAGCGGAACCACTCCTCCTCACACAGTCCAGTTCAGTGTGGTTCGCTGTGCCTTTGCGCACATGGAAAATAAATTGCCAAACAAATATCAACATGACAAATTGATAAATTCATGTTATTATTCCACTGATGGTGCTCTCGGCGGCTGTGTGTCTTGAATTTAGTTTTTAGTTCCTATTCACACATTAACCAAATGAAAATTCGGTGTTGACGCATTTGTTTTACTTCACCCACTCTCTCTCTCTCTGCCCCGGAAAAAGGCGACAAATGAGCCAGGCGGCCGGCAGCTGACACCGAAGAATAAAGAAACGACAAGTACCATGGGCCTAGGAGCTGCAGAGAAATGGAAATGGAGACATTGAGCACGTTGCGGCATTTGTCAACGATTTCCATATGGCGAAGCAGCACATCTCTTCTATTGGAATTTTAATGATGCGCGAAATGTTAATTTTTCATCTTGATCGCTACCGATTCCGCTCCGTGTCCGCTTCGAGTTCCGTCAGTTTCCTCAGTTTTATTCCCAGCCACTTAATGAGCCGGCAGCTGAGTCATCCGCGCTGGCTTTCAATTAACGTTGATCACCTCAATTGAGGCACGTCGCCGCAGCAAGCACTGAGGGAAATTAACTTAACTAAGCTTAGACTTTGGTAATAAATTCTGGAGTAATTTGGACTAAAATGGATTTAAAATGGAATAGGGTAGTGGGGAGTATGGCTTTCTAAGTCTGGTTTAGAAAATAATGGTTTAAAGAGATGCTCTGCTCTTTATTTTCTATATTTTTAAAGCCATAATTTAAACTTTTTCAATATATTCCGTAAATAAAAATTACTACAAAATATATTGTAGGTAAACAATGCATAAAATTCTTTATCAATTTCCATTCTTGCCAACTTAATGAAATCTCTATGCATTTTAAAAGACGTTTTTAAAAATTTATTTCAGGAAAACTTCTACAAAATATAGGTAAAAATATGGCAAAACTCTTCACTATTTTTCCCACAAATATCCTAATTAAATCCCCATTATTTCCCCCAGTGCACGCTACTCCCCTTTATATTGGCCAATTAAGGAATATATCGCTTCTCATTCTCCTCGAACTTCATATCGGCAGTTGGCCCAAGATGTGGGCGCATTCCGCAATTCCCATTCCTCCTGTGCAGGGTGCATCGAGGGTGCCCGAGAGAGACTTGGCCATATACACTCGGTAATTCCTGCTAATTGAACCGAATGGCTAGAGGAGATATTAAGTTACACCCCCGAGGCGAGGTGAGGTGCCATGAGGGAGAACGCCACAACACCAGCAGCTTTCGAGGGTCGCGTGTTTAATAATAATTTCTTTGGAATATGTTTATGGTAAGCCGTGGTCTAATTAAAATCAATTGCCTTAATTGAAAGTCCAACAGAGCCTGCTCCGCCCTTTGGCTACGTTTCTCTGGCTGTTTCTCTTTCTGTTGGAATTTTTTATTTTTTTTCCTTCTATATCGACACATGAAGGTAGCAATTTGATCGCCGGCATTATTTATGGGCTCCGCCGAAAGTTTGTTTCTCGGAGCGGGCACCATAAATCAGCATCACTGAGAGTATCAAATTGGCATAAATCTACAACTGGCCGATACAAAGAACTATAAATGGCTTGCATGTTAATTTTTCAAAAATGCCGCGACAGTTTGCTGCTGGTAATTGCGAACTTGGCAAGTGCCATATATTATATTATTTTGGCCAAAAACACTTGATATATGGCCACGAAACCCCATGATAAATCTCAGACGATATAGTTCTGTGTGGGCTTCTTCTGGTCTTGGCCAGCGTGTCGCCAATTCTTGTTAGCCTTATCTTGGCCCAAACAATTCATATAGAAAAGAATGTAATCCTGGCAATGCAATTTTGTTTTATTTTGGCCTGCAAGCCTGCTTTCTGGAGATTTTCGATGACTTCTCTGCCAATTGTCTTGCATCGTAAATTATGTAAATTGTTTTGAGAATACACTCAGTTGGCAGTTTAATTAGCTTCCATAATTCTGGCCGAGTGGTTGGCATTTGTCATTTCTTATTGTTTGAAATAGTTCGAGGGATATAAAGGATTGAAAGAAAAGGAACTATAAATAATCAAAAAAATTCTTTTAGAATTAAAAGAGATCTTTCCTTGAAACTTCCCATTTTTTTAATCTTTTAAAACACTCTCCAAATAAAAACATTTAAAGTATGTAAATTTTTATCTATAAACAAATAAACAATACCTTCATAATTTAACCCACCCATAAATATATATATATATTTATTTGCTTATCCTACACTTAATATTTCATCGCGAACTTCAACCTCAATTATGAAAATGAAAGCGAAGCGCGACCGTATCTCCTCCCGTAAATAAGTTAAAACTCCACCCTGTGTAGGCTGTTTTCGTGGACAAAAAAACCCGCTGAACATACCTCAATTCGGGCATTTTAAAATGGTTCAACGCACTTACTGGTTCGAGCGACGAGAATGTGCACATAACACTAAATGGGTTCACTTTCCTGCTACCCGCAGGACCATCTATCCATATGTGGAGAATGTATGGCAGCAGGGAAGAAAAAAGGAAAACAAATTTCAATTTAGCTTAAAGATTTTTCACATAAAATTTGTAACACTCAATTAGTTTAAACGACAACGAAAAATGTTGCCAGACCGAGACATAACAACAATAGAGCTATATGTTTATATATACAAATATACAGCTACCCTTCGCCCGCTCATTGGACTCTTTTTCCAGGAACAGCAAATCGCATAAATGCGGCGACGTATGAATTTCGTTTAATATGATTAGTGAGCGGACTCCGCATCCACACCCCCCTGGGGTACACCCTTAATATGTGAGGTACATATAGTACTATACAAGTGCACTAATGGAGTTAACCCTCATAAGTATATTGGCTCATAAAGATATTTACGCAGCATACTTGCGGGCGCTATGGCATAAATCAAGCCAAGCGAGTCATTATAATGAGCTTGGAATATAGGAAAGACAATGCTTAAGGAATTTCAGATATACATATATAAAAGGATATAAGAAGGTATTTAATAGGGGAAAGTGATACCAAGAGTGTCTAATCTATTTTATTTATGAAAAATAAAAGGATATCCCTGGAAGTTGCTACAAGGACTATAACTTACAGCCAAGAGCGTGTAAATCGCAGGAATAATATTATTTAAACTATTTTTTTAAATACTCTTAAATTATATTTATTTAATAAAATGTCTTTCTACAACTGAGGTTTTTTTTATAAACCCAAAGAAAAATATATACAAAGTCCTTGGAAAGGGCAAAGATTCGATTATAATTTTTAACACAATTTGTAACACAAAATTCAGATGTAAATATTCGATAAAAAATAAATTTCGTTATACATTGCTTTATCAAATTGCCTAAATTAATACGCACCAGATTTTCCCTGAGTGTACTCAAGGTGGTGGTGGCTCGACTCCGCCTCGAAATCAATTTAATTTCGCTAATGTTGTGTAATGCTAAAATCGTTTACGCTTCTATGCTGCTCAAGTGGGATTCCCCGATTAGAAACAAATGCTATATTCGAGGCTGCTTAAGTGAATACAAAAAAAAAACGCACAGAAAAGAGGGCAATGATGATGATACTGCAACCACCCAATCCCTTATACTTCCCCACAGAAATCCCAGCTGGTCGAGGTGGGTCAGTCAGTCAATCACCAGGACCAAATCTTTATTAATTCTGATCGATGGGCCAAGCTCCGCAGTTGCAACAATCAAATGATTGAGCGCTTACAACAAAAGCTCTCTGGCTCTCTGGAGAAGGAATGGGGCCCTTAGCTCATACAAATTCGACAGCTGAAAGCATTTCCGCTTCCGTTTGCTTGTCCCTGTGTTTGTCCATACATCTTTCTGGGTTTTGTCTTTGGCTCTGTGGATCCACGCCCCTCCTCCCACTACCATATTCCACCTCTGCCATGTAGCCAGTGTCCATCGATGATGCAATGAAGCGCGTTTATTTGCTGCTCGTAATTTATTTACTGCCCAAACTCCGTGCACTTCGATTCCATTCGAATGGAACCCTTCGAGTGTCTCTCCTCTGTGGGACCCATTCTCCACTGCAACTTGTTAGTTAAATATTGCCAGAAGCTGCAAATCTTCTAGCTACAGGCACTGGGAATAACAACTAACAACAACAACTAAGTTTATGTAGAATATGTTTTTAAATTATTTGATTATTTTTTTCGATTTTTAAAATACAAATTTGTTTGCTGCAATTATAATGCAAGTTTCATAACAATTTTTCAAATATTCAAAAATACTTTCTTAATAAATGAGTATACATTTTTTAAGGAAATTAAATGCTTAAAAATATATACAAATTGCTTTATGTTTTTCCTATTTCTTCTTCAAATTCCTTTTACTAACCCTTATTACTATTTACTATTTATTATTTTCCAATTAACAAAGAATTTATTTCTTTCCCTGTACTCCCTCTGAGTGATAAATTAATCGCTACATCAGTTTTTAATTCCGTGTTGCTGGCGATTTATCTTGGGCCCCCAGTGGGGCAAGGTTTTCCATAAAGAGAAACAGAGGATATACCGAATGCAGGCCAGGATTGGATCTAACCCACTCCCAATGGCTGTGGCCAAAACACAACCTTTACTCCTTCTCCAGAGACAGGCACTGTTTAAAATGATGTATGGCACAAATTTTGACAAATGTACAAAAATGAGTCATGAGTTCGCGGGGCAAACACAAGGCATTTGATGTACATGTTGCTGATTCTGATGTTGCTGCTGTTTCTATTGCTGCTGCTGTTGCTGCTGCTCCTACTGTTGCTTGGCTGCACTATTTACTGTTGACTTTTTCATGTTCTGCTGCTATCCATAAAACAAACACAAACTGGCGGCGAAGATGGCGCTGCTGCTGCTTACACATGTTTTTTGCAAAAATATGGTGGGGCACAGAAGGGGGTTAAGGGGGCAAGGCAGGCGGCAAACAGGCGCCATAATTAATCATTTATGGTTTACCTTAACTCGAAGCGCACAGCAGCAGACTTTATGCAGAGTTTTTGTATAAAATGGGGTTGGCTCTGAGTTTTAATTTAGCAATTTTATTCTTCCTTTCTCAGATTAAAAGAAATAAATTATGGTAAAGATAATATTCTTCCGAGAATATAAAAAAGCGTAAACTTGAAGTATAGATATATATGAGTAGCCTTTGTACACCTTTAACTCAAGGCAAACCCCATCTAGTTGACTTTCCATCTAGTGTCAGTTGGCTGTCAAGAGACGACTAAATTATCTTTCCTTCGAAAAACCAGTCTCACGTCTCGTGTAGACTTATTAACAGCGTCTGGAAAAACGATTTCCGGACTTTTCGGTTAGCGCGTTCGGTGGTATTCTGCGTGTGCGGCTTGAAGTCTTGAGAGGTACGACGAGTGGTTCGGGATACGGGCACAAGGACTATGGCCAATCGCTCCAGCCAGCAAGATCGCGAGTTCAACAATGATGGCGAACACATGAACCGCGACTATAATCGTAATCGAGACAATAGAGACAATCGGGACAACAGTCGTGGCAATTTCAGGGACTTTCGTAATGTCGATAGAAACCGCGATCAAACTCGTCAGGTGCCCACGGAGCCACCCTTTAATGCCTATGTGGGCAATCTGCCCAAGGGCCTCGTTCAGGGCGATGTGATGAAGATTTTCTCCGACTTTGAGGTGAAGAATGTGCGCCTCATCAAGGATCGCGAGACGGACGAGTTCAAGGGCTATGGCTATGTGGAATTTGAGACATTGACACAGCTGAAGAGGGCTCTCTCCTGCAATGGTCGCATCAAGTTGGATAACTTTTCGGCTCCGCTGCGCATAGATATAGCGGATCATCGCCGCACGATGCCGGGTGCCGGCGGACCTGGCGGATCCCAGGGCATGGGGGGCAGAGGAGGAGGCGTCGGCGGTGGTGGTGGTGGTGGTGGTGGTGCTGGAGGAGGAGGAGGAGGAGGAACATACCAACAGCGACGCAATTATCGTCGAGATGACAGCGTTGGTTCCCAACAATATCGCCGGCGCAGCAATAGCAACCATCAGCTGTCCCGCAGCAGTCCCACCCAGAGCTCCATATCCTTTGGCAGCACTCGTGATATACGTGGCAGCTACAACAATCGCGGTGGAGGCGGCGGCGGAAATCGTTACCAAGGCGGCAATCCACGCATGCGCAACGACAGCTCCAATTTTGATGAGGAGCAGTCGGGCAGCGGTTACCAGCGTTCTCGTAACTTTAATTTTAATCGGTGAGCTCACAAAAAAAAAATAAATATAAACTTTATAATGCTAATTCTCAGAAACTTTAGCAGCAACACTCTTGATGGCGGTGGCGGCCAGCGGCAGCGCAACTTTAATGGCGGTGGAAATGCGGAAAATGGGAATGGAAACTACAACAACTTTGTGCAGAATCGAAATCGGGATCGCCGCGGTCATTATAATCCGAATAATGCAGGAACTTCTGGTTACCGCAGCAACATAAACTTGCAGGGCGAATTTGGTCGCGATCGAAGGACTGACTCAGGACAAGGATCTGGTTCATCGACGGGTCCCGCTTCAAACAATCCTTTTGGCGCATTAGATGAAGATGATCGTCCGAAATTGGTACTGAAGCCCCGAACCGTAACTGCTCCGATCAATGCCTTGGCCGAGACCAAGCAGGCGGCACTGATCTTTGGCAAGGCCAAGCCCCGAGAGGATAATGCCAGTCCTCTGTCCTCGCCGCGTGACAACGAAAATGTCCCTGGATGCTCTAGCAGCGGTGCTGGTCCTTCCGTTAGGGGAACTGGTGCCAATGCCGAGGACAGCAGCGACTAAAGTTCCATTCGAGGAAGAATCACGGACCGCTGATATTTTCATGAATTTTAATTAATTTACAATTTTCCGTGGATTTTTCAGTATTTATACAAATTACGTATTTGTAGGTCCAAATCTGCATTTGTGCTAGGTCGAATACACTTCATATTGATGCCTATGATAGCTTAC
The DNA here is from genome assembly GCA_008042485.1 of Drosophila mayri. Taxonomy (NCBI): domain Eukaryota; kingdom Metazoa; phylum Arthropoda; class Insecta; order Diptera; family Drosophilidae; genus Drosophila; species Drosophila mayri. Next base: position 190,254 of record VNJN01002114.1, on the reverse strand, counting down.
AACAAAAAAAATTCCAAATTTTTTAACTTGGTTTGAAGCAATTTGTGTCCCATTAACGATTAACGATATGCTCATCATTTCCTTGTAAATCTTTAATAATAATAATAATTAAAAAAGTACATACTGTATTTTAAGCGAGCTAAATAAATGTTTCCACAGGTAAAACTATCTTTCTTCCTTGGAAAAATTAAAAATCACATTCCAAATCTTTTGTTTTATTTTTTCCACCTTTTAGCTTGTACATAACTTTTTCATTATCAATTTTTTAATCATTTTTTTAGCTAATCGGAATAAGTAATTTTCTTTCAATAACAATTTCCTTAGAACAACCTAAGGTTTATTTATCTAATTACAAAGATATCGGCTGGCAATGATAACCATAAAAATTCACTGCCTTCGCTTTAGAATTGCCATAAATCGCAAAAGTTAATGCTCGGTGACAAAGTTGGGGGACAGGAATCGTCCGTCCTCACTCACCTCCGGCAAAAGGGACACTGGCAGCGGCATTAACTAGTCAGCTCGAACTAATTGAATTGAACGAGAGATTAAAGAATTTTACGCCGAAATGAAGACGTTGGCAGTGAACCGAGGCGGAAGCGGAACAGAGTGTCCGGGAGTCCAGAGTCCGGACACTTGTCCGGGTATTTATGGGCCAAGATTTACGAGCCACAACAAGAAGTCGCGGCGGTGGGCACTTACTGCCTGGCGTCCTGGCATCCTGGCATCCTTCAATTGAGCACCGCTCTTCCTGGCTTGTACAGGCAAATTGGCTTAATTTCTTTTTAATTTGCTGCCGGGTTTTCCCTGCCCTTTGTCCCTTCTCAGGAGCTCGCGAAGCTCTCTCGAAATTCAATTTGAAAAAGTGGCCCGGTCACCGGAAAATGGAAAAATACGGTCGAGAGGTGAATAGCCACGCCTGTTTCCATTTAAATTTTCTTAGCCGATGATATAGGGGAACCCCCGGCCAAAAAAGCCAATTTACGCACGAACATTTTTTCAATTTACGCGACTGAAACCGCAGTGAAACCGGCGGCCCCCTCTAATTTTCCCATTTCCCCCCTGCACTTTATAGAAATCCCGCGGAAAATTCACGGCATTAAAGGACTTTTCTTTTCTTTTCACTCCCATTTCGTTATTCCTTTTGAAGTTCGCCCACTGGCCGCGAGTTTTATTTGCCTTTTTCCGTCCGGCCGCCCGGGTTTTCCCGGTCTTTTCGCGCCGGACTTTTCCCGTTAATGTGTCACACGCACTTTATAAGCAATTGTTGTTCGGAGGGATGTGGACGTGGCTTTGGATGTGGATGTGGATGGCGTCTGGAAAAGTTGACGACGCCGTCGACGCCCATGGCGCAATTATTATGATTATTAGGTACAGCTGCACTTGGCCAGCTTTGGATGAGGGGCAGATCCTCCCAGAGGGCGGCTGCCACTTATAAACAAAAAAAAAATTGTAATTTACCTTGGATTTAAGGGAACACTGGGAAAAATTGAGGTAAATGTATAAAATCATGGAATTTTTATGAGACTTTGGGCCTTTTATGATATTTAAATTTGAAAGAAGCCTTCCCACAAAATGTTCATTAAATATTTTTTTCTACTTAAATAATAAATAGTAAAATAGTTTTTAGCTAACGAGAATAATAAAAATAAAAACAAGGCAATATACAGAATTTTTCTAGCTAAATAAATGCGTTTTTGCAGCAATTAAAATTTCTTTTGAAGATCAAACATATTTCTTAATTAATTATTATATATTTCCGTTTTACCTAATTTTAACAAACCCCAAAATATTTCTCTCACTGCCTAAGAAACTTTGTCCTCTGCTTTTGTTGTTGTTGTTCATTAGGGTGGACCTGAACCGTCATCCGCCTTGGCCTGTTCGGGATGCTGTGCATCGCCTTGGGGGTCACGCGTTAATAATCGCGCTGAATGACTTCATAATGAAAATATTAAAGGTGCTTGTTGGTGCTATTTCTGTTGTTGTTGTTGTTGTTGTTAGCCGGCGGCCAGGATCAGGATACGTATACACACTTATATACGGAACGCCCGCAGGACTTGCTAGCACAAAAGGCGCAAAGTTTATGTTTATGTCATGCGCTCAATAAGGCCAAAAGGGTGTGGGGTCCTTCTCTGGATATAATTTAATAATAATGCTCCCTTTTTTTCATTAAATATAAGTGCAACGGGGGTGAGGAGAAGGAGTGGGAGGAACATCAAGTGGCAGGTTGAAAGGAGCCAAGAGAAGTGAAGAAATAAAAGTTTAGAAAGGGAATTGTGCATTCAGGGAAAGTCCTTGAAAAAGGTGTTAAAATTTAATGAAAAATTTGGAACTAGAGAAATATAAACTAAAAAAAAGATAACCATTAAAGAAAGCTTTAAAAACTAGACAGAAATATATTTAATGTACTTAAACTTGCTGTAATATGTCTTTCTTTAGATATCCTCAAGAAAACATTTAATTTAATAATATTAATTAAGTATATTAACTTTTTTCTATGAAAAGAATCCACTTAAAAATCATATAAAATTTAAAGTCTACTAACAAACTATCCCATACTCAAATTATTACTCAAAAATAATTTTAAATTCAAAATCAAAGACAGAAAACTTCACATAAAAAGCAATAGTCAATATTTCGGATATCAGCAATCAAATCGTGTTTGCGCTTTCAACGAGCGACCCCCAAAGAAACAATTAAAGCTGGCCAGGACAAGGGGACACGCACAGGACACAGGACATTGGATTTCAGGAGCAGAGACAAACCCGAGGGCCAAAAGTAATATTTTAAATGTTGTTCGGGCTAATTGTCATGCCATCGACGGCGTCTTATCAGACCGGCAGCAAAACAATTTGGCCAAAATTTATGCAATACCAAGGAGCTGAGGAGGAGGACGAGACCCCAAGGGGCACAGGCAGGACACAGGATGCCGAGATACACAGATAAGCTGGGACATATTAAGTCAAAAATGCTGCCTGCCATTAAAATGCTAGCATTTGCAAGTTTATCTGCGACTCTGAGTGGTATCGACAGGACACTGGACACTGGGCACAACAGGACTTTGGACACACCGAAAAGTAAGCAAGGAGGTGAGCGGAAATCTAACGAACGGAACAGTGGAGTCCATTAAAAAGGACTAAATGGCAATTAAGCATTTGGGCAAGGAGTCACAGGCTGGGGCAATTAAGCCCCCGCCCGTCCCTGCTTTTGCTTTTCGGCCAAGGACACTGGGCAATTAAGCCAGACCAAAGTTGACCGGCCCAATCCCTTGGCACTCCACCACCAGGACCTCTTATCCTTTTCACCTATCTCTGTCACTGAGTTGGAGGAAAACTTAAATGAGTTTCCGAGGGGAGCAATTTGAATGAGGCCCCTGCCGTGGCTGCAACTTTGATTGGCTGCCCGCTTGACTGCGCCGGAGATTTATCTCTAAACCCCCGATTGCACATAAATTCCGAGTAGGTTCCTGCGCGCTCCTATGTTCCAATTGAAGAATACCTTAGCCGAGTCCAAGGGACCTCTAGCCATAAAAATATTTGAAATACCCGAAACATGCACATGTGGAGGAGGAGCGACATCTTCGACATGCTCGTTTAAAATAATTTATTGCACTGACTTGACACCCATTGCCATCCGACGACCGCCGCCACCGGTTTCCAAGTATTCCGAAAGGCAACAAGATAAATTGCGCAAATAGGAAAAATGCTCTAATTAAAATTATGCACAAATATTCGGGATTTCCTATCCATCCGTCGATGGGGTGCCAATTAAAATTGATTGGAAATTCCGGAATGGAATTCCTGGCATTCCTACGGCACGTGGGCGACTTTCTATTTCTATATCTGACTACAGAAGCAGCTGTCGTCCTTATCCTTTCGCTTGGAATTAGCATGCTGCAGGCTGCTTTTGAAGTACCCAAGATCAAGTGTAGGACCAACCTACACATCCTGACCATTCCGCTCGACTAACTCCTGAAATGTTTCAATAAAAAGTAAAGGAGAAATCTCAATTAACACTCTTGTACCAGAAATGCAGGCAGATGGCTAAATGCATGCATTTAAGGGGCATCCCCGGCCCACGCTAATGTAGCAAATAAAACGGTCACCTTAATGGATTCCTGTTACGCGGTCTGGCTCCGAATTGGACAGAAGGTGGCTGGATACAGGCTACTCTGCCAGTCAGTGGCCATGCTGCGCCGCCGATTGTCCTTGAATCACCGCCGCTTGCCACTTAATCCAATAGCGCACATGTCGAGTCCTAACAAAAGGACCTTCGCCCATCCATCCCATACCATCCCACCCCCCGGTCACCTTAAGCGGCTTTCACCTTGACGTTGCCACCACCAACAAGGGCAACACAATCAACACCACCGCGGATCTAGAGGCAACTTTTAGCCTCGACTTGGTTTTCGCACTAGTCTACACGGAAAAATATATTTTAAAGGATGTTTTGAAACTAAATTTATAATATTTTAGGGTATTTCTTAAAAAATTAAAGATATTTGGAAGCATATAAGGTTCTTTTATTGATGCTTCGGTTATTATAAAGATCTTTAACATTTATTTTTGTGGATGTGTGCCCCAAAAACTTCTTTTAAAAGACTCTGAAATAGTTTAAAACTATTTTTAAAACTTTTTTTTAAATATTTTTCCCAGTGTTATTTCCGCATATAAGAAAATCCAAGCGCTAATAGGGGGAGTTCATAGTCCGGAGTCCTGAGGGTTGTGCAGGACCAACAACTGTTGTGAAAAATCGGAACGTGTAGTTCGTTGCTTTCCAGGACTTATCACACACACGCACGACCGCACCATTGCACCACCCAAAAAAAAAAAGGGGGAACCACTATATAATGAACCCATGGACCACTGTGCCACCTTCAGCTGATTTCTGGGTGACGCATTACGATGATGTATTAGCAATGGAATTAAAATTAAAAGCGCTCAGCAAATTTGATAAGCCCGAGATCAGGTTGCCGTTGCCCCTTTAATGAAGTCTTTGTTACAATATAAAGTATATACAGAGTACAGAGTGTACCGAGTATAGTGCCTAATTAATCCCCCAGAAGAGAGAATGATAACTTGGGCAACATCTGGGCTCTGTTCTGTGACTGACATTAACTAAAGACCGCCGCCACTTGAGAGGCAAAATACGAAATACGAAATACAAATTCAGCCGAATTTCAAATTGGGACTGACAAGCGCGAACGGAGGAGAATACGAAAAACACATTTTGGGCACCCCGAAAATGAAAGATCATTCAGCTGTCAGAATCATTAAGAAATGTGAAATCGTTTAAATATGCTTCTCCACCGCTAGACGTTCTTCTCAGAGGTTCCATAATTTTTCTTCAGCCCCTTAAACCGAGCTTTTTTTTCTCTGGCTCCAAAATGAGGGGATTGAAAATGGGTTGAAGGTGGAATGGGTAAGGCGCCGAATTAAAACACATGGAGATTCGGTTTTAAAAGTGAGTCTGGCACATGGAAAGTATAGACTGAACATTACACTCATCATAAGAACTGCTTTTAAATGTTTTAAAATGTTTAAGGAGGCTCAGAACATTAACAAATTTTAAAGAATATGCAGCTCACACTTATTATTTATAGAAGAATAAACGATGAAACACCTCTTCTTAATATTTATAGAATAATAAACGATGAAACACATTTTAGATTAATTTAAGAATCCTTTAAGGCATGTTTTTATTATCCCTTTTATTATTATTATTCCTTTTGAAAGAAGGCTTCAATATTTAAAACAAAGTATTTCCATAATTTCATACTTACAACTCCTGTCAAAAAACCAACTTTGTAAACACTTTCCCAATGAGATCAACTTGCTTTTTTCCCCAAAAATCATTTAGACTTCCTGCTTAAGAGGTAAATATTCCCATTTTTTTTTTAAATTAATGCCTGTCTTTCGCATTTTTTGCTTCCGCTCGAAACGGAACGATTCCGTTTTCAATTTCGCTCCCCCAAAAAAATTTATCCTCAATGCTGGCCAACGGCACACGTTTGGCAGTGCAAAACATTTTTATTACGAATTCGTGAGTTTCGCTGCAAATAGCAGCTCGCCCAATGGGAATATATAGCCGGTCGGGAGATATATGTCTAGTTTTACACTATTATGCACGGAATCGCGAAGCGCGGGGCACAGGCAATAAAAATACCCGAGCATATCAGGAACCGAGTCGAAGATGATGTGGAATATAATTTCTAAGGCAGCTGAGCAGCTGCCTTCGGAATCGTGTGCCATTCGACACGCCCCCAATTGTCGATTGTCTTACGTTCTCACAGATACAAAATACACAAATACATAGGAGAAAATACATAGGAGAAAATACACTGAAGAAAAAATGTTTAATTAATTTTTTGTGAGTAAAGGGAGTTTTATAAATATGTATTAATATTATAAATAATTTTAAATAATACAATATACATATAGAAATTATTTCCCTAATTCTTACAATAAACCAAAGCATATATCATCGGCTAAGAAATATAACATTTTACTAAATAAATAATATTCTACAAGTATTTATTTAAGCACAGAAATATTAAAGATGTTACCAAATTCTATTACCACATTTTTTTCCTATTTTTATCATCCAAATTAAATTTATATTTTTATAAAAATCTCAACCTCCTTGATATTTTTTCGAGTGCAAAAAGAAGCATTCAAATTTCGGTGCGTTCATTGAAATATGAACGATGAGCCGGCGATAAAAGTGGACGCCAGGGACTGGGGGGCGACTAGGAAAATTTTCATATAAAGTACCTTTTGTTGGCATTTTAATGGTGCGCTTTATGGAAGGATTAAGCACATAAACTTGTCAATAACTCGAGTGCCGCACACACACAACACTCTCGAATCCTCTGACTCCAGCGACTCCGCTCCAATCCAATAATGTCACCGCACTTTGACTAAGAAACCCGAACGAAGTTGTCGCGGGGACAAGCGATTTTATTTATGAGCTCAACATTAAATTGTTGCCGCATATGTCGAGGTCTTTGTACTGGGGAATGGGGGTGCTGGCGACTTATTAAAAACAATCGAGGACAAAACACCAGAAACATCACCACCGAGCACATTATTGATAAACACACGAATCTCGAGAGGCAGGAGAGGATTGGGATAATGGATTGATGGGGTGAAGCGAAAATTCCCATAATATTAAGTAAGAGCCGATAACGAAGATGCTTACTTTTATAGGTATTGCGTTAAACTAGATGTGAAGGGATTACGAAAGATTATAGCCGGTTCTAAGTCACATTCTATAGGCAAAATAATGAGAAAAAATTCGTAGGAAATTGGGGTTTAAATGGAAAAGGAGACTAATTAAGTGTATATATATTTTATACCAAAATGTTAAAGGATAAATGAGTTAATAAATGTATTATGCAGGAAATTTCCTTTTAAAGCCAAAATTAATTAATATTAACATTATTTTGACTTTAAAATGAAAGTTCTTTTGATTCTAATATATGTAAACTGCCCTTTTTATGAGCATTCTTTAAAACTAAATACACCTCTCATACCTGTTCTTTTTCCCTTTAAAAACCAATCCACCAATCGATGAATATCTCTTCTGCTAATAAACTCAATTCCACAACCAACCTTGAGATTTCCCAAGTATGCCAAACATCCATAAACATGTCCCTTGGTAAGTCAGCAGTTAGGAAACCTTTTAGCAGCCGAAAAAAAAATATATATATAAACAGAATCTGGCAAAAAAAAAAAAAAAAAATGAAGAACCAAATTCAAGCAAAATGAAAATTGCAAGGCACCCAAACCCCGAGAAGATTACAGTCCCTGCGGCAATTATTTTACGATGCACAAAGGTATTGTTAAATCGAAGCAAGGAAGGAAGGAAGGAAGGAGCAGCGAAACAGGAGCACCGAAGCACAAGGATGGAGGAGCAAACAAGCCGGCAGCCAAAGCAAAGCCAAATATGTTGAAATGCGGCCAGGACGACGAGGGCACCAGGAACAGGATAAGGGGCAAATTCAAACCAAAAGGGAACCGAGGGCAACGATGCCGCAGTTCAATATGCAGCGGCAGGCAATATTAAAATATCTTAAGGATATTATGTTATTACGCACACATTACACAACAGATTCGGGCGGGTGGCGGAGATCCTGCAGGATGGATAGCACAGGGCAACTCCACTCAAATGAGATAATTCCCTGTAAAATAATAATAAAATAAGGAGCAGCAACCTTCAGACTTCAGACCACGGTTTTACGATTTTCATATTTTGCGCAACCCCCGGTTGCCGTTTAAGTGCTTTTCAATATGAGGGAAATGCATTAAAGGTATATCTTCCTTTGTCTCCCCCTCTCCCGTACGAATCCTGGTCCGCCGCCGCCGGCTAGAGCACAATGATGGCAGGGGGCGTGGCAGATTGGCCAAGTCAGGGGATTTTTGTATTAAAACAAAACACACACACCCACCATCAGTGGCAAGGAGTAAGGACCAGAAACTGCGTTCTGTCGAATCAGCAGAAATGTGAAAAGAAAAACAGCGACACAGGACGGACAGGACATTCAAGTGGAAGCAGCAAATGGGAGACAATTTTTAGTTTTGATCTAAATGCGTCAATAAATATTAACACTTTCAGTCGCTCGGGCGACAGAAACAAAAGTCATTTCGAGGCTTACAATAAAAAAAGGCGCAGGCAAACGAGTGGTTTAATAGTAGCCTGGATTTTTGATCCTGTTGGGTATATAGGTTAAGGGAAAGTGCCTTCGTTGCACACCTTTTATGATTCTTGATAAATAGTAAGAATTTATTGGTTGTAAAAATGTATTTCGAGAGGAAAAGTGAGATATATAGATAATTATAGAGTATTAACTGTATTAATTGATATTTAGACCCTTACTAATTTTTTTCAATATATTTAAATATTGTTAGTTTTTAATTTTCAAATATTGATTAATTTGTAATTTGTAACTTCTTTGCTAATCCTTATAATCACTCTTTAAAATTCCATTCCAAATATAAAATCTTTTAGGTTTAAATTCCTCTTAAATCCTAAACCATTTTAATTTTCTCTATCCTAGGGTATCCCTTAGTCCACTCCCCACATGCTCTTCTAGCTTTTTGGCCACCTCAGCATTTTCTTTAACTTCTCTCCCCCAAGCCAGGGTCTTATCAATGGGCTCATTTTAAAATCAACGCCTAGTCCTAAGAATCCTGCGAGTCCTGCTTATTTACGAGAGATGTCAATGACTTGGTTTCGTTTCTTTGGCCGGGAGTTCTCCAAGTTTTTCATTTCATTTATGGCTGCGAATTGAGGCCCCAAACTGACTTATCGCTCCATGTGCATCTCTCAAAGAGCTTTTCTGGGGGAGGTACGGGCAGTAAAGTCCTTCTATCAGTCAGTCAGTCGGGGATTGGTGCCAGAGTTTGCACAGAATTTCAGGACTAATCCAGCAAAAGGGTCGCTTCCTTTCCTGGTCCTGTCCTGGCCCTGTCCTATCACATGGACAAATACTGCGGCCCTGGCAAATTTATCGTCGCTGATAAGCGTTAATAAATTAATTAGAATTATTGAAATGCGTGGTCTGTCGAGGTCCTGCGCTGCTCCTGTGCCTGTTCCTATTCCTGCAGCAGAATGCAAACACAGCCCTGGACATGGGCATGAATATGGAAGTGGTTGTGGATGGGGGCAGCCATTATGCGCTGATTTGTGTTGCATACTTTTGCGGCACAGGGCACGAGGACACGAGGACCACATCTACATCCACAGGACATCCACGATGCACTTTGAATTAGTTTGTTTGAACTCTGTTGGGCCTTATCTCAAGTTGTAGATTTTCAACATTTTGCAGTCATTTCCCGGGCGCACTTTACATTTGCATTTTTGGCCCCGGCTTTTATCAATTCAATTTACGCACTTGCATAAAGAGGCTCTTTCGCAAAAATGTTACGAAAATTATACAGGAAACAAGAAGAGTGCAGGACTTATGATTTATGATCGCTGTCTAAATGTCGCTTAAATTTGTCACGGTCTCGGCCATTACAAATTGAATTTGTTGCTAAGTACACAAGGCAAAAAAGAAATTATTGATTGATTATTACTCTCTTTCAATTTTTGATTATTTTTAAGCCTTAAAAATTGTCTGTAAGCACTTAAGGTTTATTTTATAAAGAGTTTATAGTAAGAACAAATTTTTAAAATATTTGTAAGAACCCTTTTTTCATATATATTTTTCTAGAACAATAAACAATTGAAAAACTAAATTTATCTTTCAATATTTTTGAAGCTTCTTTATATGGTTTTAAGCAAAAAAGACCTTTTTTTCTGTGTAAAGCTAGTTGGCTATTTTTCCTGCCTTACCTTTTGGGGAAAAACGAAAAACTTTCAAAGTCTTGTTGCCTGCCTCATTTTTTCGTTCTTTAATGGCATTAAAAAGTTTGTCCGCCGCCGGCCAAAGTTCTCACCAGCACTAAGGTGCCTTTTTTTATTGGCGCCTGAACGTGTTCGCCCCGCAGGAATCCTGCCACCCAGGTCCTTCCGCTCAAGGTGCAGGCGAGAATAGGAAACGAAAAAATTAAATAAAACTTTTTTAGCTCACAAATGTTTTGCTGCTAATTGAAAATATCTGTTGGGTTCAATTAGACGAGGCTGCACCGTGCGGCAGCTTAAGCGGCTGACTTGCTCTCCCTTCCTTCCCATAACATCCAGATAAAAGCAAAAAAAAAAAAAAAAAAAAAAAAAAAAAAAAAAAAATCGCTGATTTAAGCAACTTTTCGCTTGTGTGGCGGGACTTTTCAGCTTTTCATGGAACAACTTGCAGCTGATGGATCGAATTAACTCTGGAGGAGTAGAGGGCACAGAGGCTACCGAAGGAGCTTCACACAATTGTTAATGCTGCAGCAAAGTTTTTCCACAATTTAGTGGCATACAAATGAGTTCAAGTTTCACCTGCAGCTGAAGGATACTTCTGGGACAAGGGTCAAAAGAAAAAATGGGGAGCAAAGATTAATTGGAGAGTTGCAGAAGAGAGGGAAATTAGGGTGGCAAAGTTTGATCAAAGTTTTATTGATTTCCCACTTTGGGGTAAAGTTTTAAAAATATTTTAGTTTTTAAAAGAATTTATATGATCTTTAACGTATTGTAAAAATTATCCTTGTATTTAATATATGGATTACATTATGTAATAAAGTGTAAAATATCTGTCCTTGGTAATAACTTCATGGAAAAACATAATATTTATTGCTATAATTTTATTTTTTGCTTGACTAAAAACTGGTAAAAAATTCCATTTATTCTTAAAATCCCTTAAAACATCACATTGAAAACTAAAATAATTAATTATAACCTTTTTTGAACTACAACTTATACCTTTAACTACGTAACTAATGAAGGTAAATTACCTAAGGTTTTAACCAAGAGATTAATCGGGGTTTCCTTTTCTCTGCCAGCAATTTTTGTACATTTAATGAACCCACACACACACGCAATAAATTAACAAAATCAGGCATCAAATTGCCAAACACAAATTGTCAATTAAAAGGTATTTAAGCTTAATACCCAGGTCACACGGCCACGTCGAGCTCTTAATCCACGTAAATTAGTGCAAAATCAAGTGGATACCTTGGCACGCACATGGGCTTGGTGAGAGGGGGGCGAATTGGAGGGGAGTTGGAGTCCTAGGGATTGGGCACATAGGCCAGGGAGCTGGCCAACCGACACCAATAAAGCCAACAAAGCGTTTTTAGGGTTAAGTCCATGTCAAAGTGTCAGTTTAGTATCGGTATCATGTCATGTTGTCTGCTCGTTCTGCTCGTGGGGATGTGCTCTCCCCTTACGTGGCTCTTGTTGTTTTCGGTTGATTTTTGGAGGGGTGGTGCTGGGTAGGGGAGAAGGAGGTTTTAATTTCGTGTGTGCCGTGCGGCAACATCAGGCCAAACAGACGTGTGTTTTCGGACTGACCTCTCGCCTCGCCCCCGCCACCACAATGCGTTTGTATCTCTGGCAGCAAATTGCGCTGAAGGTGCAACGTTTTACTAATGAATTTAACAAGGATGCTGGAGCCGGCCAAAAAGTGGGTGGAAAAAGGGTTAAGCTGCACTGAGGGGAAAGTTTTTAAGATATTTGGTTATCAAAGAAAAGGGAAATTAAGTAAGAACCTTTAAAAAGTTGTATATTTGTTGAATTTGCTAAAAAAAAACCCCTCCAGTTTCTATTATAAAAAGTAGCTTAAGGATGAAATATTAATAAATATATATTTTAATGACTGCAGAATCTTAAATATATATAAATGTATAATATATATAATATAGATTAATTATTATTTATGTGCTTGCAGTATAATTTATTGATATTCCATAAGATAAAGTCTCCACCAAGCCTTAAAATTTTAATACAAAATAAAAACTTTAGCACTTAACATTAGAAATTATTACAAATAATATACGTAGGTTTTTGTTTATTAAATTTAGAGTAATGAAAAATATTGAAGCAGTACAAATAGTACAAAATAAGCACTAATATATATGCTATTATTAATTAATTTGCTGCAACTTTTCCAAGTGCAACACCAGAGGAGGAAGGAGCATCACGTTGCAACAGCGTTGCATGCTCATTAAAATGTCAGGGCAGGAAAGCAGAAGGCAGAAGGCATTCAGCAGTCTGGAGGAGAGTCCGTCTGGGGGCATCAGCTGCACTTTGTGGCCCTGCTGTTTATCCTGCCAACATATTTTTCAAATGTTCCGTTTGCATAAGTGAAAAGGCCAAAAAAGGGAAGATAACACAGACACACATATTCGGGGGGAGGTCCAAGTCCAACATTGGCGTCAACACAAACCCAACGTGCATGTGTGTGGGGGTTAAGGGTTAAGGATATATGGTGGCGAAACTGCCAACAATGGCGCGTAAATTTACGACTCACCTACGCGACTAGACCAGGCCAAAAACAGGGGGGTTTGAGGGCTCGGAGCACACATGCGGCATATTTAAATTTGTTTACAGGTTTCGCCTGTTAATCCAATAAAATTGCGTAATTAAATTTGCGCTTCATTTGGCGCTTGTCACTGCTTTGTTGTTGCGGTGACAAATTTTTAAAACCTGTTGTGTGTGTCTGCTGAAATCCTTTATAACCCAACCCAACCCCCGTTTTTTGGGTGGAAAAAATGAACTGAAACCGAAATTGTTGTACACGTAGTAATTTTTCAATTGCTGCATAATTGAAGGCAAACCAAGGGAAGGCAACATACGCAAAAAAAAATTGGCAAAATATTGGCAGCAAATTGTCGGCATGACAAAGTGGTCCAGGATCCAGGATAACCCCGTCTCCTCCCCCGCCATTTTCAGCCTGTTGATGTGTGGCTTTGTTTGCCACACCCCTTGCTTTTTTTTACGCCCTCGGATTCGTGTCCTCTGGGGAAAAATTGCTACGTTGACTAGCAATTGTGTGAAAAATGATTTTTAATTGTTGGGCGTTGAGTGTCGAGAAAAAAAATTCTATGAAAAAAAGAATGAGAAAATCAGTGAAACTCTTTCACATTTTGCGGGCTTTTTTATGCTGGCCGTCAGTCGGGTATGTTCAACGATAAAGGAATTGTGAAATTGATAAGCACAAGACGGCAACGACAACACACGGCGCTCATTACTTCCGCTCCTCTCTGGCGGGTAAAGTATGAGGACAGGCCGTGGAGGAAGTCAACGATAAGGGCCATAGGCCGCGGACCCAACCGATAAGGCCCCTACTTTGCCGTCAACGATGCAGTCGGGGTTGTAAGCCGCGATTAACCCGAAGTCTCCTACGGCGGCTCACTTGAAAGTAGCTGACAATCTCAGAAGCTAGAAATGCAAGGGCACTGGGGAAAATATTTAGAACTTCTTTGATTTAGAAGGACACATTAAGGCAAGGATTTTCAGGGGGTTTTTTGGGACCTAACTAAAACTTACATATTTTACCTATGAATAACATTAATTCTTCATTTTTCTTGGCCTTAAATGGCCTTTAAATATATCATAAATTATTTTCCCATCTTTATATATTTTATTCCGAATATTTCTTACAATGCACAGCTTGTTCTCCTAGTACCAAGCACCGAACGTCACTTTTCCTTATCGTCCCGCTTAAGTTTGAATTGCGCCTCGCTTTTCAACGGTTGGCAATGATATAATGAGGTTGGCACTGGTCTCTTCTCTGTGATTATGATTGCTTTAAGTACAGCCTCACAGTCACTAGAACCCCATTCCCCCCTGGGCTTTGTAGTGCCCGTTCCACATTACTCACTCAGTAGGCAGTTCTTCTGGCGACACAACTTCTTCGAGGTTCTTGTATCAAAATATATATTCACATCAAACTGTTGCGTAGTTTTTAACAAAGACCGCGATGGGATTTTTAATTCATTTACTTGTCAGGGGTATATATAAATTATTTTTTTCGTTAAACGTATGATTAATACATTTTTTTAAATTAATACAAACCTATAAATTAACATGTCAGATGACTAATTTACTTACTACTAACTTTAAGAATTTATTACAAAGAAAGCAAACCGACTTGAAATCCTGATTTGGAAGGTTCATTTCTTCTTTTTAAGGTTGAAACAAAAAATATATTATTTGAGCATTTAATAATTTAAAAATAACAGAGTTTAAAAATGTTTACTTGAAAACAATGCTTGTAAATAAGAAAACCTATTTTTTTAGCTCCCAAAAGCTATCTTAATTATTTAAAGAAAATCTAAAATAATCCTTTCCACTTAAATTAGTCTTACTTTAAAATATTCCCCAATATATATATTTTAAGAGCATTTAGAGCTTCAGTTTCTGGATTTTCTTGTGCGATTCTAGGGCGCCTTCTTGTCTCCCGTTGGCGAGACTCGATCCGCGAGTCTTCGGAGATAATAAAAAACAAAAAGGCGACAAACGACAATGGCGGCGGCGGCTTGTGCCACAATTTTTGGGCGATTAAAAAAGGATATGGACAGTGTTGAGGGATCGGTTCAGGGGGAGGATATGCATATATGCTATATGGACTCTGGTCATAATCATGAAATGTAATTTGGTACACAGTTCCGAGAACCGCGATGAGATGAGAAGCTGTCGGAGCTGTTATCGTTGTCGCAGTCGCATTTGCTTTTGGCTTTTGCTTTTTATATTTTATACTTTCCTTTGAGTTTAATTAAAAAGTTGCGCTTTGTGGCAGAGGCAAAAGCCGAAAGCAGTCACATCAACATACAGATTCATATTTTGAATTTCGTTTTTATATAATTAAAAACAAAGCCCAATGGAAATTAAAGAAAGAAAGAAATTAAAGCTGTTCACAGAAGATTTCACTATAATTATTATATGTATATAAGCACTATCGTTGGTTTAGCTCAAATAAATAATATGCCTTCTCTTTTAATATATTTTTAAATTTTATCAAATAAAAACTCTTCCAAGAACTATGATATATTTTAAGAAAAATACATATAACTATTCATATTCTCATAAATATATATATATTAACAAAACAATATTCTTAAATATCAATAAAGTGCATCTTTGTTTCTTTCTCCTGACCAGCTGTTGAAGCTGGGGAGCCCGATAAACCCCAAAGCAAATGTTAAGGAAGCCAAAGGATGCGATATTAGTGTGTGCAAGATATTAACAGCATATTTGACATAACAATATGGAGAGTGTCCTGCCAAGGCAGTAGCAGCAACAGGAAGCAATTTTTCATCTTATGCTAGTTTTTATTAGCCACTCAGCCGCCCCCTCCTTAGCTCCACTTGAAGGCATTCATGGCATCCTCATAAGGATGCTCTCTCTCCTTGGATTCTTCCTTCTTGGCTTAGCCAAAGGGACATGCTTGGGGCAGCTCATAAGACGGCATAAAGTATGACAGACATTTTGGCAACACTTTGCAGACCGTTAGCAGTGCCGGGCTTTTTAAATTGTTAATGCTTAAGGACTCGAGTGGGAGTTGGTGTGGTGAAAAAGACAAAGGAGCTGTCATAATTCGCTGGAAAATATTGTCACCCCGAAAAACTGCACTCATATGGAGCCAATTTTCCTTGGCCTGGCATAGCTTGGCTTCAGTTCTGGCCAAGACATTAAATGGGGGCTCCAATCCGGGCCTCTTCAGCTGCCCGGAAGTTCGCGCCATTTTCTAATATTGTAACGGAAGCAATTAATATGATGGTAACAATGCTGGAAATCTCAGTTACAGACTTGTCTTAATGGTTATATGATCTCCATTAGCTTTGGTTATGAATTGAGTCTGGAAGTTGGCAATGTGGCGGTAAGTAATTCAACAGGATATGAAATAACCCTTCAGGAAAATAATTAATTCTTAGGGAATTTATAGAGAAAAATGTTTATTTTATATCTAGAAAGCCCTGAATTTTAATAGAAATTAAATTGTAATAGAAATAAATTAAAATGAGAAGACGTTTATTTGGAATAAATCTTTTTAAAATACCCAAAACCTCAGCAAACTTATAACTTCAACTGTCAAAGCTACAAATTGTTCCCAAATTGAAAACTTATATTTCCCAATTTCATTTAATTTTATTCCAAAAAAAAAACCCCCAAACTTCATCATGTCCTTCCCCACAAAGTTCAACAAAGAAATGCTGGTGGAGTTTGGAGCCGCCTTTATGCACTACATGGAGAAACATAAACTAATGGAGGTATTGAGTCGCATTCTGGCAGAGATCGTAGTGGCCGATGGAGTCACCGATGTGCGTCTTTGGTTGGGCAGGAATATACGAAGTATGGGTGTTGATATTTATTCAAAATCCTTGGATGCCTTTCATCGCGGAGTCCAGGGGGATTTCTATCAGATGCCCAGAAACTACTATCACAGGATAGTGATTCATGGCAAGCCAGGATCGGGTCGCAAGTCCCTGGCTCATGTGCTGGCCCAACGCTGGGATCTGCTGATCCTAGATGCCGATGTCCTGATCTATCACAGCATCAACGGGGCCGAGCAGAACAAGGACACGCGCCTGCTTCAAAAGGGTATAGAAGAGGATTGCGTCTACAAGAGATCCGAGGCTGTGGGGAATCTCATACAAAGGAGACTCCTCAAAGATGATGCCCTACACAGAGGATGGATATTATTTAATTATCCCAACAACAAGTGCGAGGCCAAGGAGCTCTTCGAGGGCTTCACTGTGCCGCCGAATAGGTTTATTTTCCTGCAAATCGATGAACGCATGGCCAGGATGAGAATCCTGGTCAATAGCTACTCGCCGGGACCTCAGTCCAACATCAGTTACCTGGACCGCCAGATGCAGCAGTTTCGAAAGAGCGAACCCGCCATGAACGCCTACCTCAGCCAGCGTCGTGAGGTGATCTATGTGGATGCCACTCCTTGCTTCGAGGAGGTCAAGTGCCAAATCGTCTCCCAACTTACCAAGACGCCTTATGTTTTGGGCATGAAATATGGAGAGGCCAATGCCTTAATCTGAATTTAATTCTAGCCAAAGTGCCTTGGCTCCCAAAATTGACTAAAAATGTGTTTTGAAAGTCCTTTCTCTGATTACTCTCGTTATTATTATTATTTGCTCAAGTGTCTGACGTTGTTTGTGTTGTTATTGCCCTGATTTTTTTTTTCTTATTTCATTTTTTCTTCTTTTTTGGGGTCAGGCCTATCAGAATTCTGACCAATTCCCCATTCCTAAAGCAGAAAATATGGCTACGTTTTCGTTTAGGTAAACAATGAACGCAATAGAAACTTGAAGTGGAAAGGCTGTGATGCAAAGAATAGATGCCGAGATACCCTATACAAATTGTAGAATAATTTCAATAAAATAAATTAAAGAAATAATTAAAATTTATAAATTAAAGAACATATTTCTAAGAATTGTTTAATTTTAAAATGAATAAAGCATGTATTTTCATAGGTTTAAACTTCTGAAACAAATGTTTTAAGAAATAACTATTTTTTTTAACAACAATCGTAGCATAGTTTTTTTAATTTAAATATTATTCTCTCCCTTAAAAAAAACCTCTTCAATATCATATACCCCTCATTATCTAGCATCACTGAGTATAAAAAGTGATTTGCTTTTTGAATTTTCCACCACTGAAAAATGTGAACAGAAAAAAACAATAAAAACCCAGAAAAACAAGGCGGAAAAAACGAGGGAAAAACAAATGATTTTATGACCACAACTTAAGTGCTCAATTTTTAATTGTTTCACGACGCTGATAAGACCCGCGGCCGCTGAGGCAACGAGACGCAAGGCGGGGTGATTTTTTAATGGCACCCAAAAGTTCAATCAAAGTTTTATATACTTTCCCATCGCTATCCGCGGGGCTTTGGGGTTCAAATTAGTCGCCAGCAGGTTGATGATTATTGAAGTAAAATATCTTTATTCCTTGAGATGGTCCCCAGTGGGCAGTAATAACACCCAACGATCCAAGCACACGAATAATTAAAAAATCTACTAAATTGTTAGCAGCAAATAAAATTTAAACAGAAGGCAGAGGGAAGCAGGAAAAAATTTAAAATTTAGAAAATTTATATTATGTTTGAGGCACTAAAAATAAACAACGATTGCCTTACTCTTGGGTTTCATTTATTTAAAAACATTTTAATTTTTTTCCACTGATTTAATATTTTGAAAACATTTTCTTGATGCTCCTGGATTTATTATAGTTATCCTTAACGCACCACCTTGATGTCAATGGTGAAGCAGCATCGCTTGTTGCTGACGGGATCCTTGATGGCCCACCGGATGGTGTAGGGACTTATGGGAAACTTGGCTTCAATGGGCACATCGGTGGTGTAAGTCTGCTTAACGCCAGTTCGTGCCGGACAGGTTGTGGACTTGCAGGCATCTCGCTCCAAGGTGGGCAGCATCAGCTCCTCGGTATCGGACTTGGCCCAACCCAAGGTTATGTCCAGCTGATCGGCATCGAACTTGGGCTCAAAATCGAAACTTATCTGGGAAGCACGTCGTCGCCGAATTTGGCAAGCCTGCCGCTTCTCGGCCTGCGGGCAGGGAGTCACTCGCACCTCGTGAATGGTGCAGGTGTCCACGCTATCCGGACACGGCTGGAAGTTGACCACCTCCGCGAAGACGGAGACGGAGCCGAGAATCAGGATGAGGGCCACAGCCAGCAGCGAGCTTAGACGCATCATGGCGGATTGAAAGTCGGACACGGAATGCACGGAGTACGGCTTGGGGCCAGCTACATTTCCGATTTAAAGGCAGGCTTATCTCCGAACCCGGAGACCTTATGAACCCAATCCTATCAGCATGAAGTGGAAGCAGTCTCAGGCGTGTTTCTAGAGATAAGATTAGGAATGGACTAAGTGTGGTATACCTCGCCAGAAAATAGGGGTATGTAGGTTTCAGAAGGGAAACTTTACTCATAAAAAAGTAAATTATTAAAAGTAAGGTTTACTTTTTTTTAAAAGAAGATTTTTGGTTTGATTTTACAAATATTTTGAAACATAAATCTGCCTAGATTAAACTCTCATTAAACAGAAGTAAATACTATGTTTTTACATCTAAAAAAAGAGCATTAAATATTGTTATATCCCCAAACCAGACTTTCTTTCTTATCAACAAAAATTCCTCAGTTTATTGTACTATCACCAAGCTGACTGACTGCGTCAAGGTAAAACGAGCCTAATTAATTAATATAGTATATAAATATATAGGAGAGAGTCCATTAGGCCGTTGACAAACACTAGTCAGCGGGGAATTCGAGCCTAACAAAAGAGTTGAGAAATTGTAAACCATTTACAAATAGTCCCAAAGACAAATGATGACCAGTTGAGGATGCTTGTCAATGCCGTTGCAGCAGTTTTAAGGCATCTGCCTAACCAATTGATTCCTGCACCCCGTGCCATATGCCAAATAAATCGTCACACTTTTCAGCGTCACAAAAACCTCGACATTTGTCAGTCAGGCCAAAAATGCAGATGAACAAGATGAAGCCAAAGACGAGCGCACGTCTGAAATTGGAGACGAATACCGCGGCATTTCTATGGGGGATTCTCTATGGCAGTATATATACTATATATACTATATACATATATATATATGCACTTGGACTATCGAGCTGGGAGCTGTCAATAGGAGGCAGCCCGACAATTGCACGGCTCATTTGCGGGAAGGGCATGTCAACAATCGGAAGACAACAAACAACAGGCGAGGCGATTGACAACCTGACACTCTAAGACATCACAGCCAATGCACTGGCAGGAAAATGGGTAAAAAATAAATAGAAAATTATACAAATTTCTTAGGAGATTAAGAATAACTTTAGCAAGTCATTAAACTTTATTTTTCTTCAAATCCTGTCTCGAAAATAATAGTTTTACAGAGCAAATATTACAATTTAAAATGTACAGATGCTCTAATTTGCACACTTATCTTATTAATTAAATTAAAAGTAAAATAAAATTCTAGTCAATATTTTTCCAAGTGTAATTCCGCCTTTATATGTACACACTGCAATTGGATGCAGGGGCGCTTGCCTCTTTTATAGATGAAACCCCAGGAGGACGCAATTAGCTGCTGCCAAAGCGCAACATTTTCCTAGTTTCCTTTTTTATTTTTCACCCAATTTTCTGTATCTTTGTTTTCATATGCAAAACATGTTTTTCCGCACTCTCAAATTATATATATATATCTTTTTTTTTTTTCAAAAATTGATAGAAAAGTTTGGCAGCCAAAGCATAATTAACACTCGACAAACGCGTTTTCCCTGCCGCCGATTTTCCCTAATGTTTTTCCTGCATAAATTATATGAAAATTTCTACCCCCTTTCCCATTTTTTTTTTTGTTTCTTTATTTTTATCGTCGCGGCAACGACTTTGCGCCTTTTTTTTATCAAAGTCCAGTGAACGGTGAATCAACAGAAGCGAAACCCAAAAGCGAAACCAAAACAGAATTAATTCATTAAAGAAATATGCAAAGCATTAAAAAACAACAAAAAATATACCAGCGAAAAAAAAATGGGGAAAAGTATCAAGAACTTGATGATGGAAGGGGGCCACAAAAAAAAAAATGATGAAATTTATGTTTTATTACTTAATGAACTTACCGCAAATTAAGCCAAGGGTGGACGCGGGCAAGCGGCTCAAGGGAGCAACTGAATCGGAGGCCTTGTCTTCAATTAATATGCAGAAAATGTCAACATCGACTCATCAAAGTGGCAGCTGGAAAGGCGAGAAAATCCTGTCCGCTGTCCAGGATACTTGAGACGATGCCCCCAACAAGGAAGTGTCCGGACTGCAAATTGGTTAGCAATTAATGCTGACCATTTTTTTAATTAAAGACACGAACGGGTGGACATCTGTGAAGGAGAAAAGATTTATCGAAGAATGATTAAGGGTCAAATAATTTATTTTAATTTATTCTTTAAATATATATATTTTTTGTTTTAATAACAAAATTAATTGTATATTTTTTAATAGCTTAATACACCCTAGACACATTTTTATACTATTCAATACCCGGAAATTATTTATAATAAGTTTTCAATACTTTTTGGTAGGATTTCCCTAAAACTTGTTACTTTCTTATATTCTCTAATTGTTTATAATTTTGAATATTTAGGACCTAAAGTAATTATACTTCTATAAACAAAACAGTCATATATATTTCTTCTAAGATTTTAAAAAATAAAACCTACATCCTTTCAATTAACCAGGATTCTCGTTTCACTCTTTCATAAATTGCAGCGGATGCCAAAGCCGGCCATCATTTGCGGGTTAAATGTAGCCTGTGATTTGCTCAGATCTTAGAGCCACTAATGTCACACCCCGCCCTCGCCTCTATATAATCTCTATATATACTCCGATTCGTATTCTCCTGCGATTTGCCTTGAAAATGGGAGCCGGCGAACTTGAGCAAATCACCTCAAGGGGCCATAAAAAAAGCACTGCACGTTAAGGCGAGTGGAAAATCCAAATAAAAATAAGCGCCCAGCCAAAAGCCGCCGCAGCAAAACGAAAAAATAATGAACGCTACCGAATGCTGGGTATATCTTGGGAGATTTTTATTTCTTGGAATAATCTAGCGAGCACACGACTAATCTTCGTTTAATTTCATTTGCGCCAAAGCAAACCGAAATTGAAATTTGCAGGGGGGAGGAATGGGTGTGGGGGTGGGTTGGAAATACCTCCATTTACTGAACCGGCAAGGACAATGTAAGGACATTTCGGCGAGCAGTGCAACATTTCATTGGCTGACTCGCCGTCGCTCGACGGGGAGATCAAAAGTATGCGACACCGTGGCTTAATTCGATTTTAACAATTGCAGCCAGCCAATGGCAAATGCCAAAGGACTCGTCGAGGTCCTTGCTGGCTCTGGCTCCCATTTTCCCCTCTAATTGAGGCGAGCGCTAGAGAGTGAGAGGTCCTGGCGCTGCTTCTCCCCGAGGCACATAAAATTAATCCGACGTGTGGCGCCGGCTTCTTTGTCAGCGTCTTCTCCAGCGATTTGAATTTAAATGTCGCTGCTTGTTTTTTTATTCCTCGTTTTATTTCCACTAAGCCAAGGAGGGCAAAGAATATATATAAATAAATAAAAAAGAGAGCAGAGCAGAGCCCTGTCAAGTCAAGTCAAGGAACCTTCGCGAATTGAATTAAAACGTGTCCTTCGCCTCCCCTCCAAAGAAGTTCTGCCTGTTTTAGGTGTGGACAAAGGGACAATAAATGATCCCTCCTTCCCCCCAGAATCATCATCATCATTTGAGTGTATTGAAAATTTTATTGCCCGGAATAATTAGGCGAATTAAGCACACAAATTAATTGCCACTCACTGGCAAGCATATGTGAGAGAAAAATACTTAAGCAGGGGAAAAAAATTAACAGAAGGGAAGGGGCTGAAGGGGCAGACAGTTCAAACTGATTTACTTTTATAGGCACAAAGCTGCGGCTGAATTTACGAGTTCTTTGTTTCTTTATTTTTTGCTGATAAAAGTGAACTAATCACACTTTGACACAATTGCTGGGAGAGTAGAGTGAGCTCACTATTATCTGCTGATGTCTAATTGATCTGAATCACTATGGAATGGGGAATATATAATATATTATAGGGTGTTATATATTTATATATATATATTTGGCTGAGTAACCAGCCAAATTCTGGGAAAATAACTGTGAGCTAGACGACATTTGCTATATTTTTTAACTGGAAATTTCACTATATTTAGAAGAAGTCCTACTAATGGTATGTGACTACATATTCCCTACTTTCTAGACACCTTAAATAACTGTTATTTTAATTTATTAATAATATATTTTTAAGCTGCATGAAAATATACATTTTAAAACCCCTTTTAATTAGTATCTTTTAGCTCAACTCCTTTAATAATCCTCTCAAAGTCCAGCTCCAACTCAGCTGCTTTTCCCCTGAAATCTTTCCTTAAACTAAATATATTTCCCCTCTCCCTAAATTAGTGGAAACATATGCATCATGCTTGCAGGCGGCAAACAAAAACATTTCATGCAAAAAAGGTTTTTAATTTAAATTTCTTGACTTGACGTGTGGCATGTGCCGGCGTTGTCGTTCTTTTGTCCCCCCGCAAGTCTGGGCGTCTCTCTTGGCTCCGTCTCCATAAGAAACTACCCACATATATATGGATATGGAAAATATATATACGAACGTACATTGGCCATGCACAATTGACGCTTTACATTGTTCTCAAGAATTATTATGTGGTTCCCAGCATGTGTGTTTCCCAGTTGTAACGCTGCTCCCTTAGAAACCTTATCACTTTACCTACAGCAGCGGGTAACAGAAATTGGTTACAATCTCACCCAAAAGAATGGCCATTTTATCTGGGCCATCAAGTCCAACACACATGTGGCCAAACCCCCTCGGCCTCAAAATTGAAATCCCTTTTGTGAAGCCAAGGCGGCGCGGAGGTGAGAGTGTGTGCTCCTTAACCCACTCAAACAGTCCTTCTTTTGAGAAAAGGAACTTACAAGGCACTGGGAAAAAATATAGTTAAAAAATATATAGGAAAAGCATAAAAAAGAAATATAATTTATATATTTAAGAGGAAAAATTATATATTTTTCTTGCCATTTAAAAAAAATACCAAGTTTTCCATTAACCTTTAAAGAATATTAATGTTTAAAGATCGGAATTCTTTATATTTACACTTAAAAAGTACTTCTTAGATTTATTTAATGTTTGAAATATTTATTTAACTTCTAAAAAAAAAAATTCTCCCAGTGTCTAGAACATTTTTCCCAGTGCCTTCCTGCCCTGCCTTGTGGTCGGCCCAAGGCAAGACAATTTTGGTCTTAAGCCTTTGAGAGGCGACCACCGCCTCGGCTGCGGAGGATAAGCTCTGGCCAATTAATAAAGCTAGGAAAATGGAGGCGAACACACACACTTTCCTTGGGTTGCTGCTCATGTGTGACCCATAAATTTTAATTTTATTAGCCAAGGTGCGCGCGGGCGAACCAAAACTTTTAATTGTAATTAATTTCGAAACATTTCTTGCAGGCAAACAACGCGGGTGGTCTGGGGGCTTTTCGGATTTTGCCTGGGATTTAGATGCTGATTCGGATTTGGATTTTTGTTTTCAAGTACTGCCAAAGTAAACACCGTCGGACACGGACACGGCGCACTATTTTTGCCCAGCATTGAGACGTAATGGAAGCATTGGCTACAGAGGAAAAAATAATAAGAACCTATAAAATTTCTACATTTTATAGCTTTTTATATTTAACTAAGGAGTTATTGCGTTCGAGAGCTAATAAAAAATTAACATTATCCTATTTTTTCATTGATTTATTTTAAGGCATTTTTTAAATAACTTTTTTCGCTTTCCAGAGTCTTTACTAATCTTTAAAAATAATTAAATAAATCACTATAATTTGTATTTCCTCAAATTTAAATATTTTTCTTCGTGTTTAGTGTGAAATGTAAAATGCAAGGCAGCAGTTCGCGGTTTTTGCCCCAGTCTTTCGGCCTGACTGACGTTTTGTTTGCGTTGCAAAAAGCCAAACTCACTGGGTGGCCCCTCTGAAAAACGGAAAAAGGAAAACATTTGCGGGGACAACGATGTTCCGCTGCGACTTTCCGTTGTTTGGGAAGAGGAGAAGGAGGCTTCCCACCAGGTGATGCTGGCACTTGAACTTGATGTGTGGAATGTGTGGCCACCAAAGCTGACAAGGACACATATTCGGCTGGCAGACAATGGACAGAGCCGAGGTGAATGACAGCTGCGACGAACAAATAAATATAGACAATGTTGCAGGAATACCCAAAAGATTTTTACTTTTTTTTTGGCACACATTTAACCCTCACGGAGTATTCATATCTCTCCATTACTTCTCGCAGAGCAACAGAAAACTTCCCAGAAACTTTCCACCCTCGTATGCAAATGTCTTGCCATCTTATCGAGCCACAAAGTTTCACATATCCCGCAGGACATAAGGGACATACAACAGGCAAATAACAGGATTATAAACTATGAGCTTGAGCTCAAGGAACGGACAAAGGACAACGAACAGCGGACAGGAGACAAGCGGACAGGACAGGCGACAAGTGTGCCGTGTGTCTAATGCACTCAAAAAAAAAGATTTTTTAAATGAAGAAAACTAGAGAAAAATCTAGAAAATATTTGTGATATTGGGAAAATGGTTAAAAGGTTGAGAAAATATTGAAAAGGCTGAGAAATTTTTTAAAAGATTGAGAACATATTATATATTTTAGTATTTTATATTCATATTTTCGATAACAAAATCTCTGAATTTCTAGGAGTTATTCTTATTAATTTTTGTTTAATCCCAAGCCAACTGGGTCTGTAAAGAGACAAATATCTTGGGCTCAAAGGTGTTTCCACTCACCCTCCTAGCTTCCTAGAGGAAAGCCATAACATTTTGGAAACCCTTACCAATTTATAAAATTTAACTGGCCGACTTTCGAGCTCATTAAGAAACGAAACCCATAGTCAGTCGTTAAACTATTAAGACTAATGAGGGTAGACCTACGCTCTATCCTCACACTTACAGTACATATTTATATACAAATAGAACCCTGGCAGTTATAGAAATGCAAATTTATAGTCCGCATGATTTCATTGCTAAATGTTACCCAGCTGAGGCCCAAGAACCTGAGCCTGAACCTCTGAATCCGAATCTCTCATCTGTCCGAGTCACGTAAGAAATGTGGCATGTGGGCGTCGTCTCAGACCACAGGCCCCACACTCCAGCTCCATCTCCATCTTCACCAACCGTATGGCAGTCCAAATCTGAATCAGAATCCGTTTCTTTAACATCTCGGGAATCGTCATCACAAAAGGTGCCGCTAAGCTTATGTCGAGCTAGCAGATTTCAGCACGTTTCAGATTTCGGGGGCTGTGTGTTTGTCTTGTGCTTTCCGCGAATCACATTTTGGGTGGCCGAAAACAAAGGTTCCCCTGTACAGTCTGACTTGCTGTTTGCTTCACAAAAAAAGCCAAACAAATCAAAATAAAAACAAAGCCAAAAATGGTATGAAAATCAAAGCTTGAGAGTTATTTATGGCACTTTTTTAGGGCCCCAAAAAGGGAAACTAATAAGTTCGATTTTTTTATTAAATAAGGCCAGAAACTAGTTTTTATTAAAATTCTTTGCTAGCTTTATTATTCCCTAAAATTTAGGTCATTAATTTCCTTAAAATAATAATAGATAATGTTAACTTCATAAAAACATTTGTATAAATAATTTAAAGATAAGTTCTCAATTAAATATTTATAACCAAATTTCAAAAGAACTCCAAAAAGCTCTCGATTTTCCAAACTATAAATCTTAAAATTTCATTTGAAATTATCAAAACTATAACAAAGATTCCTTCTCTCATCGTCTCATGACTTTTATTATTTGCCCTTTGCTGGTCCTTGTTGGAGGTATCACCTATCGAAAGCCAAGTCTTAACCGCAAAGTGTTAAAGTTCCTATATATGGCTTACCTTCCTGCTCTTCCGCCCCCTGGCCATCCGTTGGATCCCAAAAAGCAATTTGCGGACGTGCATGGAAAACTTTTACTGGCAGCAAATTGAAATTAATGTGAAGTTTCAGTAAAAGTGGCTTAAATGCACACACGGGCCGCATTTGGGGAATTGCTGCAGGACAAGGAAAGGACTCGGGATGGCAAAGTTTTGTGGCAGGAGCAAAAGGAGCCAGGGACATACCGAAGGATACTTATGTTATTTTGAAATACTTAGATACTCAGCAGCTATCCCACATATATATATTTGAGATAGTTTTGCGCCTTTGGCAGTTTGCTGAGCCGCCAAAGCTGTTGATTATAAGTTTCTTTTACGGGCTAAGGACACCTTATACAAGTTTTGGTAAGTGATATGGGATTTATTGGGGTAGATCTTTAACCCTTTGAGGGCTAATCAAAATTTTCATTAGGAAAAGTTATTAGTTTGAGCCTGGAAATATTTTTAAATAATTTGAATTGTAGAATTATGTAATAAATTAAGATATGTCGATGAATAATCAACGAATTCGGCTTTGACTTTGAACATTTTCATAAAAATAATTAAAATAACAATTAACAAACCCTTTATAAATAAAATAAATATCAATAACTTTATGATTTTATAAAGCTTTAAAATGTGTGTGCAACTAATCTATATCATGATTAAAGAGTACACAAATTTTAATAATCTTTGGTTTGGACCCATTTCTGTTCTTTTTAAAACTTTGCTTTTATATAAAAAAAAACTTCAATTCTTTATAGCTTCTTTAATGGGTTAAGGCCTTCCGCTTCGATTTCTTGGCTCGTTCCTTTGAGGTTGAGCTAACGATTTGTGAATTGCACTTCCTGTCGGTAAATAAGAGAAAACTATAAATTCCTAAAATGTTCGCCGCTCCTTGAGAGCACAATTTGCATGTGTGGGTTCCTTTCTTGTAGGTGCTCCCTTTTCCCATCGATATATGTATCTATATCTGCATCTGCATCTGTATCTGAAACTGAATCTCCATATGTATCTGCAGCTGTATGTAGCCTCGGAGTGCATGGGGGTGTTTGCCTTGGCATTTGTTGGTTTAACAGCAAAAGTTTGTCTTTTCGAATCGAAAACTAGAAAAACGTTGCAATTTCAGCTTCTTGAAGGACTTTAAAGGCAATTTCCCATGACCAACTTTATAAATATGTATGTGGCATAGAGATTTCCCCTATTTTTTCGCTTTGCTTTGCTTTGATTACTCAGATATATGACTTCCGTAATGCAGAACTCGCAGAATCTGCAGAGCTTGAACCTCTTCAGGTGGTGGCCCCATGCTTTAACCCCGATATCCTTTTACTTCCTTCGCATTTATTTGCATTTAATATTTGTTTGTTTGTTTGCAGCAGCAGGAGCACCCGGAATCCTTTGTGAACGAGTGTTTGTTTTAAGTGAATGATGCAAATTTGATGCTCTTATATAAGCGCAAAACTTTTGCACATGAACATGAATGGATCTCCGCTGCAGAGCTGAGACTGGAGTTTAGATGGAGTTCCGAATGGTGCGTCGTCGTTGTCGTCGCCGAGGAGATGCAAACTTTTATTGCGGGCTAAAATGAACTTCCGCTTGGGCAATGGCAAGGAAGTTCATAATTTCAGCTGATTTGCGAAAACTTTTTGCCACATTCGTCGTGCTCCCCCGCTCTTAGGACACACACATACAAATATCCGAATACATATATCTATATATATCCCTTCTCTTTGGCAGTTTAAAGGCAATTTGCTTGGCTTGGCTTCACTTGGCCCGTTGCAGTTCAGTTCGGTTGACGCTTGTTGACAAAGACATTTGCCGGGTCAATTCCAATTCAGCGCTTGTTTTTGCAAAAGAGAGAGGGATGCGCTTGGAAAAAAAAACTATACAAAAATATTATAATTTTTGTATGATAGTTGGAAATATATTAAAACAATATAAACAACCTATTTGTGAAAATAAAAAACAATTAAAGGGTCAACACAAATTTTACGAAATAAAAAACTGTTATTACTTCTCTTTAAAAATATCTAAATTTGTGGTTTAAAATAATAAAAAAGAATAAATCGGTTAAATATTTTAGAAAATTTTAAAAAGTGATTTATAAGATTGACTAGCTGCTTTTAAAAAATGTATTAATAAATAAATGAATACAATAATTGAAAGCCAATACCAAAAGCCTTACATTCCTATATGAAACTCAAAGGATATTCTACAATTTTATGATAAATTTCCCAATATATTTTTTAACCTCATTTAAAACGTAGCACCCCATTTCCCTGAGTGCATATCCTGCTGACTGTTCATCGTTTGGCGCGAGACAAAACGGCAAACACGCGGAACATTTGATTTGTTTACACAAAGGATAGCAGGAGGATTTGCTAAACATGAGGCGGGGGCTGAGGGGCAGGGCTATTGGCAGCGGTGACCAGAAGGCGTAGGTACACACACCGAAATGTAGCTGTATCCGTATCTGCATCAGCGCACATGTAACCGAATATCTCACGGATACGCAGCGGCAGCAGCAGGAACCATGTGTTGGCCAAATGTTTGCCACGGCATGTGAAAAATCCATCTCCCCTCACCCTCTCCCTCTCCCCTGACAGAGAGGTGTGAATCCCGCATGGAGCTGAACAATTTTCGACTTCGACCTAGCAGGAAATCAAATGCAGACATGGACCTTAGCGCGAGAATACGAGTATGTCCTGGCCGCATCCTTTGCCGCATTTTTATTTTAGGTACAAATTTCACACTTTGTTTATGCCCGCCTGCTGGGCTATCTGTTCAGGTTTTTAGGTATATATCTGTATCTGTATATCCTGTATCTATATATCCTCGTGCCACACCGGCGCTTCCGTCTGCCTAAACGCTAAAAGGGCGTTAACGCCTCTAAATCTCTGCATGGTCCACACTTTTACATCCTTTTTCCTGCCTGAGTTATGAATTTAAACATTTTTACAAACACACATGAATAGCTAAAGGTCCTTAACATGTATAGAGAGGGTCAGAAAAGTGGTAAAGGATTTATTTTTAAAGTTCAGATTACTGATTAAATCTCCACTATATTTTTAAAGCTAATTTTAAAGACAACTTTCTCCATTTCCAAGCTCATTCCCTTGCCAAACTGTGGGAAAATTCTGCCTATCTGAATCTTTAGCTCCCAATCATCGATCATTCATAAGACAGACGGTGACCCAGTCTCCCCACCATTCGCACTTGCCGTTCGTCTTTCGACCAAAGTCCATGTTCTCTGCTGCCTTTGGTATTTCTCGTTAATTAGACAAGAAGCAAAAAAATGCAACGGCCGCGGCAATCATTTGTCTTCATCAAAGATCCGTTGATAATGTCACTCGTGAACTGCATTTTCATTTTCATTTTCATTTCCATTTTCATTTCCATTTTCCATAACCATTTCCATATCCATTTCAGTAGTGCAAAAAATATTTGTTTTGGGGCGCCAGCAAATGCATTAAGTTTATTTTTTACCCCTATCGAGGAGTCTGGCGCCTATTCTCGAGTTAAACAATTAAAATTATATGCGAAATGTGACAAGTGGCTGTCGCATACCTCAATTAGCTGGCGAAAGACAGCAGCCAACGGACCAGCGGACATTATCTACCGCTTTAAGTGTTGTTGTTGTTGTTTCTATGGAGCCCCCTTCGTGCCCCAGCGCACTCCTAATTACAACGGTTACAAAATATTAATGCAATTGCCAACAGCTCGAGGCTATTTTTAGATGTCAAATGACGACATGCCCAAAGTGTCAAGCGTTTCTTTATGGTTCTACGCTGAGAGAAAAAATCATTAAAGAATATATAGGATGAGATTCAAAGCTTAGAATTTATTTAAATTAGAAATGTGAATTAGGGAAGACACCCTTAATTGAAGACCAAGGAAATAAGTGTGATTTTGCAATGAAAATATAATTTATAACTCACGGATTTAGCTTTTTATTTTCTGTATTTTAAATTAGAAAAAACTTATCTCAAAATTTGCTTAAAATAATCCTTTTAATTGATAAATTAAACACACGATTTTTCAAAAATATTATTAAAACTCTTAAATAAGTAAGTTTCTTTTGATTCTATTTTCCATATTCTATAAGAAACCTTACTCAAACCTTTCTTAAAACCAAACCCTTTTGCAAAGAAAAAATAATTTAAAATATTTAATTTTTCTCTATATTTTCTATATTTTTTATCAAAAGAAACCTAGTTCAAACCTAGCTTTAAATATTTCCTTTTAATATCAATTTCAAACCATATTAATTAAGATTTAAGCTTAATTTTCTTTCCCAGTGTTTTGGTGCTTAATTAAAGCCAATCCAGTGGCTTGAACTGCACTCCGCCAGGACATTGACTTCTGGTGGAGCGCTTCATACGTCGTTTTCGTTTTCGTGCTCCTCCACGGAGCATGTGAAGTGGACGAGTGGCGAAGTGACGGCGACACATTACACAACAGTCAATTAAAATTAATAACTTTCGCACAGCGGCGGCAGGAATACAAAAAAAAAGTGAAGTGGAAAATGCAGCTTCACATGTGTCACACAGCAAAGTCACCGAAATGCATCCGACAGATACGCTCTGCAGTTAAAACCCGGCTCACGCGTGTTTCACTTAAAAAATATATATACATTGGAGGCTCAAGTTTTTTGCTTTATTTTATTAATTTTCGACCCGTCATTTTTTTATGAACTGCCTGGCAGAGAAAGTTGCACAGGAATTGGGCAAAAAATGAGGAAAAGTATTCCCCGAGCCCCCAAAAGAAATAAAACCAACATGTGGCGGCTTATTGACGTTGAGCACTTTATTAGGCCCAAGCGGAATGGCAAAAATCAAGCGAAATAATAAATCATTTGCTTGAAAAAAAATCATAATAATTTGCTAAAGTTTATGTTAAAATATGAGAAAACTGGAGAAGATATAGAATACAGAAGGTAAAGCTGGGGAATTAAATAAAATATTTCAAACCTCCAAGTTGGGTATCAAATAATACATTTTTATACAGGTTTTCCCAAATATTCATGGCTATAGCTTAAGATATATGAAAAATCCTACAAATAATATCTTCTCTTCTCCCATATCCCTTCCTGATTCCCTCATCTCAATAGTTTTTATTAGATTACCATGCACATTGTCCTTAATCCAATATAGAATACATTTCAAAACCATTCTGATTGAGCCACCGTAAAAAAAACCCGCCCGTAGAAAAAACTGAGCTAAAGAACAGACAGATGATGACTTTCGCTTGGTTTAACAAAATCCGTATTATTTACACCTCCAGCTACCGAGCTAAGACCATTACGCCGTACAGCCACGGAGGCGTAAAAACAAGTTGAAAACACAACTGTGACACCCCACAGCCAGCCTGTTTTTCGCATTTCAATCAATTAATCTAATTTAAATTTTCCCTTTTTTGTGGCTCACTCTTTTTTTTTCGGAGCCACCACCATTAAACGAGTTTCCCTTCTTTATTTTTTTCTCAACTTTTTTGCATTATCATGCGCGGCCAGGTTGAGTGTCATTAGCGGATTCAAGTGGCTAGGAGGGTGGTAGAAGCCGGGGATTTACCTAGCCAACCCTCTGGGTGTAACTAAAATCCAGGAAAAAATCCAATTGAGTTATGCCCAGCCACTGGAAGAAGCAGCAGCAAAAGCAAAAAAAAAAAAAAGAAGACAAGGAGTAGTAACCAAAAAGGAAATGCGCCTTAAATGCTATTTCGGTGTAGCCAAAGTGCAATGAGCCATTTCCTGCTGCTCCTCCTGGTTCTCTTTTTTACTCAAAACAACGAGAAAAAACCTTGGCCATAAATGTTGAGCAAGACCACAGGACATACCGAAGCGAACACATTGGAAGCCATTGGGTTTTGGGCTCTAAAAAACTGCAGACGCAACCAATCTGCTGGCCGCCCACCCGTTCAACTGACATGCCACGCCCTGCCCCTGAAGCCTCTTCCCTAAAAAAAATAAAGCAGAAGAAAAATAGGTGAAAAAGTTTGCTGAAAAATTCTTGCTGCAAAAAGTGTAACGTGTGCCAGGCGCACAGCAAGGATGTGCAGTCAATGCGTATCCATATCCACAGCTATTTCCCCATCTCAAACACACAAGGCAACTGGCTGCAGGACATGCCATCTGTCAGCCAGCATTTTGAGAAGCCAGCAGAACAAAAACAAAAGTCAAAGGATTGAAACTGCCACGGAAGGAGGATGAGGAACAAAAGGGGGAAGCCTGGAAAAACGCATCTACAAAAACCTCACACTCAAAATACAATTGTATCCATGAATTTCAAACTGTTTGGTGTGAGTTTTCTAAAGATTTTACACCTTTCTTTGGAGATATTTGTGGTTTATTTAGAAATCTAGGAAAGTTCTTAATTTATTTATTAAGAAATTCTTTGGTTTTAATGGTTAGATATATATTTCCTTGTATTTCAAAACAATTCTCTTCAATTTTAATTGCTTTTTAAAGGCGCAAATCCCTTCTAAATTGTATTTAAAAAATGCAAAAGTTATCTATAAACATTTTCCTCCATTTTCCCACTTGACTTCCTGCTCAGTGTGCATATTGCACACACACGTTCTAGCCCACGAATATAGCTCATAATTCATAAGCCAAAAACCAGGACTGAGTGCACAGTATTAAAGCGAATTCATCACAATTGTAATATGGCAACAAATGTGCCCTAATACCAAGGGATCGGGGGAGACTACCCCCAGGATAAATCTGCGGCATGAACAATTGAACAATTGCGAAAAGTGCGACAGGAGCGGCAGAAGGATTAATGCTGGTCGTGCGTTGGGCATGCGTTCCAAGCCTATAGCCCAATATATATCCCATTTCAGGGGCCCTCAGTTCTCAGTTCGAAGTTCCTTCCCCTTTTTTGCAAAGGTGTCGCTATATCGCATCGCTTTGCAACCCCAAATTGCATTCGCTTCCCTCTCCCAACTTTTCATTATGCTAAACCGTAAATGAAGAGGGTTGATCAGCGAGAGACTGTGCCCAGGTAAGCCCAAAAATCCAAAATCCAAAGGTGGAACAATGCCGCTGGATGTGTATAGGGGGGAGGGTGCACTGAGGTGAGGTGAGGGGAGGGTGCATTTGGATGAGGTGAGGCGAGGGGCACACCGAGCGTGACAGATTAGTGCACGGCGAAATGCTGACATACGGGCGGCGGCGGCAGAAGGAACCAGGAACTGAGAGGACAGCACCGGAAAGCTGTCCAAATGCGGGGCAATCTTTGAATGTCAAACTAGTCATCAGGCCAGGTTTTTAGCCTCTTATTCCAGTAGCTCCTGCTGAGCAGAAATGCACTGGGAGAAATATGACCTTATAAATAGAATGGATGTTATTTAAATTTTGGTATTAAATTACTTGTAAACACATCAAAATTATATCTTAAAAGGCTTAGAAAATGAAAATTTTTCATAGAATATAAATTTAAATTTAAAAAAGTTAAGATTTTCATTAAAAAGAAATTGTTTGTCTTGAATTGAGGTATTACCAATAAGGTAATTTTTATTTTAATCCTTAAACTTACATATACATATAGGGTTATACCCTAAAATGTAGAATTATTTAGTAAAATTATTTACAATTATAATTATTATTTTATAATTATTTATTTTATTACTTTCCCTAAACAAAATTTTGTTTATATTCCAATTTCTTATTTTCCCTAAACCCCAAAAACAATATTTTATTCTTTGCAGTGAATTTCATTGCATACTTTGCCGCAACTTCCGGCACTTTGGCCAACATCCGCTGCCAACGTGCGTCGCCTCAGCTGCAGGAGCTTACCTTCCCTCTCCCTCCCCCAAAAACGGACCCCCTTTCATCCCCTCTTACCCCCCAGTGAAACAGAGATAGAGAAGGTCCAGCAGACACGGTATATTTATTTACCTTTTATATCAGACAGACAGACGACCGGAGTGCATATGAAAATTATTTTTATTGCTTTTATACCCTGGCAGGCACTGAATAAAAGGATCAACTGGCACTGTTAGCGGACAATAAATGGCATTTAATATAAAAGGGCAAAGATAGCTGATATACAAAGGAAATACTATTACTTTTGATTTGAACTAAAGCATAAAACGTTTAGTTTGAATATAAATAATAAAATTATTATCAGAAGAGAGAAAAGCTTGAAAAATGCTATCAAATAAACCTGTTCCAACTGCTTTTTACTTTATATTTTATAAATAAAAAATACATATAGAATATTTTCCCACCTCTTTTATTTGTTACTTTATTTCTTTTCTGAAAACTATTCATAATTCATTTTGAAGTCAGTCTGCTCTTGATCAAAGATTTTGTTTTGCTGCGATTCTTCTTATAAAAACCTATGGGAATAATTCAGCTTTAGAGTGTCACGATTACCTATTGTATATATAACCGAATTCCAATTAAAAATCTGACACATTTCTCAGTGCTTTGACTTTCACGAGGTTTTGCGTCATTTAAATTCTCAGGGGGAGCTGCGTTTGGACATGTATTTTGAATATTGAAAATAAATAAAAATCTGATAATAATATTAAAGTGATTTTTGTTTTGTTTTATACATATATTCGTTTTGGCCTTGATTCCCAAAGGATTTTGTATAATTTCTGGGAATTTATTCTTAATTTAAATTTCTCTGAAAAGTAACTAAGAAAAGGTGACTTATAGAATCATTTCTTAGTGTTTTTTTAAGGTCAAAGATTAATATATGTATATTTACATTTGCTGAAATATGAAATCTATTAATTAACTCAAAAGCAATTTAAAATAATTTTTAAGAATATTTATATTATATTATTATTAACTGAACGTTCTGATTTCTGATTATTTATATCACAAAAACGTAATTGAAAATCAACAAAATTCATTTGGAATATATTTATATATGGTTATTTTTATAATTTACATTAAATTCAACTATGGAAAAAATATAAAAATATAATTCAAATAGAATTTAAAATATAATTGAAGTTATTTCTTTTTAAAACAAACAATAAATAAATACAATTATATATTATTAAAAACACAGGCAAACATATATATTTTATTTCCCTTGAAATCCCTGGGTATTTATCGCATCGTTTCAATCCAGAGCCCCGTTTCATTATCATTTCCTGCCATTTATTTTTTTGTTTTTATTTTCGCAGCCCTTAAGTGGACAGCTTGGCAGTTGGTCCAGCGTTAATCATTAAATCTCAGCACGCACACACTCACACAGACGGAGCCCAGGAGCGATAAAGGTGCACAAATGATGCCGCACACATGTGGCAGCAGGGAGTGTAAAGGTGCCAAAGCTACCCCCGGAATGCACTGCTTACGGGGAAACACTTCCCACGCCACAACTAAAGGCAATGCGCAGTTTCGCAAATATAATTTCTAGCGCAAAAAAAGAAATGTAAACGTGGAATAGAAAATCGCTTTTGGCCAAACTAATGAGTAGAACGTAAACGTGGCGGCTGTGATGACGCACATGATGTCGCCAGTTGTCCTTGACGCCACCCCCTTGGCTTTCAGCCTGGCTGCCTGCCCGCCCATCGATGAGGCTGATGATGATGATGACGGTGATTACTTACAACAATCTAAAGCCGAAGCAAACTGAAACTGAGGTAGCAGCAGCCAAGCAGCCAAGCAGCGGAGCAGCCGTCGCCTTGCTGCAGGCCAAATGGCCAAATGAGGGCTGATCCTTTTTCGGGGGAGAAAACTACCCCGCAGGACTCTGATTTCGCGATGATGTCAACAATGCGATCTCGATGCCAGTTCCCCTTCCTTTCCACTGCAATTGAGGTGAAAGAACAACGAAAGGTGGAAGCCCAGGCCTTGGCTCACCCCTGCGATTCTGCACATGTGACTGACTTTTGTCTTCCGTCTGACTGCCAAACCAGGGAATCCACCACCAATCGCCACAAGAAAAAAAAATAATATAAAAGGTGACTGAAACTTGTTTTTGCGCCCAGTTGCCGAGTGCCACCAAAGGTAACAGTGGGTTAAGGGTTAAGGGAAATGATTTCAGGCTAAAAGAGAAATTTTGTATTACATTTTATTAAAAGAAATTTGAGTAAAGGAACTGTTAAAGCCTTACAAAAATATGTATATGTATTTTAGTAATAAATAAATATAAAATAATAAATAAAAACAGCTTTCCACAAGAGGAAAATTATATAATTAATAAAAATAAAATATTAAATCTTATTTTTATAGTATTTCAAAACTCATTATTAATTTTTTAGGTAATGTTTTAAGCTGGATTTAGCTCAAGGCGGTAAAGACCCCTTAATAAAATTAAGGCTTCTATAAAATTTTATATCTTACAAAAATTAGATATATAATTAATTTTTTTATAGAGAATTTAAAAAAAAACTTGCTTAATTTTTACCCATTTTCCCACCACCCTTTTTCCACTGTGCCGCAGCAGGACTTGCTTTGATTTTGCTGCTCGATTGCTCTGCTCGTCGCGACCTGAGTCCTGGCGTCCTGGATTTCCCCTTTGTCCTGTGGTAGGTCGCCAGACGCGTGCCGCAATCCCGTTTCCCGGCTACATTTTTTTCTTTTTTTTGTGATTTTTTATTATTGTGCTTTTTCGGCGAGCGTTCATTTGCTTATTTGTTTGTACTTGTTGTCCGCTGATGCGGCCGCATCAAGGTAAACTTTGGCGTAAAGCGTGTCCTGATCCTTTTGGCTGCTGGTTATTGTTTTCATTGCGCCGACTGCCGGCAGGCAAATGGGATTTATTATTATTTTTATACTTTAAATATTGTTTCAATTCTCTGCTCACCATTTCTTTTATTGGAGGCGAGTGGATGGTGTACTGTAGAGTGTGTTTAACCTTTTAGCAGCTCCAGCTAATGTTACATCCATTTCAAGGACCTTTAAA
This sequence comes from Drosophila mayri, assembly GCA_008042485.1. Classification (NCBI taxonomy): domain Eukaryota; kingdom Metazoa; phylum Arthropoda; class Insecta; order Diptera; family Drosophilidae; genus Drosophila; species Drosophila mayri. Next base: position 152,489 of record VNJN01002114.1, on the reverse strand, counting down.
TATTTGCTCAGCTGAGCGTGATTCTTGTGACGTGTGTCCGTACTTCCCCTCTTCTCTGGTATCTGTTTCAATTTTCGTTAATTTCCCTTGAATGCCTACAAAATATTATATTACCGAATTGAAGTAGTGCCTCTCTCTGATCGGTGGAAATGCAGTTGGAAAACGGTAAAGTTGTTGCTCCTGAATATGCGGGCTGTGTTCCCCCTCGTTTCTCACTCCCCTACGAGCACGGGAGGGATATTACCTTATAGCATTTTCCAGGTAAACCGTTAGGCTGCTTAGGAAAAACAAAAGGTTGAACCACAAAATCAATGCCATACAACGCACACGTGCCAAACATCTTTCTCTCTTTCCTGCACACCAGGACCTTTTTCAGCTGGTTTTGATGAATGAAAAATAAGGGAAAATTTGGAAATGGCAAATGGGTTTAAGACCTGAGGACACATATTCAAATGCAGTTCGATACAAGAGTCAACAATTGACAGTTATGAAAACAGATAACGATGATCGGCGTCCTGACAAAGTTGAGGATGATGAGGCTGTTAGGGTTGTCAAGGATAACAGTTGTTGCTATCGTTGTTAAGGACAAACCGCAAAGGGATTTGACAGCCGAAGAAAAACAAGGAAGAAGGCAAGGCAAGGTTAGTAATTTGCCATCAATCAGTTGTTTGATGCATAATGCAAAATGCAAATGAAGAGATTAATAAAGTTATAAGTTCAATAAATAAATAAAGGATTAATTTATAAGTAAAGAAGGAAAAGTAAAGCCTTAATTTTTTCAATTTATCTAAATAAATTGTCCACAAAATAATAAGTTTTAATTATTTTACAACTTAGTAGAGAGTCTATTTTATATTTTCTATATCTTTCTAATAACAATCCCTATAATTTTTATTAATTTCCCTACTCAGAGCAACTTGTATGCCTCTTTCCCTCTACGACTTTCAATTAATTTCCCAGCTAAACACACATTTTAAGCATTGATTGGCTGCTAAGGAACATGCACGACCAGAGACCGCACTTTAAAACACTTTTCTTTGTGGGTAGAAAAATCTTCCCACACTAAGCTGAGCCCAGCAAGCACTTGACTGCATTTTCCCCCCAATTTCCCGAAAGGGGGGTTCACTCCTAGACCGCTGTACATGCATTTTTGGGAGAGAGATGAGGAGGAATTTGACATTTTCCCCCCGCACTTAACTGTCACATAAAGTGTTAAACGAAATGAGGCGATGGCGGCCGCAGAACAGGGAAAACACTTGAGATTCTCAATTCTGAGAGGAGAGTCCAATGTTTTGCGGCGACCCCAATGCTATACAAAACATATAGAGAAAAACTATATAGAAACCACCACTTCTACTCGCTGTATTTATGCTGTCATTACTTTTGGTTCGGTTTCGAATCGAATTGGTTTCGGGTTCGAGTTCGGGTTCGGTTTTCCCTTTTTGTTTTCGGGGCAGCGCAAAGTTTACTGCTAATTAAAAATTGTGGAAAAACGAAAAACATGCATGCAATTCAATACCATCTGGAGACCCTCTCCAGTCAGGATCTAAGATCTATAACCTTCAGCCCCTGAAAAGGATTGCCTTTTGTATTTTTCCCACCATTAGCGGACGCGGTCCTTCGACTTTCGGTGATTGCCAAGTGAAATTAATTGATTTCTCAGTCAAAAGTACTTAGCCAACTGTATTTATATATATTTTTATGTGGGTACCAGCAGCGGTGGTGGTGGGTGAAAAATCGAAGTGAGAAATAGAAATCGATTCAATTTAAATTAAAGAACCTCCTGTGGGTGAGCCTGGAAAGAAGTCCTTTGCCTGCGAATGCGGGACTTAAGAATTAAAGGTACTTTCGTATTTCAATACTTGGGATATGTGTCAATTATTCAGTTAATGAGGGCATTCCCAGGGGAAACAGGAAGTGCCAGAGAAATTGCATAATTCACATATCAAAAACTAAACCGTTTTCTTTTGGGATAATAACTTTTCGGATGATTAAGATCTTTGAAAATGCAGGAAGGATAAATAGTCAGCCCTCAGAAAATGATTTTGCCGGGTTTAATATATTTGATACTTTTTTATATATTTAAATTCCTATTATTTTTAATTTAAAAAAAATTTTTAGACAATAAATAATAAGTTATTACAAAATTAAATTAATTTAATGCGTGTGTGGGGAATATTTTTAGCTTAAACAATTTTATTCAAATATTTCTCTGCAAATTCTCATAGATTTTAGTCTTAAAATGATTTATTTTAATTTTTTAATTTCCTTAAATATATTTTTCTCTACAAAAACATTTTTACAAGTTTAATTTTTAGGCTCAGTAACATTTTTCTTTATTTTAAAATTTATTCTAACGTTAATTTGATAAATTGTCACTCAAATAGTCTCAAAAGTCTCCCTTTTATATCTTCCCATACAAAATATAAATTTGTTATTCAATTTTCTTGAATTTCCAACCTTCTCCCACACCACCTTACACCCTCTCAGTCACCTAGGTAAAACTCTCCACCAATCGTGTGTGCGCAACAGGTGCAAAACGTGGCGGGCAACCAATCTGGTGCACCTTTCCCGAAGAGACCGCACCTCGTTTTTCGTTTATCGTTTATTTGCCGCTCATTAAACACCCACGCCTCATACAGACACGAACTGTGCGCTCACACACACACTCGCGCACACAACAGGCAACTAATTAACATACAAAATGAATGCGACGGCAAAACAAAAGCAAAAACAAAATAACAACAAAAAACAGCGGCCTCTCCCTCGCTTTTGTATCCCTCTTTCATTCGCTCACCACACTCGCGGGCTCTCCCCCACTCGCTTGCTCTTGGGTCGAGCGTCCATCGAACGCGCCGCCACGTCAAGTGAGAAAATTATGAAGCTCCACCTATTTTACACACACACACACACCCGTCAGCAAGCGGTGAGTGTTCCAGCGGGTGTGTGGCAGAGGGGAGGGGGGAGACACATGTTAACCGCATTAAAAATTAATGTACAAATTGTTTATTATGTTGTTGTTGTTGCCTTCTTTTTGTCTTTCCTGTTTTTTTGAAGAGTAGTTATAACTTTATAATTTTTTTCAGAATTTTTTGGAGACATTTGTTGTCCAAAAACTAAGCCACAAAAAGATGCAAAATAAAAAATATCTCAAGGAGACCTCACAACTTGTTGATGGGGCGGAAGAATCATATCACTCCCATTCTCTTCTCTCTTCGCTAGAAAATATTTGGTTGTGCTCTTTGAGACGTGTACATTGATGGACATTCTCGAGAACTCGCCGTCCATTGCCAAACGATGTCATTAATGTGTGTGTGGCAATCTCGGAACGATTTTGGTATATTTTACTCGGAAATCCCCCAGCGATATCGTTGCGGGGCACTGAATATATTTTGCAATCGCAAGTGCAAATGAGTTTTGTCCGTTAACGCAGCGATTGGAGAAGCAGGAAAGGGTTAAGACAGGGATTCCCCTGAAGACGAATAGTTCCCTTCATCTGGCACCGCGAAAATTCCCAGAAGAAATCCGTTCCGAAGGCTTGCTCAAATAGCTTATTAATCATAATCACTCAAACCCACTCGCAGGGGGTTTTCCCAGGAAACTTCACTTATTTAAACTAAACTTGAATGAATAATATTATGATTCAAAATAAAATATGATAATTTAATTATAATATACAATGTAAATACACTTAATTTGTATTAATAATTTTATTAAATTCAAGTTTGCATTTAATTTAAAATATTTGCCTTTCATGTTTTCAAAAATCATATAAGAATTACTCATACGACACATAGACCAGCTTGTATTCAGCCCACAAAAATATTTACCTTACTTCTTTAACAAAAATACATAATTTTTAGTCCTAAAAATGCTCCCTGGATTTACATATGAAAAAATGCAACAGTGCGTATGAGTAATCAAAGCTCATTATACGCAATAATCAAAGCTCATCACTCATACGCAGTGTTGACTTTTTTCATCACTTATTTCTAGAATTTTAATTAATTAAAAATCTATAATAAATGATTCAAAATCCGCTTGTTTTTATTAATATATTCCAAGTATAAAATACAGAGTTAAAGAATTTTTTAGTTTAATTAACGAAAAAAGTTATAATAAATTTTAAAATATTATATTTTCTGGAAAACCCAAGGAAATTCTTAATAGTTCATTCAGAAAAATGTAAAGCACTATAACAACTCTTAAATAATCTTTCAAAAGATATATTTCAAGTGTTCATTAAAGTTTAAATCTAGCTTTTTTACAAGAAAAAATATATTTCAAGTCAAAGAAAGATAATTAAATTGAAAATAAACTCATTTTAGACAAAAATAAAAAGCTTTATTTACAATTACTTCAAATCTCTCGAATAAAAGGTCTATTCTTATGAAATTTTATTTTTCATATAAGAAAATTAATTCATTCCTAAACACCCTTTAAATTTTGATTGTTGAAAACAGGTCCCTAAGTCGCTGGGTCAATAAAGATGCCTTTAAATCCCCTGAAACTCCGTAATAAATAAATATCGCAGCCATATGTTAACGTAAAAGGCACCCTTACGTTATGTTACGATATTTACCCCTCAATATATACGATATAGCAACAGCAGCGGACTGCTAACAGAGCAGCAGCAGTGCTCTCCCAATTGGAGAGGGACTGTCGCTACCACCACTACCACCCCACTCGTATCACCTCGGCAGTGGCAGCAGGCACACACAGATACTCGTTCCGAGGCAACGGTAAAACCGTTACACCGCTATATTATGCTGGTGGTGGCTGAGGCACACACACCCTCAACACACGCGCTCTCTAGCTGCCACAGATACACTCTCTCTTTGCCGAGCCAGAGGACGACGACAGCGACGGCGACAGCGGTGAAAGCAGCGGAAACTCAGATGCTGGGAAAAGTCAGAACTTGGGAATAAGTTGAAAATTGGACGTCGCGCCGGCAGCACGCGTCGCTCTCGAGCAGTAGTAGCAGTCAAAATCACGCAGACAAAAAAAAAATAAAAATTAAAACTCGCATCGAATAAAATCTCAAGTGTGCTTCGGTTTGTTGGTTCCCCAAAAAAAAAAAAAAATAATAATAAAACCAATGAATATATTTAAATTTATATAAATTATAATAAATTGTGTTTCAATGTGGCAAAATCCAGCCAAATAAACCCAAAAGAAAACGGCCCTTGTACTCAAATGGCGCCCCAAACGTGTGCTTTTCTTACCCGCAAGAATATCTAAATCTGAACAAAAACCCCCAAAAAAGAACCCCGAAATTTGATAAAAAGAATACAAACTAAAGCCAAAATCTAGTGTTTAGATAAACACAATAACAAGCATTCCAAATGTTGTCCTGTTTGGCGCCGTCGTCTTCACGTTTCGGCCAAGAGGATACCATCATACAGCAGAGCATGCCATCCACCGCCTTCACCATGCAGTGTAAGTGATCTTCTGATGATTCTGATGATCTATGATTCATCCAGAATTTGAATCTAAATTGCTATCAGTAAACAATTGAGCTTAGAAATTGTGTGTTTATGTGTGTTTGTTTTGCGATTTGCGCGGGAATCTTTAAGATGCAAGCTTGCCAGTTTCCCAGAAATCAAGAAATCTCAGAACGCCTCAATGTGTGGTCCTTACCTCAAGGGAAAAAATAATAAAAAAATAAAGAAAGGGTTTCAAATTACGCTTGATCAGCCAGCAGAAATGTATCTTTAGTATAAATTCTACCCTCTCTTTTCCTTGGCTAACCAACCAATTGCTGGCACAACTCAATTTGATTTGTTGGCAACCTGGGCCTTGCCTTGGCCACAATCTCCTCCCACTTGAAATGCGACAGGTAATGGCCGTAGCTACCCCTAAAAGCAAAAGGCAACCGCATGCGCAGGTACAGCCAAAGCAGAACCTCCTTCAAGAAACCTGTTCTTCAAAGCCATAATGTTTGAGTTTGAGTGTAAACAAGGCAACAATCATAAAACTGTCAGTGGGCAGAGCTCATCAAAAGTTCACAGCTTGCCTTAAGAGCCAAACGAAATTAATTGAAAGCGCTTAGGAAAAGTATTAAAAAAACTTCATAGAAAATGCTGGAGAATCTCTCTTTTCTGGAAAATCTACCAACGCCCACGGTTTTTCAACTGACAATTGATAAGTCCGCTAAAGAGACGGATTAATTGCACATGTTTCCCCCTCAACAAAAAGAGGCTGCTGCTGCGGTGTAGCGCCCATAAATTATAATTTATGGCTATTTAAGCAGCTCTGTTCCTGTGGGTGGAACTAAAAGCCCTCGAACAAGAACAGATAGTTTGGCTAATCGATCAGAAACACACAGGTTGGCCCACATACTCTATATATATTGTGAGATATATATCTATCTATATTCCCTCTTCTTTATTTTGTATTTGATGGCGCTGGGCAGCTGCTTCTGCGATGGATATTAATCGCCGGCAACATACGAAATTCTGTTTTGAGAGAAAGAGAGGGATTTTTGGGAAGATTTCTTTTTGTTTTTTGGAAAAGCGCTTGTACTAATTTTCGGCGTGTGTTGTGTAGAATTTCGTAATGGCTCCAAAATGCCGTAAATCAAATATAATTTTGCCAAGGCGAAAACCTGTCGAGTGGTTATCACCTAGAGACGACGACATACTAGGTAACGCCCCCTTTGGCAGCTATAATTATCGTCTCGTGGCCCCTAAATCAAAGCTAATTTCTAAGTTTTCACTATCTGACTTTTGCATTTCGATTTGATTTGATTTTACTTCGATATGTACAATATTTATTGTAGAGAAACTCCTTGGGAAAGTTAACTAATTAATCATTCTAGGACCCTGTCGTTGGCTGTCAGTTTTATATGCTGGTCCTTGTCTCCAGGGCCATTTATAACTCCAGCCCATCCTGCAGGCTTCATCAGTGACAGGACTCTCTCTCTCTCTCTCCACTTTCTCTTCGCTCTGAGCTCCTTTTTGGTAATCGAAATTAAACAAACTTGGCCCCCAAACTATCTCGCAAAAGATGATTAATTTCTGCCTAAGCTCAAGTGGAGTTGAAGTTTATTTTCCCCCAAAAAATAAACACATTTCCCTGCTAGCTTTCAGCTTTAAAAAGAGCGAAACAAAAAAATACAATAAATCAATGAGGAAAAATTCCTCTTTGATATCCTGTATCTCCCTGTCTCCTGTTCAACCTGCTGCAGCTTTGGGCAAATTATTTGCCACATTTTGGTTTTTTTTTTTTATTTTTGGTTCTGCTGCTCAAAAGTAAATTGTTTGCCAATATTTTTTGCTGCTCCCTTTTTTCGGTGCTGCTCTGTGCACACAATTGAAACAAAGATAACTTTGAAACAGTTGTAAAGTGAAAATTGCATGGAATGTTGCTTGCTTGCCTGCCTTTTCTCTGCATCTTTTTTTGTTGTGAATATTTTTTCTTATTTATTTAATGCCCAGCCGCACAATTGCTACCCCCGGAACCTGCATAAAAAAGTGCCAAAAAATCGGCGCAAACAAAGGGGTGCAATGGCACCACCAAAACCCATACCCCTAACTCCCTTTCGGCCAACATAAAAAAAGGTGTTGCCAAAGGGGCCTGGCAAAAATTGCAGCACCAAAAGTGGAGGCTGGCTCCTCCTTTCCTCAGTCCTTCGAAAGGCACAATTTAACATGTAAACGATTTTGGTTAACACTGGAAAAGGCCCAGGCAAAGGGGAGTCGGTAACTCCCACTCTGATTGGCGTTCAATTGCAATAAATTTCGCACAATTGCACAATAATTGTTAAAAAGTTTTTAAATAAACAAAAATAGTCAACGGCTCTATTGTGGCTGCAGCAGAAAAAGTTTCAATTGCATTCGATGCTGGGCTTTTGTTTCGAGATTCGTTCTTTTTCGAGGCCTCTTTTTTTGGTTGGTAAAATTTATACTTGCTCTGCGAATGAAGTGAATATCAATTAGCCAAGTTAAGCTGAACTTTGGTTACATATATTTCAGTTTAATGAAGAGCCAAAGTTTTAAATGGCTGAAGAAACAGGTTTATGTTTCTTTCTTTTAGATGAGTTTGGTTTTTGGTTAAAGAAACAGATTTAAATATTGCTTTCTTTGAAATAAATTTAATTTTGTTTTGGGGAATATATAACCCAAATTTGTTTTAACTTTAATTTTTGCTCAGTTTCTTGTATAAATTCGGTTGAGTTTTTTTTATTTAAATCAGTGCCTTATTTTTATGACAAAATCATAAAAATTGTACTTACGTTTTACAATCTTTTTCAAGTTTTTATTTAGTTCTGGAAAAACTGTCATTAAAAAAATACTTGAAACGAAAAATAGTGATATTATTTATTGACTTGACTCCTAAAATGCATATTGGGCAAGCTTCTATATATGTTTATAGCTCCTAGGAATATATATTTTTTTTTTTTGAAGTTGAGAAAAAAATGTTTTATGTGGTTCAAGAACTTGTTAATATTATTTATTGATTTATAACATAAAACTTAAATAAAAGGGAGAGATTATAAAATTATATCTTTATTTAGACTTAAAAAAAATGGTTTAAAATGATTGTTGTGGGTTTTTCTGGATAATTTATAAATTTATAATCAAAAACCTAAATTAAAATTAAAGTTTATAAATGAATCTTTACAAATTTAATGCAAAATATATATAGAAAAAGTATTTAATGAGTTTTTTACTTTATTTTTCATATATTGATTGCTTGTCTTTTGAAAAAGTATCTTATGGATCTTTTGTATCTTTTGGAGTTGGAACTCCAAGCATTTCTTTCATCCTTTACACCTCTGTGTTGGGCATATTTTCCTAATTGCTTTGCCAGGCACAACTCCAATTTCAAAAACGAAAGAACGCCCACACACACACATGCATTTTCTCTGCTTATATTTTTTCAAGGTAAATCGCAGAAAATAGTTTTGCGCCCCCGGGACACATATGTTTTTCCCTATCCCTGCCCTGCCCTGCCCTGCCTCAAAGATGCCTCAGTTAAATATGGAGAGGTATAGGGACAGGGACACGAACACGGACACGGTTCGCTTGGCTATTAAAATTTCACACTCAGCAAAGCAAAATGCTACAAATAAAATAAACGTGGCTGCTGCTGCTGCTGCAACGTGCAACGTGCAACGCAGCCACGCAGCATCAGCTTGCTGAACAAACAAATAAACGCAAAGGGCAGGCAAAAACGGCTGAAATGCATATCCCCGCATCGAAAAGAAGTCTCTATTTATAGCCACTCCCGTCGTCTGGCTTCGAATCTGCACCTTTGCAGCCCGCCACTTGAGGGGCAAGCACACGGCCACCTTTGTGCCCGTTTGGTGGAAACCAACAAAAAAAAAAGTGGTGGAGTAGACCAGGGCAAAGGTGGGACACGGAGAGAAAAGGGGAGAGGTTTTTGAGGGGGATTTTAAAAGAGAAACCAAAAAATATTTATGTAAAAATATTTATTAGTTTTTGGAAAGGGGAAATAGTTGAAGATTGAAGATGGCTTAAATTGTGTTCGTCAGGGAATTCTAATGTTTAAATATAAAAGAAAATTCCTAGAAAAAAATTACTTTAAAAACTTGCTTAGAATCTTCCTCTTTATATTTTTTAAATATTAAAATATAATAAATAATTCCTGTTTAATTTGTATTCAATATTCCACTCTATTTTCTTTCTCTGCATCAATCTGTAGGTAGAAGGCAGTAGGTCCCCGAAAGAGTATTCCAATTTTAGAGTAGATTATCGAGGACAACTCCATATGCCACTCACATGTGTGTACACCTCTCTCTCTCTCTGTCTCGGTACTCTACTGGGCACTTGAGATTGGACACGGATTGAAATTTTAGACTTGGAGACCCTCCGCGTCAAGAATTTCCCTACCGTGCGTAGGTTTTTCTTTCATACTATAAACTTTCGCACGTTCAAAGCCGGACTCAATAACTATATACAAAAAATGGCACCCAGGCTGGTGCCTTCCCACAGGTTTTCATTTACCAAATTAATTGCTGCAATGTCTGATAGTGTCATTTTTCATAGCCGCAATTAGATAGCTCTTCGTACTAAAGTGTACTCGCTCATTTGCAGAATGCGAATATTTATTTCATAAATATGCTAACCACGTTCATTGACTGCAAATGAGTGCAGCAGGTCCCCCCCTCAGCGATGTTTGTCTGTTTATAATTAAGTGCTAAAAATTTATGTTTATTTGCATTAAATATCAGCCACAGGCAGAGTCTCACCCCGCAGCAGGCGCCCACCTGTCGTCGATTTGTCTGCTAACTGCGTCAGCAAAGAAATTCCTCCTCTCACCTGCCTGACTAAAAAAATAAATTGTCATCGACTTGGGTTTCCCAAAAAAAAATAATTAAGAAAAATGTGGACACCCCCACGCCTACGTTGTGACAATCGGCTGTCAGTGAAATATTAAAAAACACTTTGGGCCCCACGAGTGACAGTGAGAAAAGTCAGGTGGAAAAAGGCGCTGCTAAACATAAATTAAATGCTGAAAATATAATTTTCAAAACACACGCACACACACACGGCAAAAACCAAGGCAAAGGCATCTAAGAGAAATAAATAAATTTGCATTAGCCGGGCTTAGTCGAAATATGTCTGGCTAATAAAAGTTGGCAATAAAAAAAGCACATAAAATTAGTGGGTGCCACAGAAAGATACAATATTCCAATCTATATCTAGTTGGGCCACAGATACAGATACAAATGTATCTTTCGCTGGGTTATTTTGCCATTGATTTACGCCTGCCTGGCCCCCGTCTACGTATTATTTATAATATTTCGGACCCCACATCCGTTCCCTCCCCCTAGAATTTTTTTTGGTGTGCGCGTGTTTTCCTCACCGCACAGGTGAAAAAGCAACAAAGAAAAAACACTTGACATGGTTCCAGAAGATTTCCCTTTTGGCATTTTGATTGGCGATTTACTGGGCAGCTTTTGGCTTTGGCAAACGTGCCGCCGCCCATAAATATGGCCCCCTTTTCATGGTAAAATAATAAAATATTTTAAAACAAAACAAAATTAATTGCTCTAATTAACATTTTGGCAACTGTCAAAGCTGTCTTTTATATTGTTTTTTATATTTTTATTTACGAAGCTAATCCTTTGCCTAAAACTTAAGGTAATACTGTTGCTTTATTATAGAAAGTTTATATAAATAATAAAAGATTTTGAATTTAATGAAGTTTGAATAGGGTTGAATATATTCTTTGAGATCAGTTAGATAATGAAATATTTGTTAATAATATAAACAATTTAGATGTGGCTATAAAACTTTTAGAATATGAAGAGGATTTTAGTATAAAAACATTCCCAAAAATTAATCATTTGAGCTTTCTAGCCTCTTCAGTTTCGACTTCTAAAATGTTCATTTCTTTCCCAAAAATTTCCAAATTAAAAATACACCTAAATTTCCCTTTGAACACTTCGCTGGCTCCTCTTCCGATTTGTGCCTCCCCTTGGGGCGCCCCACCTACCTCACACACTATCAATCAACTTCAATTGGTTTGCGTTAAGCGCAAAATAGTTGAAAGCGGAGACCAAAACAGTGACAAAATATATATAACAAATAACGCTCAAGTTCCCTAGAAACAAATACAAGAAAATTCCTTTTCATTTCGGTTTTTTGGTCACCGAGCGAGCATAAATTGAAATTAATTTGCGGGACACTTTCAATATTTCAGGGGAGAAATATAAAAAAAATATAAAAAAAAAAATATACAAAGAAAAAAGTGTAAAAATGGGAATTCTCTGGCCGATATTGCGTTAATAATAATTCCTCACGCGGCGAGTCTCGGCTCGGTTATGAAAAATTGATTGAGCTAAATGAGCTGGTGACACACTTGTTGAGTTTCACGTTGTTTTTTCTCCCCTTCAGGAGCATTTTCCTTTCAGGCATATTATGCTGATGAAACATAATGTTTGAGTGTGTGCAGGGCTATAAAAAAGTGTTATGGTTTTACAACTTTTAATAAAAATGTCATTAGGCAAAGCGAATGAAATAAATTCTTAAATGAAACAAAAAATTATGAACTAGATTGGGAGATGAGATCTCCTCTATGTGCCGCGTGTCAGCTGTTGTCCTATAATGGCTTTTAATAGCTTCTTAAATGTCGTGGTTCTTATATATATATTTCCTATATAGTTTCCTATATAGTTCCCTATATAATTCCCTTTTTGATCGCCCGCATTGAAATCAATTAAGACTGGGAGAGAGATTGCAACTATTGAAAGTGAAAACGTGCATTGAACTTTTTGTAGATTGCGCTTGATTGAAACAGCAAACAGCCCTCAGATACAGATACAGTTACCGCCAAAGGTAGCAGGGTTCATTCATTCCACAGCCCCTATGAGAGGGAACGTTTTGATCATGATCATGATCATGATGATGATGATGTTGCCTCGGTTAATTGGCTTAAATTAAGGTAGCGTTCAGAACAAAGACTCGCTTTGTCTGAACCAAAAGGAAACTCACAAGAAAGCAGTTCAAGCAAGCAAACAGAAACTCCATTTTGCTGAAGTATCTCTGAGGTAGACCTGCCAGATACACAGATACAGATACAGATACAAGAAAGAGAGGGCAATTGAGTGACCCTCACAGCCCGAACAAAGCAATCTTCTGCTTTGGGATGGAATCTCTCTCTCGTTCTGTGGCTGCCATGCTTGAACGCTTTTTTCAACTGATTAAGTCAACTCTTGCTTCTTGTTTCTTGGTTTTTTCCTCTCTTTTTTTATGATTCCTCCTCCACTTCTTGGGCTGCTTCTCCATCTTCTTTCTTCGGTGGTTTGGGGGAAGCATGAGATCATCGCCTCCATGGATTCCAGCCTTGCGTGAAGGCCCGCAAAGTTGATTTGCCAAGAAATTAAGTTGATCCCGACCAGCCCTTGAAGGCACTCAAAGAAATTAAAGGAGATCAGTAGGATTTTGTAGGGAAAAAATATATAAAATTAATATTTTACATTATAAACATCCTTTTTTTAAGATTGTAAACGAAAAATCATCAGAAATTAGAAAGAAAACCCTGAAAAGCCCTTCCCAAGTTTAAAGTAAAGTCAAGGATTTCAGTTAAAAATTTCTTTCTGTATACATTGCAGTACCTAAAACCCCTTCTCTTCTCAACCAACTCACACTTGGCATTTCTCATTTGGTTTTCAAGTTGCTTTAGCTTTTGCTCATATTTTTATGGTTCTTAAACGATCTGGCAGTTAATTTGTTTTCCCTCTCCACTCTGCTCTGCTCCAACAGTTCCCTCGCTGGCCTCCAGTCTGCTGCACCACAACCAGTCGCCGAAGCATAGCAATCCAGGCAATGCGGTCCAGGATGCCCAGATTGCACAGCCAGGTCCGGCAGCGGAAGCCTTTATGGTCAATTGCACTCAATGCCACAAGCGATTCATGGGGTTTCAGGTGAGTGACACAAAAAAAAATTAGTAAATAAACTTGAAAATTTACAAAAGCAGCTCTAAATCCAATTAATTATCTAAAAAATATCCTTAAAATTTTATTTATACCAAAAAACAGAGCCTCACCGAGCACATTGCCAGCGAGCATCCCCACGACAAACTAAACTGCGGAGCTGCCCAGCCTGAGAGCGATGCTGAGGATGAGCAAAGCAATCTCAGTGGAGGCAGCAGCAGTCGGCGGTACATCAAGTCCCCAGCACAGGCCACTGGCAATACCAGCATTAGTGCCAATCCCAATAGCAGCACCAACTCCAGCAATAACAATAACAACAACAACAGTGAGCTGACCAAAAACCACAACAACAACAGCAGCACAACGCCCAAGATGTCCCCCATGTGCTCACCTGGCTCCATGCCCCCAAACGACTTGTTTGCTCACCTGCCCCATGGAGCCCCACAGCTGCAACTGCAGGCCCAGATTATGGCCGCCGCTTTTGCCATGCAATCCGCCCGAACCGCCAGCTCCAGTTCGCCACAACAACAGCAGCAGCAGCAGCAGCATCACCAGCAGCAGCAGCAAATGGCCTTCCAGCAACTGCTGCCACCTCAGCTTCCTGGCAGCAACAGCAGCGTGGGCAGCAATTCTGCCTATGATTTGGATCTGAGTGCTCCACGATCCACCTCCAGTCCGGGCTCCACCACTGGCGAAAGGGAGCTGGGCGGTGCCTATCCCTGCATGCAGTGCACGGCTGCCTTTGGCACTCGAGAGCAGCTGGAACAGCATCAGTTGCTGCACTCCCCTTGTGGGCAGCCAGCGGCGCAGAATGTCTCCCAGGTGAGTTATTAAATTCAATAAAATTAACAAAATTCACAAAAATTTAAGTTCAAGTTGAGAAGACAGTTTTCTAGACTTTAAATTTGCAATTTTTAAGCCTCAACTTTAGCTTAAAAAATGAAATTTCACAATTCCCTTGATGTTGAAAAGAAATAATTGATAATTCAAAACCAAAAACATAGTCAGAGCTTAAAAAAAAAACCCAAATATTCCCCTTCAAAACCGATGACTAAACCTGCAAAATGATGCTGTCAGAGTATAAAAATTCCTGGAAACTGATAAGCCGCCGAGTTCTTATGCCTGCGAGTCTTACGTGTTAAAGTTCGTGGATCGTTACTCATAAATAATCGTATACATACAACAAAAAAGAAAGAAGAAGGGGAAAAGTAAGGGATATATACTATATTCTATATGATCTTTGAACACACATCACGTTGAGAGTGAGCACAATGCGTGGGCTTTGTTTGCGGCTAAAGGGAAGTGAGGCTGAGGCTAAGCGATAACAACAAGTTCAGCCAGCATCCAATCCCCAGTCAAGCCAAGTCCAAGCCAATACCAAGCCAATCTCCTGTTGACACAGCCGACGCCGCGCACACACGAGAGAGTTGAAGAAACCTTTAAGAAACAGGCACAAGGGCTCTGTGCTTTTTATTTATCGCCTGCATTCGAGGGAATTAAAGTTGAACGAGAGGTTTTTCTTTATTTATATATTTTTTTTATCATCCGTCAGGCAGGAACAACAACAATAACAACCACAATAAACTATGATAAGAACGGCATAAAAATAAAACGTAGGCGTTTACCGAAACACTGAAGGAGAACTAGTAAAAACGTAAATTCCCCAATGAGAAAAAAAAAACAATTGGGGGTGTTATCACAAAATGGGGCATGAAAAAGTAGATGTAACAACATATATATACATCATATATATATTTTGTATATATAAAAATATGAAGGCAGACTGTCATAACTCCCAATTGTGCAGTTGTTGTTGTGTTCTGTGTTTTTTTCTAAGGCCTTGTGATAAGGCATTAAAATAAATGTTGCCACAGGCAGGCAACTCGACCTGATAACACCTACCAACACACACACCCCACCCCTAACACACTTGTTTTTCCTTGTCCTTCGTCGCCATCTTTTCGGGGGTTTTCCTCAAGCGAGACAGGCGGCTGTAAAAGAAAACTCGGGCCTGCCTTTAGACGTCACAGAGTGATAAGGAAAAAGTCAGAAGGGAGAATTGGGGAGAAAGATGTGGAAAAAGAGTGGTTTTGGTTGTGGTTCTGGTTCACCTTGGAGCTACCCAGCGGCTATTAAAGCCACATAAATTATAATTTTGTTGCATTCACCCCTCCCTGCACACACATCCATTCCCATTCCTAAATTTTCCTATAACTTTTTCCCCCCAATCTTTCCTTGGTCATAAATTCATATGGCTAGTTTGTTGTTGTTTTTTTTTTTGGGGGTAAGAGGCTATTTTTTGGGGCAGGGAGGGGAGTTGGATAGCGCATCGTTTTTACCTTCTCCATATTATGAGAGACAGCAAGTGAAATGAAAAAGTTTGACACCATCCCCAACGAAGCCCGAAAAAGCTAAATATGATGTGAGATTTGTGATTTTTTGTGAGATACAGTGGATATAATTGTAATATTTACAAGATAAATAGATACTTAAAAACAAAACTGAATATAGGAAATATAAGAAATAAATAAATTATTATATTCTTAACAATAAACTTGAAATTTTTGGTTTGAATATTTATTTTTCTTATAGAGTGGATATTATAAAAATAATATCATTATTGATGATTTTTCAAATAATTTGTAATTATATTTATTAGAATAATTTATTATTTAAAAGCCATACAATTTTTCTTTATGAATTTCGAGACATTTTAGTTTTATTTAAACTGAATAATATACATAAATTCTGCCTAAAAAACTTTATTGCCTTCCACTCCTCAGATTCCTAAATTTATTCAATTTTTCTTGAATATTTTCCACTGTCCTTTCCCTGCTCCTTTCCATGTTTTGACTTTTGTTTTTTTTTTTTTTGGTGAACTCTTCCGCCGCTGTCCATCGTTATTAATATTTACCTAAGCTGCGATGATTGCCAGTCTCGCAAAAAAGCTAATAAAGTTGGCCAAGCGAGTAAGCGCAGCGGGTTTATGAGTTGCAAACTCCACACAAGTCCCCCATCTCCCTCTTGCCACTTTCGGTTGCATATAATTTACGGCTTTGTTAATGACATTTAAACATTTAAACACATGCGAGAATGGGTCCAAAAATGGCAACAACAGCCACAATTGACACATGGCATGAAGGCAAACTGCAAAATGCAAACTGAAAACTGAAAACTGCATTCTCTCCACCGAAAAAGACTCCGAAACAAACCAATTATAATTGATGTGGCA
This sequence comes from Drosophila mayri, assembly GCA_008042485.1. NCBI lineage: Eukaryota > Metazoa > Arthropoda > Insecta > Diptera > Drosophilidae > Drosophila > Drosophila mayri. The sequence continues at coordinate 135,852 of VNJN01002114.1, read as the reverse complement.
CATTGCATTTATTTAATATTGTTGGCCATTGGCTTTTACACGTGTTTCGCCTCGTATTAAATTATTATGTGTGAAAACAATTAATTGTGCGGCAAACAACAACAACAAAAAAAAGCTGCCAGAAATAACAATAATGCTGAAAAAAACGAATGCTCATTATGGAAATCAGGCAGCAGACTCACAAAAGTAGGCAACAAAATGGCCTGCCAGGCGGCCAGTTTTATTGAAAAGGCATTAAAATGGCCAACAAACGAGGCCGCAGGCGTTGACAGGGAATCCGGGGGAATATCAATCCGTATTGGTGGCCAACATTGTTGATGCAACATTTAACATTTGTTGTTAAGGTCAACATCATTAACCAAAAAGGGGAACGAGAGTCCAAAATGGCAGGCGATAAATTATGGCAAGTCCTGTGGCGCAACTTTCAGTTGAAAAAGAGCAGAAAAAAGTGCAGCAATTAAATATTTGCTTAACTGCACAAAAACACACACACACACATGGCTGCAACTTTTTGGCCACAACTCATTTGGCGGGTTTGCCCGTCGCTTCCGCTGGCGACCTTTTGGCCCTGCCACAAAAATGGTCAGAGGAGCAGACAATTCAAATTGAAAAATTATATGCACTTTAGGTGTAGAGTTCAGAGCGAGAGTCCTGCGAGTCCTGGCTGGTTCTCGTCTTTTCGGCGCCGCCGTTCGCTTGACGAACGAAGCGAGTGAAAAATTAATAGCAATTTATTTAACGCCCCCTTTTTGGTCCTTCAACCCTTCTCTGTGCCGTGTTTTTTTCCCCACATTTTAAATGTATTTTTATGTATGTACGAGTATTATTGCGGACACTGTAAGGTCAAGGGTTAAAGGGGGGGGGGGGGGGGGGGGGGGGGGGGGGGGGGGGGGGGGGTCGAAAGGCTGTTAAAAGTTTAAAAATTATTTGCAATTAAAGCGAACAAATTAAAAAACTTTCCCAATGCAAAAGTCACAAATTATTGTCCATGGAGTTTTTGTATATTTAAAATATGTACAAAATGATTACAATTAGTTGGAATAATAAATAAGGCCTATAGAAATGAGTTTTCTATTTAAAAAGTAAAGATTTATTGTCAGAAAATAAATAGAGAATGTAATTATAATTAAATTTTATATATTTCTAGTTGAAAGTTTTTGTTTAAATGTTAATAATTAGCTGGAAAAATATTTATTAAACTATGCAATTGAACTCTGTAGATTTTTACTTCAGTTTTCTATTTTGAAAGTTATAATTTATTGAGGATAATATCAAAATATATTTAAATTATTTATATTCCTATCTTGAATCCTATCTAAATATTTCTTTAAATATTTATAATTAGTTACAAATAATTATTCCACTCACAAATTGAACTCTCTTCATTTCCACTTCAAAATCTCAAATAAAAAAGAAAACCCAACTGTCTGTAGATAATTTTTTATGGCTCTCCTTCCCCCTTAAACAAATCATCATCATCATCCTTGAGAGTTCCTGTTTCCTTGAGGATATCCCCTCCTGAATTTTTCCTGAATTTCCCCCCTCTCGCAGTTTACACCTGCACTTTTCCACATGTCAGACTACAATTTAAACTTCTTGTTTCTCAGTTCATTCTCTGTTTTCCCTTCTTTTTTTCATTTTTAACTTACTCCTGAGATTTATATCAACTTTCACCGTGAGGGCCATAAATTATGTGGCTCCGTTTCTCACATGGAAATTCCTTCGACAATTTCCCGGCCCCTCGCCCAAGCCAAGTCCCGTGGGTTTTTTCACTTGTGACGTTTATTGTGCGGTTGTTACTTGATATATTTAATGAGAAATGTTGAGCAGGGGAATTGGAGAATTCCAAAGGGGAAAGGGGAGAAAGTAATAGTACTTAGTACTCAGTATTCAGTACGATATAGCGCTGGCTTTATATATATCCTTGGACATTCGTGTACATAGTGAGAGGAGATTGCACTTGAAAATGACTTTAAAGGAGATTTATAAAACAAGTTTAGAATTGCAGTTGTAAAAGGTTTTATTTTTTTATGGGAATTGTTTAAAGAAGAGTGTAGTTTAACTCTAAAGATGATGTGGAAATAACAAAAAAAATATGGCTTGTTAAAAATAAATATGTATTTTTAGGAGGAAAAAAGTTAGGCAAGTTCTAATCAAAAGCCACAAGGTTCAGGGTTGGCTTAAGTTACTAGAAAAAATTCTATTACTTAGAAGCTGATTTCCAGTAAATGAATAATAATATTCTAAATGAATTCCACAACTTAAATCTTAATGGCAATTCCAGCTAAATGAGATAAGAACATTTACACAAAACAGAAACAGTTTCAACAACAAGACACCCACATAAAAAATAGCACTTCCCTTGCTTCACTGGAAAGATAATCAAAAACAAAAAAACCCCCAAATTCCTTTGACTAAGTCTTGATAATACAAAAAATATTATTGTAAAAATGTACAGCAGCTGCTGGTCTTAATTATTGGTAAAGGAAAATCACAATTTTTAACCCGACACGTTTCGTTAATTTACCTCAAGATTCTAGTTTCGGCTTTTATAAAAAGTGATAAATTTAATTTATAACACGGCGTCGCCTAATTTATGTTTGCCTAATACGCAACTAATTTTCGCGCAGGTCTGTGGAAAAATCAGGGCATCATCATTGAGAAAAACGTTTTATTTATAAACAATTAAATTTGATTTGTCGCTGCTGCGTTGGCCAACGAAACGAAAGAGAATTTTCTTTCTCTTTTTTGTTTCAGGCTGAATGATTTATGGAAAATTAATAATTTTTAAATCCCAGAGATACTCGGCGAGTATTTCGGTTTTTCTGCGCATAAAATATTGAGAAATGCGGCAGTGGATAAAAGTATTTCCCTGTTAAATGCGCGTGTTAATCAATTTTCCTCCCATCGGGGAATTAATGCAGAGAGATCATCATGATCGCAATGCAAGTTAATGAACCCGCCAAACGTAACACACGTTCATTGTTCTAGCTTCTGGCAATAAATTAACCGAGCCGAAGTCCGGGCTCACACTTATCAGGCTTTCCCTTCCCAGGATCGCTGGATCGGTGGAGATAACCCCTAGTGATCTTCCATGATTCCACGAGGTACTACAACTAGCTCTGTCTCTGTCTCTGTGGCTAGCTCTGTCTCCGGCAAGGTACGTCAATGGCCCCCGTTTTGTGGGGGGATTCATTCATTTGAAAAAAACCCTAATCAGTTTTATTTTTCTTTGCGGCGGCAGCTGCGCACCGCAGATAAGCGCTAAAAAATTGGGTCGCGTATTTCGCTATAAAGCAGTTAGATCAGACATCATTATGTTTCCCTCTCGATCTCTCTTTCGTTTCATCTTTTTGCGCTAAACATTTCTTTGTGGCGTCGTTAATATTATTATTTGTTTCTTCTTTTTTCCGTTGACCTCAAAAAGAATAAAATAGAATAAAAGAAACACAAAACTTTGAGCTTGTCGCTTGTTGTTATTTTTGTTTACGCATTTCGTCAGGCGACAGGTGCGCTTCTCTATATCTAATAGATACTATATAGACATCCATGTTCACATTTTTTTGGTGGTCCACCTACAGTGCGTTTCGAAATTGTGGCTTCATTTCATGGGAATTAGTGTTGAGTCAAAAATGGGGGTTAATCGAAATAAATGTTTTAAACGAAAGGGTTTAAAAGAATTTTGATAGAATCTTGTATAGAGAAAAGATTTATCAATAGATACATGTTTATAAATTTAATAAATAAAACAATAACACAATTGATAAAAGTGTAAATAACGAACTATTTGTGGGACTTGTTACATAAATAATATCGATTTGTTTTCGATTAAAGATACGAAATTATGAAATAAGCTGTATTCATATATTTTCATATATTATTTATATTTTTTATATATATTTGATATATTGTATATATTTTCCAACCCCACTGTATCCATTATTCTCCACTGGTGACATCGGTCGGTATTTTGTCAACATTGTTTGCTTGCCTTTGGTGTTGTCACTTTGAAAGCCAAACGATCTCCCTTTGGTCGATCATCTTTTACGGCCAATTATGTGCGCTATTATGGCCAAATTCCCATGTCACTCACTGCATAAAGCATTTCGGCCCCAGCAAATCGTGAGATACGTTCACAAATTAGCTTTCTGTCTCCGCCAAGACATTATCTTGGTCTATATACACACACTCACACACATATGGGCCTCGTTCGTTTGATTTGTCTATTAGTTGGGCGGCAGCGGCGGGCGCTTCTGGCCCACCTACGAAGCGTGGCTATAATTATAGCCAAAGGCTTGTCGCCTGCAATTTAAACAGGCCAAATTGCAATGTCCAGTACAATTTACGATGACGAGCGCTTTGAAGCCGAAGCCGGAGCGTGTGTGGTCCACTGAAATTACTATCACCAGTAGTTTCCGGCTGAATTTTCGGCCAACTGATAAGTCAAGCGACATCCCGCCGAGTTCCGAAAATAATATTTACTTTTGAGGTTCACCTGATCGAACATCATCAGATAGAGCAAGGTTTTGGTATTGTTTTCACACTGCCTAATCCGTAAACCCAGTTTAAGTCCAGCTCCCCGGCCCTGATCCGCTTTCAGTTTGTTTACGCGCACACGCGCCTCTTTCGAATCGATTGAGTAAGCGATAGTGCTCAGTTCTTATCAGCTATATGAATATTATTACCCCGAATATTCTTGGAAATTCGAATTCCGATTTTAAGGTGGAACAATGAAAGTACACATAAGAAAATTAGCATAAAAATGTAAAGTGCTTGTATTTCAAAATGAGATAAAGAAAAAGATACACGATAGGAATAAGTATCTCAGTTTATAAGCATTGAAAAGATACAAAGAATTATTTTTGTAGCTAAGAAAACATACAGGGATTTTGAAATAGTTTTTTTATTAAAGATTTTAGGAATATATATATATTTTCTAAATATTTTCAGACATTAGGTTTAGTAAAAACAGGAAGATTAAGCGAAAAACTTTCAACAATATTGTAATTTATCGAAATTATTGTAGATTGAAAATGAAAATAATATTACACATAATTTCTTAGCGTGTACTGGCCTTCTTTTCCCTCCCTCCTCCCCCTTTTATTTTGTACAGTTCAGATGAAATTTAATTAATTAACCGGCTAGCAACATGTGGCAAAGAAGGGGCGCGTGTGCGTGGCTTATCGATGCTAATGCCACCGAGGTTAGACTGTACCTTTGGCCACGCACTCAAGTGGTTAGGTTAGCTGCTGGATTCCATGTGCGTCCAATGGCCCAATCAATTCAGGGGAAATCAATCAATTTTCAACTTTAACTCAAGTGGCACTGGCTCCCCTGAAATAAACACTTGAGTCATGCACACCGCCTGTCTGCTAACCGCCAGTTAACCCCCGGGGCTGGCGGACGGACGGACATCTTTTGTGGGGCTTTTGTTAAAAGGTAGCTTCAATTGGCATTTCCGCTGTCAGTTCATCGCAAAATATAATAAAAATAACTACAACAACTAAAGCGCATAAGAAGAATCCGGCTGACGCATCAGCAGCAAATAACAAATGGAAGTTACCTTTTGTAAACGTGTGCACCAAGTATCTGTGTGAGTGGTGTATCTGTATCTCACGGCTGCCATTTTCATTTCCATTTCCATTTCGTTTGCGCTGCGCCTCGGTTTACATTTAATTGATAACGCCGACGACGACAACAAAGCGCGTACATTGTGAGCGGCGGTTTAATGTCCGCTCACTGAGGTGTCTACAGTGATCACTCGATATTAGATAGTTAACATTTTGTAACAATTGCTAATTAAGGACTTTTTCCAAAATCTATTCCTTACAAGAAGTATTTTGTATGAAAAACAATATTCTTAAGCTTCCTTCCTCGCTAGTTACCACTGTACGCATTGCGTTCTATGGTTTCTACGGTTCTAGGTAGGCGTTATCGCTGCGGTTTACAACCGACAATCGCATACCGACAACCTGATTAAGTGTGGAAAGTGCTTATGCTTATGCGGTCAGCCAGAGCGGGACGGAGAGAGCAGCTTGACTCCGCAGATAACGAGTTTGTTCGCTTCCAGTGCGCCTGTGTGAGTGGGAGTGAGCCAACAACAGGTGGCCATGTGGCAAGCAGATACAAATACGTACGTAAACATGGCAAACAGGTAACAAACTGGCTGGCAAATGGCCGCTTCTGTTGTCTGTTGACTTTTGTCATTTTGGGGGAGAGGCAGGACTGACGTCAGCAGTTGGCTGCAACAAGCGTGGCAGGTAGAATAACATTGGAATTTGAGTTTTCATTTCAATTGGAAAATGAAATAGAGTTTCCAAACGGAAACGGAAATTGTTATGGCTGTCGAAACGATGAGGGAAAGCACATTTTCCCCGTCCGTTTGTTTTTTACCAGCAGCAGCAGCACAAACAAATTAGGATCGCTATAAATGTATTATTTTTCTCCGCAAGCTAAAAACAATAAACACGGTGTCACGTTGTCGAACAAAACTAATTACGATACATAATAATAGTTTTCGAAATTGTGTGTGTGCGTATTTATGTTTCGAAGGGGAATTTGTGATCTCATCTCGAGTGTAAATTGGTTATGCGTTGATGATAATGACTAATAGCGCAATGCGCGTTAATTGAAATTCATGAGTTAACCGGCAATGAGGCGTCAAAGTCCATAAAGTGATACAGTGGGGCTTATAAATACGTGAAAAGAAGATACTTTAAAAAAAAGGTTTTAAGCTCACCAATTTGTAGCTACGTTTCACTGTGCTTTGTTGACGCATACAGCTCAGGTCGTGCAAATAGTATTTCAATTATGATAACGATCTTCCAGTGTCGTGAACTTCTGCTGTTGTTTTTTGCTTTGCAAACCGATGGATGTGAAGGTGAGACTGCAATAATTGAAAGAAAGTTCAACGTCTGAAAGGTAAACAACACACACACACACACATACCCAAGCGTCGTTCGATAGAGAGGCAGAATCGTTGGGAAAGTACCGCCAGTGGGAGGGGGCTAACAACACGTGTTGCCATCTGTCCGCCGAAAGCGCCGCAAATCTTTCAACGCTGCCGCTAAGTGGAAAAGTGGAAATGGCTCCACTTTCCCTTTCATTTTCACTTTACACCGCGCTGCACCTTTAAGCGAAGAGAGAGGATGCTGCATTTGATGCGTTCAATTTGTTGCCAAACAAATCAAAATCAAAGCACAAACAAAAAAAGATTTGATTAGCATCAGCTGTTGAAACATTTGATGGGATGTGATGTGCGCCCGACGCTCTGCTGCATTTTGTTTATTTTAGGCCTTTGTTGATTGTTTGGCTTAGTTTTCGTTCTTTTTTTGTCGCAATTTTCCAATTGAAGTTGAACTTTTATTGGGATCCCACAGCTGAGCGCAGCTTGTGTTCTCTTTTGACCCCACACTCGCTTTCTCTCTCCCTCTATCTCTCGCTGTGGGGTCGTTTTGTGCTCTTCTTCCTGCTCACCTTGCATTGTTATTGCTTTTGTTGCCGCCACTCCACCTCTACCTTCGCTGGAAGTGGAACTATGGCCATCTCTTTCGCTCCGCGACTCTTCGTCTCTCCGCTTTCATTTCATTCTTCACTGTTGTCCGTCGCGCTCGCGTTTCGCGTCTGAGTTCTCGGCGCATCTTTTTTAATTTCCATTTTAATTGAAGTTTTCTCGTGTTTTTATTGCATTTAACGACGCTCGAATCAAAATCGTTTTCCAGTGCAAATCTCCAGAGTCACAATGTTTCGAAATATCAAACAAATATCTGCGTTTACGACTCGGAACACAGCAGCGCACAAAAAATGGATCGTTTTCGGTGGTCGCTTTTGATTTGGCCTGCTTTGTGGTCTCGTTCTTCTTGCCTTGAAACAAATTAGAAAGTCGTTAAATTTAAAACAAATAAATACGAGCGCTTGTTATTTTAAACAATTTTTATTACCTGTGCGTTGGTGTTTTGTTTTTTTCGTATTCGCGCTCTGCATGCCACACAAATTAAGCAAAGAATAAAACAATGTCAGTTGCGACGCTGGTGACGGTCCAATATGGCGAGGTAACTGTTTTCTTTGCCACACCAAATATATACAAGAACGTAGAATGAGAGAATATGGAAAAGCTGCCTCGAAGGGCGTTAGTGATGAGCCGATCAACGATACAATCGATTATTATTGTTGTTTGAGTATTTTAAAATCTTAAAAACAATTAATATTAATAAACATAATTAATCCTTAATTTCTTGATCCTTTCCAGACCTGCCGAATCTGCCAGAAGGCCTTCGCGAATGTGTACCGCCTGCAGCGGCACATGATCAGCCATGATGAGAGCGCCTTGCTGCGAAAGTTCAAGTGCAAGGAGTGCGACAAGGCCTTCAAGTTCAAGCATCATCTGAAGGAACATGTCCGGATCCATTCCGGGGAAAAGCCCTTTGGCTGCGACAACTGCGGCAAGCGCTTCTCCCACTCGGGCAGCTTTTCCTCCCACATGACGTCCAAGAAGTGCATCAGCATGGGCCTCAAGCTGAACAACAATCGCGCTTTGCTCAAGCGCCTGGAGAAGAGTCCCGGCTCTGGAGGCGCCGCCCGCCGCTCGCCCTCGGATCAGGCTCATAAGCAGGAGCAGGCAGCGGGGCTGCCGGGATTGCCCAATCCCATGATCTACTTTGCCAGCGATGCTCAGGGACAGGCGGGAAATGCGGCTGCCACGCCCTTCCAGCCCTTCCATCCCACGAACTACATGAATGCGGCCCTGTTTTCCTTCCCCAATCCCTTCATGGCTGCCGCCGCTCTAGATCCTCGCGTTCATCCGTACAGCATCCAGCGGCTGCTGCAACTCACGGCTGCTGGACAGCAACAGAGAGAGGAGCAGGAGCAGCACCAACAGCAGCAGCAGGAGGAGCGTGAGCCCGAGGAAGAGACGCCCGATGAACCCAAGCTGGTCATGGATATTGATGAGCCAGAGATCAAGGACCTAAGGGCACCCACACCCGAAATCCGAGAGGAGGCAGCAGCTCCGATTAAGCAGGAGCCCAGCAGGGAAGCCTCGCCGGTGCCCGAGAGTGCTCCCGCTTCACCGCAGGAGATTAAGCAAGAGCAGGTACAGGAACCGCTGTCGGTTGAAGAGGCAGAGCCACAGCCCTCGGTTGAGGAACCCGCCATACTTGAGCAACCCGCCGATTTGCGCTGTAGTCGCTGCTCCAAGCAGTTCAACCACCCAACGGAGCTAGTGCAGCACGAGAAAGTGCTGTGTGGCCTGATCAAGGAGGAACTAGAGCAGCATTTCCATCAGCAACAACAACAGCAGCAGCAACAACTGCAGCACCAGAACACGTCCTTTGTGATGCCCTCCGCCAGCGAAGAGGACGACGAGGATGAGGAGATGGAGGAAGAACCGCGACAGGAAAGCGGCGAGCGCAAGGTCCGAGTGCGAACGGCCATCAACGAGGAGCAGCAGCAGCAGTTGAAGCAGCATTATTCCCTGAACTCGCGACCCAGCAGAGATGAGTTCCGCATGATAGCCGCCCGTTTGCAGCTCGATCCGCGTGTGGTCCAAGTCTGGTTCCAAAACAATCGATCTCGCGAGCGCAAGATGCAGAGTTTCCAGAGCAATCAAACCACACCGGTGACCAACAATGAAGCGCCGCCATCGCAGGTGTCACGTGAGGATCAACCCTTGGATCTGTCCATCAAGCGCGATCTGCTGACGCCCAAAAGCGAGAGCTCGCCACCTTACATACCGCCCCAGAGCGTTGAGACCCTGAACCCTGAGGCCGCCATCAATCTAAGCCGAAAGTTCTCCAGCTCCGCCTCGATGTCGCCAGCCTCGATTTCACCCTCATCCGCGGCAGCCATCTACTTTGGCGCTGGCCCGCCACCTTCGCCGCCCAACAGCCAACTGGAAGCAGCTCCTCGAACGACCAGCCAGGCCTTTCCGGGACTGCCCTACATGCTGCCCATGCCCCGACTCCCCATGGAGGCCCTGTTCCAAATGCGTCCCGGTGGCGAGTATGCCCCCAATCATCCCCTGATGAACAGTATTAAGCTGCCCGATTATCGCGGCACAAGTCTGAGTCCCGGCGGATCAGAGAAGCGTTCGTGGCGCGACGATGACTCGCGCATCTCCCACGAGGACGACTTCAGCGGCGGACTGTTGCCGCCAAAGCCAAAGCGAAGCAAGCAGGAGACCCATGGCCATGCCGGTGATCCCGATCTGCCCTTTGTGTGCGATCAGTGTGACAAGGCCTTCGCCAAGCAGAGCTCCTTGGCACGTCACAAGTACGAGCATTCCGGTGAGTGTTAATTAATTAATTAATTATAATGTTAATTTATTAAAATTTTGTTTCCTTTAAAAAACAGGTCAAAGACCCTACCAGTGCATGGACTGCCCAAAGGCCTTCAAGCACAAGCATCACCTCACGGAGCACAAGCGTCTGCATAGCGGCGAGAAGCCCTTCCAATGCTCCAAGTGCCTGAAACGCTTCTCCCATTCGGGCAGCTACAGCCAGCACATGAACCACCGCTACTCCTACTGCAAGCCCTACAGGGAATAGGTAAGCGACACCTCAGTGCCGCCCACCTGCCAACCAGGAGCAGTTCCCCAACCGCCGGGAGGAGCGCCGCCAGCGCCGACGTCTAATCGCGGACGTCGTCGCGTCCAGGCGATGAATCCAGCCTATCCGCCGCACCAGCATCCTCATCATCCACATCCCCTGGCAGCCATGGCCGCCTATCAGCAACAGCAGCAGCAGCATCATCATCAGCATCGGCTGGCCTGGAATGGAGCCGGGGTGATGCTGCCGCCGCCGCCCAGTCAGCAAACACATCGTCCGCCGGCTCCGCATCCGCCGCCGCTGCTTTCGGGCGCGGGCTTTGGCCAGCCGCCGCCAACAGCAACGCAGTTCTTTCACCATCATGGAGGACTGCTACCACCACCGCCCCCGCCGCAGCAACAGCAGCAGGTTGTGGGCACGCCCACGTCCTCGCCCGCCTTTGACTTCTTCAATGTTAAAATGTTTCCAAATTAAGAAAGAAACGGGTTTGCGTCCCAGCTAGCCGCCAGCTTCTGCCACGGGTGGGAGAACTTGCTTAGCGGGGACATGAAACCAAAAGCAGTACACGACTTACAGGCTGTACTTAATATAACAGACGGAACCAGAAAAATCTCAAAACGTGCAGGAACACACAACAACACACAACACATGAGCACCTTTAGACCGAGTCGGAAGAGAGAAATATTTTTTATAGCCATTTAACCTACCAAAAACAAAACAAAAAAACCAAAAAGGAGGAGCAGCGAGAAAAACCCACAAAAATAACCTTTCGTTTGAGCGAATTTATTATTTTTATTATTATTATATTTTACAAATGTTACTCCACTTTTGTTTTTTTATTAGTATTCATTTAACGTTTACGTTTTAGCACTTAAGTTTCGGTCAATGATATAGAAATATATCAATTTTTTTACAATATATATTATGGATTAATGTTTTTAGTTTATAGAAGCTGGCAACCCAGTACCAAGTGCTGCAGAATACTCAACAAAAAAGCATATATCCTAGATGGAATAAATATGTGTATATTTTTACGATTAATGTATATTTGCTTAAGTTTTTTTTATATATTTTTTATTCCTTAGTTTCACCTACAAACCTCCGGACCAAAAAAACAAAAGAAAGATAAGTAACGAAAACAGACAATACCGAGACGAGACCAGAGTTACAGATACAAAAGTATTATGCAGCAAAAAACTGTATTAAAAAGCCACCAACAAACCAAACACAACATTGTAAAGTCCACGCCCCCTTTTTTGTTTATATAGTTTAACATTTATATGGAAAACCCACCGCTTAGCCGCGCGCGTTTCAAGCTCTCTCGCACTCTCTTTTACTTAAGGAACTTTGTCAAAAAAAAAGTACTTTCTCGAACTACGCTTTAGTCCCCTAACCTCGTAACCTCCTAACCCTTAATCCGGAGCACGAACACCTACAAGATCATTCCATTTTTGGCCAGAGCAGGTGCAAACTTATATGCATTTAGGCCTACGGCTCGCCGCTCGCTACTCGCCAATCGACAGACAGAGACAAGTTTGTAAAGCTAAAATATTCGCAAAAACCCAACTAAATCTAAATCTAAATGCTAAAATTAAACTCTAATGCTAACATTAACATTTAATATATATATATACGAAACGAAACACACAAAAACTTAATTTGGCCTTACTAAAGATTATTTAAAAATTAATGAATTAATTCAAAACTGTGCTTAGTTATTAGGTAGAAAGAAGCAAACGTTTGAATAAACTCAAGCGAAAGAAAAACCTTTGGAAAAGTCTTGCAGAAAAACATAAAATTAGCTAAATTCCATGTGCGTATTAAATGTAAAAAATCGAAAAAGAAAAAACCCAAAAAACCTATTAAACTATCAAAGTGTTTGCCATGACAATAAATTTTACGACTATGTAATTGATAAACAAAAATAATGCTTTGCTTAACCAAAGAGTCAAGTTCACTTTTAAATCATTTCAAACTATTTTTAAATTGTAAACAACAAGAAGATCAACAAACAAAAGGTTTCCAGAACAACGAACATTTCTTTTTTGATGTTTAACTTTGTCCCAGGAATTTAATGATTTTTCTTGCTTTTCCAGAACACAAAAAACCGAAAAAACAACAAAAAAAAACTCACAAAAAAATGCATTTAATACTTAATTAATTTTTATATATTTGTATTTTTAACTGAGGAAGGTGAGGAATGTAGGAGGAGAGTATATATATATATATATATAAATATGTGTAAATATACATATATTTTTTTGTAAATTATTTCGCAAGAACAAAAGCTAGAGAATCCAAAACAAAAACGCGCCCTGTTATACTCGAGTTGAGATACTTCGGAAATTCAGAAATAAACAGCCAGCACACGTTTAGCATAAATTTAAAATAATTACCATTACTACCGTAAATACTTAGCCTAGTTAATAAACCCTTAACAACAACAAAATGTTAAACTTTAACATTAAAAAAAAAAGAAAACACTCACTTATTTTTAAGCGCAAATACTATGTGGTTTTGTGATGGAGAAGAGTTGAATGTTGCCACCAGCATGGGTATTTGCACTCTAGGGCCTTATATGAAATACACACACACTACACACACACACAATTGTTAGTTATTTAAATGATACAAACGTCGTTTTTTAAAATTGTGTTCCAAACTCCGCACTCCGTTCTTTCCGCCTCTAAATCTCTCTGTTAAAGTTGTTCACCACCTACCACCACCTACCACCACCTCAATCTTTGTGTAAATATACTAAGCGGAGCAGGAAAAGCAGTAATTGTACTCGTGTATTATTTGTTTTATTTTTTCGTATGTTCAACAATAGCGATTAGCCACATTTAAGTTACCAATTAAGTTACCTCGTTGAAACGGCATCAAATGTTCATTTTATTGCTCAAACCGATACAAAAACAACATCTGAAAAATATATATTAATAAATAAATACATTGAGAGACAAAAGAGAACAACAAACAATTCAAAAAAGTAACTTATATTTCAAATATTACGCATAAATGTATTTTAATCTAAAAAAATCTAAATCAAAAAAAATGATTCAAATGGATAAAAACACGCATTCATAAATAAATGAATAAAACATTTTTGTCTTGATAAATTTACAAAAAAAAATATAAATAAAAAAAAACCAAAAACAAAAACCAATTATTATAATTATTAAATTTACAACGTAAAAATAATAAACAAAAAAAAAATTATTAAAATTTAAATACCAAAGATTTGTTATTTTTGGGTGGGTTTTTAGGGGAAAAAAGATTGAACTTTTTGGTTTGATAGATTGAAATGGAAATATTTAAATAAATAAAACACATATCTTTTATTTTTGTTTAAATATTCTTTTCCATTTTATTAATTTGTTTTTAGTAAACTAATTGGCCAAGGCACACACACAGAGTTTGCATTTGCATTTCCCATCAATTAGCTTCGATTTATTCTCTCTCACTTTTAAAATATATGCCCAATTTATACATATATACTTTCATAGATATATGTATATATATATTCATAATAAAAAACACACGCACATACAAAAACTGAGGCTAATTAAATAGAAAAAAAACAAATCCAGTTTCCATTTCATTTTTTAAGACAAACAAAAAAATTGCATGTACTCTCTCGCTTAAATATTTATAAGGGAATTAAACTAGATTACGGTTAGAGGCGTTCACTATAAACTAAAAAACATCTTAGGGCGCTATACTCAACTTTAGGCATAAATTACAAATTAACTTGATTTGCTTTACAATATTACATTATTACATTTAAAAAATAATTACAATTTCCTTAGCATTTTCTCGTGGAGAGTTTCCTTCTTGTGTTGAATTTTTCATTACAATATATATATTAATCTTTTTAATTTGGCATTCAACAAATTGTTGGTCTAACATTGTATCTCTAAGTTTGTTCTTTTTTGGGGGGTTTTTCAGGGGGAGGGAGACGCGTTAGAAGACTTTTTCCAAGAGCAGTGATAGATGATTGATTGATAGAGATAGAGCTCTGTTTCTTTTCCCCTAGATTTAGATTTAATTAGGCTTATAAGACCCGCTTATATCGCGCTGCCGTGCGACTTTTGTTTTTGGCCTCCATTTCCTCTACTCCAACGCACGCGCACACATCCCAAAATGGGGCCTGGACTTTACCAGCCTGCTGAATTAAGGTCCAGCGCCAACGATGGGAAGTGGGTACCAGTGGAGAGTGAAAACTGGAGAGTGGAGTAGGGCTTGGTTAAATTCGCGTTCTCATCTCATTTTTTAAGGCATTGTTTTGTTTGTTTAGCTTTCTGAGCACCTGAAAATGTTGGATTTTCCAAGTTGATCCCCTCGTTTCACTAACAATTTAAATATTTATATAGTTTTGTAGAAGGATATATATAGGTTTTGTATACATTCTGTTAAAAGTCCAAGGTCCTGCTTCTCGACATATTCCGTTTCATTTTAAATTTATTCAGTTCATGCTCTGAGGCATATATATTTATATTATGTGTAGTTCCTCCTGCTCCTTCGCTAGCTACTTTCTCCTATAATTTATATATAATATATATAGTTTTCATATATTAGTCACCCGTTATCTTCTTTTGCTTCTTTTTTTTTGTGACTATTTGACTAACAATGATCTCTAACTCGGCCCACTCAGACGTAGACCGGCGCCTGATCGTCCGTCATATCCGGATGCTGTTTGTCGTCGAAGAATCGCCTAAAGGTAAATTCGAAAAATCCATGGAACTGGCGATCATTCAGATCGATATCGTCGCCGCTGCTCATGTTGGAATCGTTGGAGCGCAACTTCTCCGGATCCACGGGATCGAAATTGGATGTGTCCGTTGGATGCTTAATCTCGGGTATATACGGCGCCTTCTGCTTGCGCATGTCGGCAAAATCAATGCCCTTGAAGAAGTTGTGGCTCTTCACCTCATCCACGCTCTTCCCCAGCCGCTTATCCGCCGAGGCACAAAGTCGCCGTATAAGATCGGTGGCATCGATGGATAACCCAGCCTGCGGCGGAATGTGCAGCGTCTTTTCCCAGTTGATGACCTGCAAGAAGAATGGTTATTATATACTTTTAATTACGGTTTTAAATCATAAGCAAAGGCACCTTTTGTTGCGTTTCCAGTGGACTGCTGGCGAGGAAAGGCGGCTGTCCCACCAGCATCTCATAGAGGATGACGCCAACGCTCCAGTAATCGCACAATTGCGTATATCCACTCCGCTCCAGCACCTCGGGCGCTATGTAGTTGGGAGTGCCCACCAGCGAGTGGGCCAGGACTCTTTGGTGATCGCGCATTCGCCGCCTGCGAGTTCAGCATACTTTTATTAATTATTAACGATACTTTTGAAAATTAATTAAATATACAAAACTCGCCTTTCCAGCACCGTGGGCCTGGGACCATTCTCCGAGTATTCCTCCCAAGGTTCCATCGAATCCTGGCGTGAGTGATTGCCTGTGGAAGTAAATAATGGATTAATTTGTGTTTTATTTTTATTAATTTCTTTTTTTTCATTATTACCATTCTCTTGATAGTACTTGGAGTTGTGCGTCCATCGGAAGCCCGTGCACAGGCCGAAATCGGTGAGTTTTATGTGTCCGTCTCTGTCGATGAGTATGTTGTCAGGCTTGATGTCCCTGCGAAGATGAATTTATAACAAACATATATATTAAATATAAAATTCTTAAGAATGTTGTGAACATTTTTGAAAAATAAATACTAATACTATTGATATATCAATAATGGATCGATATTGACTCCAAAATATATGTATCTACATTGATTTAATATTCTGTTTGATATATCGGAACATTATAATCGATCATATTGTTAAATGCAATATTTTCATACATTTACAATTTGAATATATAAATGTTTACAATATGTTCGATATAAAATCGACTTTTTTCTTAAGATTTGTAATATAAAAAAGAAATTGATATTTAGATTGATACATCGGACCTTTGTAATAGGTAATTTATCCTAAATTTTCCAATATTATCATTATTACAACATTAATTTTAATATATTTCTATATTTTTAATTTTTATATATCAAAATTTACTATATTATCGATCTTAAGTCCACTTTTCCTTTCCAAGATCATCCCTACCTATGAATAAATCCCATTTTGTGGACGCTGTCAACGGCGGAAGTGACCTCGGCTATATAGAATCTGGCCAGTTCCTCCTCGAAGATGCCCTGCTTGATGAGCAGCGACATAAGATCGCCACCTGGAAACATAAATTAATTAATAAAGATCTTTAAAAAATTAAATTCATTATATTTCACTCACCCGGTATATAGTCCATCACAAAGTACAGATTGTCCTTGTCCTGGAAGCTATAGTACAACTTCACCACCCAATTGTTATCGGCCTCGGCGAGAATATCCCTTTCGGCCTTAACATGGGCCACCTGGTTCCGCTTGAGGACATCGGCCTTGCGCAGGGTTTTCATCGCGTACAGGTGATGCGAGGTGTCAATCTTACGGACGAGTGTCACCTCGCCAAAGGCTCCCACACCAATCGGTTTTAGCTTAACGAACATGCTCTTGTCCATCTTGGCCCGCTTCAGCCGGATGTAGTTGCTCTCCTTTTGGTTCAGCATCTTCCGCATCTCAATTTGCGTTTCGTCCGAGAGTCCCACCTTGATCATCTCCTTCTCCAGCTGGTTTTTGCGATAGGTTCGCTGGCGATACGACTTGATCACGTTCTCGATATGCTGCTCCATGAAGAACTTGAAGGCTTGCGGCGAGTACTGTCGGATGCGGATCTCCTTGCGCTCCTCCTCCTTCTCCTTGGAGATCTTTTTGCGTTCTGGGATGGGCGAGGCGTGCTTGATCTTCTTGCAGGCCGACGAGGAGGCGGTAGTGCTGGCGGATCCATTGCTGCCGCCAGAGCTGTTGGCTCCCGTTCCGGAATTGTATTTCGCTGGTGGTATTGGTGGTGTCGTCGCCAGATTGCTGTTGCTGATCTGTATGTTGTTGTTGTTGCAGTTGCTCGGCGGCGGTGGCTTGCTCTCCGGATTATTGTTGTTGCTCTGATATGGCGGCGGTGGCGGCAGCTGCCGGGGATTGGGACTGGGATTGCCATTGGTAAGCTTCTGCTGCTGCTGCTGCTGTTGTTCCCGCTCCCGCTGATCCCGTTCCCTTTGAGCCTGAAGGGCCCTCAACGCCTGGAATTGCGGCGGTTGCTGCTGCTGCTGGTGCTGCACTTGCTGCTGCACCTGCTGCACAGTGGCCGCCTTGGCCTGCATACTCTTGGCATACGAAGGCGGCTCTATGCAGGTGGGCTTGCCCACTCCTCCTGCGCTTAGCAAAGGCGGCGTCGTTGGCGTCGGTGGCTTGGACTGCTGGTGCTGCTGCTGCTGGTGATGGTGCTGCTGCTGTGCCGCCGCTGCCGCCTGCTGCTGTTGCTGCACCACAGCCGCTGACTTCTGGGGATATGAGGGAGGCGCCGCCAGCACATGAACCGGCGAGTTGCTCGCCGATGCACTTGAAGGCGACTGAGGAGCCACCGCCGTTTGGAGCACTGGCTTCTGCACCTGGGTGCTCTTCACGCTCTGCATGATGATGGGCTGCTGCGTCCGCGCTTGGTATACCCTAGGCTGGGGCTTCGCCAGCGGTGCCGGCGGCAGGGATACGGTAATGGGACTGGGCGATCCCGCCGACGTGGCCGAGTAGATGCCGCTGCTCGGTGATTTCCTGTAGTCCGATTGCTGTGACTGCGTTGGCGACTGACGGGATTGCATGGACGCCGTGTAGCTGGGCGGCGGCGGTGGCGGTGCTCCTACTACTCCCTGACCCGTCTGGATGAGATACGGTGGCGGTGGCTCCACTACAGCCCCGCTATTGCCTCCCGGATACATGGTCAGTGCCTTCATCTGTTGCGTTAGTTGCTGTTGCTGCGAGAGCTGCTGTTGCTGGGTCTTGATCCCGTTTTGGGTGATCACCGGCGAGGTGCCGCGCTGGGAGGCACTGTTCGGTGTTATCGGTGCTATCGCCGGCGGCCGATTCAGGGCTGGGGAACGTCGCTTCACATATGCCTGACTCCCGACAACAACGGCCGGAGGCGGTGGCGTGGCCGCACTACTAACGGAGGTGGGATTACGTGGTGGCGGCGCCGGTGGTGCCACCTCACTGAAGCCGCTGGGCGATGGGGAGAAGCCAGGATTGACGCCATTTCCGCCGGGTCGCGAACTAGGCTGATGGGCGTGGTGGGTGAGGGTGTGGGCATGGCTGTGCGAATGCGAATGTGGACTATCGGAGCGTGAGCTGCCCGCCCCGGAGTCCAGCGCCGGACTGCAGCGCAGGTAGTGATTGCTCGCCGTGTCCCGTTCGATGCTCGGCTTTCGGATCAGCTTGTTGGGCATCAAGGCGGTCATCATCTTTGGCACATGTCCATTCGCCTGGAGCGCCACTCCCACACCGACTCCAACTCCTGGCTGACCTACAATGGCGGGTGGCGGCGGACCGGATACGTCCGGTGAGGGGGACGCCGAGGGCGGCGGCTCCATCGGTGGCTTGGCATGGTGGTAGTCCGGAGTAAGTGCATCGTTCCGTCCATTTGTCGCCGTGTATCGCAGAGCTGTGTAATTCTGCAAGGAAAAATAAGTTAAACAAAAAGTTTTAATAAAGATTTTGATTACATTTATTAACTTAAGTTAAATCTAATTATAAATATAATACATACATATATGATAAAACCCCCTCTGAGCTACGCCCATTTGTGGTCAACATTCCTGCACTGCACTGCATCTGTGTTTGTGTGTGTTTAAATCAAAAACTAAACAAAAGACGAGCATACAAAAACAAAGAAAAACAAGGCGAACCAGAGGCTAAAACAAAAGGCCGAAGAAATGCGGTGGCCAAAGCAACGAAATAAAATTCTTGCCATCGTCGTGAAATTCCTAAAAGTCAAGCGTAGGCAATAAGTGCGAGCAAGATGGGACGATCGAAAGCAAAGGAGAAGGGGAGAAGGAAGCAAGATCACAGAGGGAGAGCAGAGAAGGAAAAAGAATAGCCGGCTGCCAGATGCGCCAAACACACAGATACATAACCCACACACAAACAAATACACTTGCAGCGAAGGTTGCCCTTGCTTCTCCATCTCGCTCGCTCTTTCACTCTCCCACTCTGTGTTTGGTGTCGCCTTGTTCTTGTTCTGCTCCTCTTTTTATACACTGCTGCTACCCGTTTTACGCGTTCTTTTGATGCCTCCTCTCCTTCGCTTTCCCCCATTCCATGCCACAATCTGTCTTTGCCCTTTTGTGACTGATCCTCGATTTTATGACTTTGCCTGCCCCGCTCCCCACTATCTTTCCCCTCTTTATATCTATGTACATTCGCGTTGTTTCCTTGACTGCTCGTCAATTAGAGATGAGAACTTGATGGGAACCCCAATTTGAGATTGCGAAGTAAAGGGTATTGTGCTCCAAATTATTAAATAATTTAATTATAATTAAATGACTAAATTATTTGACTCATAATTATTATCATTTTATTTAATGTCGTAAAATTCGTAAAAACAATTAATTATTTAAAAGTTTAATTCTCTTCACGAGCTTCTCATTTTTTTAAGATATTAAGAAAATATTTTTTTTTTTGTATTCCATATTCTTTTTAAGATACTTTTAATGATACAAAAATGGTATATATAGCATTTTTAATGATCCATATTATGGCTTTAAAAAATCATTCCATTTAGCAATACTATAACTCAGCCTCCCGAAACATGCGTCTCGGGATTTTAATGGGCATCAAATTAAATTCAAGGACGCGAACCAAGCGAAACCCGACAAAGACCCCCAGCAGACTGTGCGTCTCGTCGTCCATTTCGAAGACCCCAAAAAGCCCCCGCAATTTCCCCCTCGGATTCTTCTGGGCTCCCTCCGTCTTACATGAAAGCCAATTTACGGCAAATTAGCAAAAGCCAATGGGCGCACTAAATCAGCAAGTGCAACACAAGACCGCGAAAAAAGTGTCGCCCCACGCAAATTGGCATTTGCTAAATTCTCGAAATAAAATAAATTGGATTTACCGAGAGGGGATACGATACTTAGACAGGAATTGCCGAAACACTTTCGTTAATCCACTTTAAGCCCATTTGCTTTGCGGTCGCTGCAATTTGTAAAGCGATTAAGTCGCTGGCAAGGTCAAAGGAATTTTCGAATTACAAGAAAACACAAAAACTAATCTTACGGATGCCATCTTTAACCTGACATTTGTATCTCTCACCTGTGGCATATTAGTTGCCTCATCAAACAGGAAGGATGTTGTAACGGGGCAGAAAGAAAATTCTTTATTGGCATTTCAAGAAAATTTGCAATGGGGCAAACGCCAACAAAATACATCAAAACTGGGAATTCTTGGCCAACGTTCAGATATTTGTGTAAAAATGTGGGTACAGTGGGTATTAGCTAACGAGGATTATTTTATTTTAAGGGAGATATATTAGGCAAAGGTTTAAATTGTTTATAAATATTTTAATGAAAAAGTAGAAAATTAAACTTTAAATTAGAGATGAATTATAGTAGAATCAAGTATGATTTTTGCAAAGTTTTTTAAACACGGTAAACGAATTCCAAAAATAAATACAAAATAACGCTTAAATAGAATGTTGGTCAGCTTAAATCGTTTTTAAAATAAATAACTAAATAAAAACTTGAAAAATTTCCCCATTCGATATTTTACTGCAATTTCTATTCGTAATACCGGGTACTGAGAGGAAGGAATACCTCCTACCGATCGGACCATAGAAAACTATACATACAAGAAGCTATCGCCAAACATTCTGCCGCGCGCCGACTTTTGTTTGTGTTTGTTCTATATTTGTGGGGCTATTTTGTTATTATTAGAGCCAAACACACACTCGCCATACACAAAACATTCTTTTTTCGGCGATTGCCACTGCCGATATATGTACACACACATATATTTAGGTGAAAATTCCTAAGAAAAATAGCTAAAATCATTGCCTGAGAACGAAGAAAAATCAAGCGAAAGCGACCCACCACCGACAGGTTCAACAAAATCGCGAAAATTAGTTGAAAATTGCACCCCAAGGAATTCCATTTCGCTTGAAATGAAATGTGTCTCCCCATAAAATGACTACAGACAGCGGAACAGTGATATTGAAAGGTATACGAACAGGTAGAAATATTGATTTGGCGGTTGGGGATTATTTACTAAAGAAAATAGGTATAAATAGGTGTATTAAATTAATATAAAAGTATCTATAAAATCTTAATCTAAATCTTAATTTCCTATAACTTTCCATCACTTTTAGCACCCACTGTTTGTAAAAATATATTTTATAAATTCGCACCCAGTCTTAAAATGGGATTACATGTGTACGCTGGCCATAGCCGCACCAAATAAGTCACAGATTATATGGATGGGATCAGGCCAAGACCCTGAATCGGCATTGTCAAAGATCGGGCGGACTTCCCCAGTCATTGCCTCGTTTTGTTTACTAATTTATTTATGGATTATTTTAATTTTTTATTGTAATGGCATATGGCTCACTGTTAACTGCGTTGGCGTTGCTGCCTTTTTTGCGTTGAGATTTTTATTTATTAACAAAGTTTGTTATTTTAATTAATTTCTTTACATACTTATGCCGCAATCCAAGTCCCGCCATTGGCCATTATCGATATGGATATTTATGGCAGGGGTTATGCTTTTGGTAGCTAAACCCGGCTAAAATGCCACCAAAAAGAGGAGTTTTTTTAATAGTAAAGAATAGTTAATACGCTATAGAGAGGAAATATGCTTGTTAGAAACATTTTTAAGTTGGGAAATAAACCTTTATAGACACTTAAATAAAATAAAAAGCTCAGCAAAACCTATTTAAATTACCTATTAAATATAAATTAATTTGTATAAAAAATAAATACATTTAAAATGCATTTAAGTTTTGTAACAAAAAAAACCATAGCTTAAGCATACCTCCTTATATTTACAGGGTATTTAAGCGACTCAAAAACGTTTGCGTGGGCGTGAAACATGTCTGCTGAAAGTGTTGATCGGGCCCCTGCATAAATTCCGTATTTATTTATCGTCTATCGTTTATCGCTCTGCCATGCACTGCCCACATATATGGAGGAGGGGCACCTCCCCTATGAGCCATATATGAACAGATTATGGGTTTCTGGTATTTAGCGCTCAGCATGACCAATTAGCCGGGCCATTGTGCTCCAGCCAGAGGCGCAGGCGTAGGCCGTAAGCCGAAAGCCAGGCGAAAGTTGGCCAAAACCAAAGACCACTGAAAATCGCAGTCAAGAGCCGCTGAACCAATGCCAATGGCAGCAATTGCAGCATTAAATTGGCCTGTCCAAACTGGCCAAGTCATAACAATTAGCCAACTCCGAGTCCGAGTCTCCTTCGCCTTTAAGCATATATTTTTTTTATGGCCAAAAACCTGAGCAACGCCCATCGCTTGGATTAAGAGAAATCTCCTGCAGCTTGTGGAGAGCCCCTGGAATTTCTGTTTGGTGATCCGAGGATTCGAGGAGCCTCCAACAAACATACATACTATACATAAATAATTTACAGTCGCAGCAAACAGTAGCTGGCAAGTGAAGATCGTAAAATTTTAAATTGATGACCCGTCAGATAATATTTAAGAATTTTTATGTCCTCCTCCTGCTTCTCCTTTTCCGCTCTGAAAGCTCCTTTCTGCAGCTTCTTGGTTTTTTCTTAAGGCATGCGAAGGCGATTGAAATCTCTAATAGTATCTTAAAAATGCTGACAGAAGAGCAGTCATCGGAATGGGTTAGTCATCAGACATGGGAGCAGGCTTTGGAAGCCACAGGATGTGGTAAATTATTTTTCAGGAAAATAAAAATTAAGTAAAGAATAAGCTTAAATGTGTCATGGCTTCAGGTCAGGGATGTCCAGGGAATTAATTATGATGTTAAAAGTTCATATCTTTGATTAAAAATTGAATTTAAATTTAAATTATGCTTTATTTGAGTAAAATGTATCTGAAATTTAAAGCTAAAATATATTTTGAATAAATCAAAGACCTTTAAAAAAAACGGCCCTAAAATTCAAAATTTTCAAACTCCTTTTTCCAGTTTTAAAACTCCTTTAGCATAAAAAAAGAAGGGTATAAATAAGAGGAGTTACTTTTCTTTTAGTTTTTGGGTGGAGAAAAAGAGAGATAGCAACCAGTTAATAAATGATTATTGCAAGTTGTTTGGCTAATTGCAGAGATGGTGCTGAAATCTTTAACTGATCGAGCAAGACCAACTTGATCATTAGTCATCTACCTCTCTCTCTCTCTCTTTTGGATAATTGTCGGTTTTCATGGAAATCAATGGTATCCCACTCATCTCCTTTGCCTTGGCTATATATAATTTCGATTCTGATCTGTTGAGTTCACCGAGTGTGTGTGTGACGTCAATGAGCAAAATCCAGGGCAATCGCGTGTACGCATACAATGTAGAATACAGTGAAGGCTATAAATATTTTACTTGAATACTTAATAGAAAAAAAATTTGTTTTAATAAATTTTGAAATAATTTTCGAACTTAAAATACTGAGCATAGGATGCTGAAAACAGGAATTATAGTTTTTATTTAAAGTACGGTATTTTTTTAAAGGAAAACTTCATCATTACAATTTTATTTTCATTTCATTATTTTTGTATAGTAATTTTCATTATGTTTTTATTTAACTCTTTCTGTATTGTATTGTTATTTAAGCTTTTTACTTAATTAATTTCTTTTATCAAGTGCTTACTGTTCTCCTCTTTCTTTTGCTGGACACTTTGTCTGCCAGCCAGTTGGCTCCCACCCACTCAGAAGGCAGAAGGTCAATTGCATTTCGCTTGCCAGTTCATTAATTTCACTCCCCGCTCCTCCTCCCCTCACCAGTCTCTTTCTGTGCGTTTAAATATAGCTCGTGTGCTGCTGATTTTCCTCTCTCTTTTTGGTTTTTTTTTTTAATTTTTTTTGCCAAGCTTATGGCCAACTCCTGTATCCCCACAACTGACCACAGCTGATCCGCCCACCAAACTGCTCGACCGCCCACAGCCTGACCTTGCTCGAACTCTCACAGTCTGTGGCTCGTGCCAGTTTCTAAATGAAAAATATATTCCATAAATGTTTGTGTTTTAAAGGAATTAATTGAGGGGTTATTAGCTTAAGCCTGTTTAAGTATAAAAATATCATTTAATTCCTTAGAAAAAATATATATATTTTATACCTAAATCAAGAAAACTTCTTTTAACTTTATAAAAACATAAAAATTATTCTTTAGGCAACATAACAAGATCATAAACCCTTTACTATTCAGGCTCACTTTCTTAGTTTTATATAAAAAATTCACCCACGCTTCTCATAGACTTTGTTGTTAATGCTTTTGTGGCTTGCATTTTATCTGGTTGTTAGTTTTTTATTAGTTGTCGTGTATCTTTAGTTTTTTGTCTATTTTTTGTCTGTTTATTGTCGCCTCATTTGTCGAGCGACTATAAAACACTGTGATAAGCATTTTTAATGGCATAACTTCCACTGGAGGAGAGCTAATACCATCTTAGAGATGGCTTGAGCCGGGTCTAAACCGAGCTTAACTATGATGAGTTGAGTGCCAGTCTAAACGGTTTCTTAAATTCTTTAAGCCTGTTTTGTGGCTTAACTTTAAGTATCTTTCGGTGTGAGTCAGCGTTGAAAATTCCTCATGAATAATTGGGGAGAAAATTCTAAACATAATTTTTGTATAAGAAAAAAAAGTTTATAGGAAAATTATGTTTATTTTTTGGTGTCAAAAAAGCTTTATTTTTGATAAGAAGTCAAAATATTATTACATATGTATACAAAAAATTCGTAAATTTTCCCAGTAAACGTTTAAAGAAATAAATAATCTTTTTTTATATGAAAAGATACTTATAATTTCCTGGTAAACGTTTAATTAAAATTTATGAAATCTTAAGATTTTTTTTATTATGCCTATGAAATAGTTTTAATATTATTTTTGTAAATTCTTACATTAAGAATGTTTATTCTTATGCTCACCTGATTATTCCTATGATTATTTTGTACTTCAAATCGGGTTAGGTCCTGCTTGATGCTCTCAAGGGCTTCCGCCGTATATTTATCATTGGGGCGACCGCCCCTTTTTTCGCCCGCTGGATGCATTCTGCTGCTGCTGCTGCTTCGTTAGATATTTAGCACTCATATCACAAAATGCTCGATTGACCCTCGCACACACACAGCACAACACAGCACAACCCTGGGGCACATTGGCGGCCAGAGATTAAATTTTAAATAAATTTAGATTTTTTGCGTTATATTCCCGGTATTTGTTATTATTTAATTTGATGGTTTATACAAAATTATTCCACCTTTTTTGCATTTACATTTGCATTAGCATTTCAATTATGTGAATATTTGTGGAGACTTGGAGACTGAATAATGAACTACTTAGTCTCGGGTATGCGAAGGTTTACGATGCTTTATTATCTCGATCTTGATATTGTTGCTCTCAATAAAGATAAATGTGTTTGCACTGCTCCCGACACTGCTCACTGCTTGACTGCTGCCTGCACTCTCACCCCCCGTTTCTCGCGGTGTGGGCCTGGCCTGGGCTTTTGCTTTTGCTTTTGTTTGTCGTCGGATTATTTATCACTCGCGCGGATGGAGAATTCTTCCATTTCGCATTTGCATTTATAACAAAAAACTTCTCTCGCGCAACATTCATTTCGCATGTAAATATTTCTCCTCACATTTTATTTGTATTTGTATTTTTTTTGTATTACTCTTTTTGTATTTCTGCTTTATCACGGATTCTGCTCGGACCGCAGACACAATTCAAATTCGAAAATAGTTGGCCAGATCCGCACAAAGTCCCAGGCGATGAATGAATTTCATTTGAATATCTGAATATCAAAATATTAGTTGATTTTTCATTTGATTTGATTCTCGGCCAGCCTGGCCTGGCCTCACGGAATTTTAATTGATCCTCCACACGAATCGATGGCGGTCAAACTTGGAGCTGAAAATAGACAAAAAGAAAAAAAAATACAACAAAATTAGAAGACGGCTGAGAAAATTGATCAAACGAAAATTGTCACACGCTATGCGAAAACAAGGTTCAATTCCGATTCACAATCGCGTCGAAAAAAAAGATATACCCAAACTCGTCAGTCACCCGCAGAAAAATGCCCATTCAAATTTTTGACTCATTCGCTTAAAATTCAAAAATTCATCATGAAAACTCACAGTATCAAAGGTGACAACTACAAAGGATTTCAAATTATATAAAAACTTAAGATACTCTATTGAAAATAACAATTTTTAATTTAAATCTTATTTTTAATTCATAGGTTTATGTAGATTTATAAGAAAATAAAAATAAACCCTAATGTTTAAGTATCTAAAGTTTAGATTCTAAACTCAACTTAAACCTCTAATGACCCCTCTAAAAAAGAACACAGCTATTTGTTCGGTCAAAAAAGGCCAAAAATTCAACACTATTTAGCCCTGTTGATGGTCTGTCGGCTCATTTACATGCCGGCGACGTGAGTCACTGAAAAGACTGGGGGCTTAAAGACTCCACTGCCGGAAAATTCACACTCATTGTCCATAATTACCGGCTGAACTTGCAGAGGAAGTTCACCTGGAAATGCTGATTTTCAGAAAAATTTTTGGGTTGCCAAAGTTGCAACCGATGGAGGGATTATATTTGGGGGTTATTGAGACCGATGTGGAGTCCATAAATTATGCGCACATTATGTCATGTTTGAATTCTGGGGAAATGTAAAAAAAATCCCCTTTAACCAAACACAAACCCATTTTTATGACGAACTATTAAATTCACACTATAGAGAGGGGATCGGTAAATATACAGATATATATATATATATATATGTAGATATATATAAAGGGGTGGCATGCGCACCTGACTACAAAATAGCCATCGGGTGATAGATATGTAAACAAATACGAAATTTCGCCGAATTTGTGCCAAGTGCAAATGAGGAAGGAAACGCAACTGAAGTAAAGCGGAGGTTTATATATCGAAAATTTTGATACCCTATAAAAAAGGTATATAAATATTTTAAGGGGATAAACTTTTCATCAAGGGAAAACATTTAAATAAATTCTTAATCATATTTATTGTACTAATTTCCTGAAACTAAATTGATGGAAGTCTTTAAGTGATGATTCATAAAAAAAATACAATTGTTGAGATAGTAATACTATACAAAGAGATTTTTTTATTTGTTTATTTTATCTGCCACATATGGTTTTAATTCCTTTTTAAATTATGACTAAATCCAGTTAAGTTAAGGGGATTATTGTTCAGACATAAGACTTCAATAGTTCTGAGGAAACTGTGGGTCTTTGACTATAAATCAATTAAGAGCTTTAATATATTCCATATTTAAATTAAAATTTATTAGTATTTAATTTCTGCTTTATAATATAAACTTTTTTCCATTTAATATTCACATTTTTTGCTCATAGTTGGCATTCCTTTTGCTTCTTTTATAACGTTAAAGATAATGGAGCCATAGACATCTGTCAACATGACTCTCTGTGCCTCGATCTGCAAATAGCGTTTTGATTGCCCTGTAAATTTCATCTCTAACATTAAAAAGAGGGGCAGCAACAACAGGAAAATATGAGTTTTAATTATTTTGTTGACAAAACGTTGTTTTCTTTACTTTAATTCTATTCTCTTTTTTTTCTAGCAAAGGAATGTGAATTTTTTTGCCATGGGTTCTGACATGGTTGATAACAAGATCGTTGTATATATAGTAAACATCTCAGCCCCACGCGCCAAATCCAAATGTCAACAGAGAGATTGGCCCTGGGGGATATATAGTCGCCTCCCACAATAATTTGTTTTTGGTGCCAACTTGGGAAATTTTCGCATTCCTCGCATACCGTAAAGTATTTTTGCGCAAATATGGCCCCCACAGTGTGTGTGTTTGTGCATATCCAATAACTAATTAACAATACAAATAACTAAAATTCACTATATATATATTTTTTTTTTGTTTGATTTTGATGCGTTATTAAGCGGCTACGTTAATAGAATTTTTAATTGTTTAATTGCGGCAACACCACATAAAAGAGACTCAGCCGCTCTTCGCTTCATATCTAAAGCCCCATCTAAATGGCTTTTATTTTGTTATTTTTTGCGCTTAGGCAGAAATTCGTATTTAGCATTAATTGAGACATTTTTATTGGCAATTATACTACGCATTGAACATGGGCTTGAAAGGCCAATTGTGAAAATCAAGAGATAAAAATTCCTGGTTTAAAAATTCCATAAAAATTCCATTAAAAATTCCTTTAAAAATCCCATCCTAAAAGGGTAATCGGGTTAATTACTTCTAATCACTTTTGCCAACCTTACATCAACTATTTATTTAAACGAGATTGTGTTGATTTTGACGCCTTGAAGATGGTCTTTATTTACCTGAGAATTTTTACACTTTGTTGGCTCATTAAAACTGAAATTTGCAGTTCCTATTTGCAAATACTAAGGGATTGTATAGAAAGTGGAACGTCTAATCTGTTTTTGTGATGTAATAAGGCTTTTTATTATTTTAAAAGAAATCTAGTTTTTGTGTGCTTTAATAAGCTATGAAACAGTAAGAGAAAATTCAATAAATGTAAAGTTAAAATAAAACATTTACATAAAAATACATCGATAACTTATATTGTTATCTAATTTGAGCTCGAATTTTTGGTAAATCCATTTCCAGAAAGAAAATAAATTTTATAAAAATTCTTTTTAGAATATTTCTATATATTTCCCCATATATTTCAATATAAATCCCAATTTTTCGATATTTCCACATATTTCTCCATGTATCTTCTTATCCATTTTCCCTTTCAATATCCTATTTTTCCTACATAGAATCATAGATTGAAAAAAATCCAAGAGATTGAAAAAGAGAGCCGATCATCGACAGAAGAGCAGAACGCTCGAATGGGTGGGGTGGGGGGAAAAAAGGGGCGGTTGGGTTGGCAGG
The DNA here is from genome assembly GCA_008042485.1 of Drosophila mayri. Lineage (NCBI taxonomy): Eukaryota > Metazoa > Arthropoda > Insecta > Diptera > Drosophilidae > Drosophila > Drosophila mayri. Next base: position 106,312 of record VNJN01002114.1, on the reverse strand, counting down.
CAAAGAAGGGAGAAGGAGAGCAAGTGAGTGAGCTGAAACACGCTGCAGGGGGCAAACACTCAGGCACACACACACACACCACTCGGACACACACTCACACTGTGGCAGGCACAAAAGTGTGCGACGCGTCAGGGCAGAAGATAAAAATAGTATTAGTTGCTGATTATTATTGCAAAAATGCGCATTCCTCGGCAACTTATTTCGCAGCGCGGACAGGAGGTGGAAAAAAGGGGGCGGGCTGCTGCTGCTTCTGTTGTTGTTTTTGTTTTTGCATTTGCCTTTGCATTTGCTCCACTCTACGCGCTGCTCTCTTGTGTTTTCGTTTCGTTTTCCCTTTTTTTCTCATGCACTCACCAACACACACAGCGACGGATACTGGCACACACATACACACAGGCGTGTTTTCAAAAAGGGGGGGGAGGTGGGCGGTGGAGAATCGAAGCAAGCAAGAAAAACGAGCTAAATTGCATTTTCGTCGTTCAAGTCGCTCGACTTGCATTGCAGCAGCGCAGCAGTGGCAGTGGCGGCGATCAAGGAGGTGATGTAAAAGGGGGGTGGTGGCCCCTTGCACACTCTTTTTTTTCATTCAATATCTTCTTATGGTTTTCACAATTAAAACCCATATTAAAAAGCCATTTAAAAACAATACCTACAGACAATAATTTTGACAGCTGTTTTTCGCCAATTATATCTTTGTCATTAAGCCTTTGTGGTTTTGAAAATTTATTTAAAGAGAAAAATTTATATAGACTTTGCAAGTACTGTAATATAATATTTTTCATATATTTAAAGTAAATATAATAAATTTAGTTGGGTTTAATGGTTGTTATTTTGAGAACAAATAATTATATTATAGATTTTTGAAATAATATTATTTAGGCTAATTTTAGCCTTAAATCTAAGAAAAATTAAATATTTAATAGGGTAACAAATGGTTTTTTTTCCAAATTGATAATTGTGCTTAATAAAATATATTTATTTGGGGTAAAAAATACTCCATCATTATTTTAAGATGCTGATAGAAGAGATTTGAAGGCAGTTTGACTTTAATTTCCTTGAAATAATTAATAAAAAATAAATATATATATAATTTCTTTCAAATAATGTAATAATGTAATGTTATTAAAATAAATTTAAGCATTTCAAATATATTTATAAAATTAGCACATATTTTTAGCCATTTTTATTTTCTATTAGGGTTCCTGAATTAAACTTTTGCTGTATCGCTCAAACTATTACAGGGTATCAACCTTCCTTCCTTTCTTGTTTTATCGTTCATTTACTTTTAAAAGCAGCAGCAAGACAACAACAACAACAACAACAACAGCAGCAGCAGCAACATTGTATTTATTGCCCTGCTCTCAGAGTTTTTCGTATAAAAATGTTTGCCTGTGTGTGTTGTGGAATGCACACGATCAACGCCAACGGAGCCTCACCTGTTCCATGCTGCCCCGACAATCGACGTTGACGCTGGCAGAGGGAGCAGCAGCAACTACAAGAGGAACACCACCACCACCACAAACAACAACAACAACACACTCACATAATCCACTACGAATTGCATGCTGGAATGTGAATGGAATTTAAACAATTTTCAGCGTCGCTGACGATGACGCCGCTGTTTGCTGTCGCAAAAAAAAAAGAAAAACGTAAAAACACACTCACAAAAAGCAACAACAATTGCAGCGGTAACAACAATAGCAAAAAAAAAAACCATCAGTAGATACAATAACATTTTGCGCATTTGGGAGGAGTTTTTATTTATTTTTATTTCTTTGCGTTACTGGTCAAGCTTTTGGTTTTAGCTTTTCCCCCCATTTTGGCCTTTAGTAATTAATTGCAAAAGCCAGGTTGTTGATACCAAAATGTTTTAGCCTTTTATTTAAGAAATAAATAATAAATAAAAAATAAAAGGGTGCGAAAATATATTTTAAAAATGTTTGAAACTTTAGTTTTTACAAGGCTTTTTCTTTTTCATTGAATTTGCTTTGAAAAAATAAAATGTCAATTAGTAAATTTAAAATTATTGAGAAAAGCTGGGGTTTTGATGGACAATAATATTGAATTAAGAAAAACCTTTTCGTTTTTATATTAAATTTTAAAGTTTTTTCTATAAACGAATTGTATTTATTTTACAAATGAATTGTATTCAGTTTAAAAATGTATTGTGTTCATCTTACTAATGAATTTTATATATTCTGCAGTTTAAATATTACAAGGGAACTAAAGAGAATATCATAGAAAAAATATATTATAAATTACAAAGTTTTGTACAAATAATACTTGCACAAAGATTAAAGCTTTTTAAATAACATAAAACCAACCCTCTGAAATGAATATTATTTCTCAGAGTTTCATTCAGCCTGTGGCAATGATAGTATCTTTTACCATATCCATAACCCCAATTGCAAGTATTTAAATTTTGGCTGAGACATGACGACATGCAAAAAGTTGTGTGAAAAGCAGGGGGCGGGGGAGGGGTCCGCATGCCATTGCCAGCCAGCATAAATAGCGCCGCCTGAGAAATTATTGTCGCACTGACATTGAAGCGCAGTGGCGGCGATGCCGCTAATTACAAAGAGCTGCAACGGGGGCCTGGACGGGGGAGGGGGATTGTTTTGCAGTTACTTGTGCCACATTTTGCATCTCCTCGCATTTACATTTACTTTTGCAGCTCGGATGGATTTTCCTTCATATTGCCGGTTGCTGCGGTGTCTGTGCTTTATTCATATGTAAAATCGCAGGCAAGCTGCCCACGGTTGCATCAACAACACCACAGATATTGTCACAGATACAGTAAACACTGCCTCGAGGGGATCAAGGATGATACGGAAAAGTAACAGATATTTAAAGAAATATTTAAAGAGCAGTTAATTTACGAAAATATTTGTTACATATTTTAAATCTTATCAAAAAAATGTTAAATAATTTTAAAATATTTAATTGCCAAGCAAATAAAAAGGATATAATTTTTTTTTAATATATAAAAAAAAAATTTGTCCAACTAAGAAACACCACTTATTGGGACTTTACTGTATTTCGTTTAACTTTTATTTAATTTTTTGTTTAATTCCCCCAATTATTGTTGCTATTGCTGCGGTTACTGTAATTTGTTGTTGTTTTTGCTTTGTCCCTTATTATTGTTTTTTTTTTTTTAATTTCGTGCGAATTTTCGACACTGAAATTATGCCGACAATTAATTAAAGTTTAAAAAACTTCAAATATAACCATCTTGTTCATTTGTAATTAAAAAATCTACGAATACTTGCTGGGAAAGGCAGGAAAATTCAATTTACACTCGAATTAAATTGAATGGTATTTCGTATTAATAGTTTTCCACCAATACACACACACACACTGGCAGACAGAGATGGGAGATAGAACGCAGCTGAAGAATTTAATCCGATTTATGTAGTAACGCAGGGGGCCTCTCTCGTGCTAGCTCTCTTTCTCCCCCCACAAACACACACACACATACACTCAAGCACACAGATACTCCCATTGCGAGAGCGAGAGAGGGTGAGAAAAATATGTAAATACAGCCTGTTGCATGTGTGCGAGTGTGCCAGCAAATTCACATTTCGTTTTCAGGCACTTTTCCGCACATTTTTGATTGCTTTTTTGCTTAGCCTGCCGCTGCTGCTGTGCGTTTTTCCGTGCAGTTTTCCTCGGTTTCCATAGACACAATTGGAAACACACATACACATAAACTCAAGCACACTCGCACTACACACGCACACAACTTAGATACTCCAACACACACACGCACTTAGCAGAAGGGGAATTGCATTTTCTTTTGGGCTGGGAAATACGCAAATTCCAGCTGCAAACGTTGCATTTTCACCAGGGATTTTGCCATTTACCTTTCGGGCCAGCGTTTCCACACACAATTTCCACCGTTTTGGCTCTTTGTTCTCGCCTTTTTCACGTTTCCAACACACGGCACTTATTTCTTTTCTTCTTTTCCTTCGTTTTTTTCTTTTTCTTCTTTTTTTGTTGTTGACAAATCGCTGCCTTTTGATTTCTTTCTCGCTATTTTTCCACTTGTTGCACTTTCGCGCACGCACTAACCACCCTTCGCGCTGGGCTATTCCGATTTTTCGAGCATTTTCCGTGCGCGATTTACTTAAAATTAATAGAAATTACAGAGTGGTTTGGCTTTTTGTTGCTGCCGAGTTATCGATAGGGTAGTTTGTCTGTTTTTGTGTTTATCAGGTATCGAACTCAAAAAATGTCGTGCTCATTTCTGCGTTTACATTAATCGTTATATAAATTTTATATTGTATTTAATTTTTTATTTTATATCATTAAATTAAGAAGTATTTTATTGTTTTCATAATTGAGAATTTAATTTGAGCTGTTCCTTATTTTTGACTCCAGGCTAAACTATCGATAGTCTTCGATTCCGATTTCCAGCAACACTGCTGAACAGCTGTTTTCGCTTTTTTCATGTTTGGTTTTTCTGCAATTTCTCGCGGTTTTAGCAAATTTGTGAATATGTCGAAGACTGCCTTGGTTGTTTTGGCCCCCGGTGCCGAGGAAATGGAGCTCATCATTGCTGTAGATGTGCTGCGTCGTGCTGGGGTGAGAAATTGATTCTTTATTTCTATATATATTCTATAATCTATATGTTTTCGCAGATCAAGGTCACCATGGCGGGCTTGAATGGCTCGGAGCTGGTGAAATGTTCCCGGGATGTTCAAATTCTGCCGGACATTGAGCTGGCCAAGGTGGCCGCCGATAAGTTCGATGTTGTGGTTCTGCCCGGCGGATTGGGCGGCTCGAATGCCATGGCAGATTCGCCGGTCGTGGGCGACATTCTCAAGGCCCATGAGGAGTGCGGAAAACTGATTGCAGCCATTTGTGCTGCGCCCACAGTTCTGGCCAAGCATGGCATCGCCACGGGCAAGTCACTCACCTCATATCCTTCGATGAAGGAGCAGCTGGTTGATAAATACAGGTTTAACTCTAAATTTAAATTTAATCTTCGTGAAACATGTAAAATTTTTGTATTTCCAGCTACGTGGAGGGCGAGCTTGTTGTACAGGATGGCAATCTCATCACCAGTCGTGGACCTGGAACCGCCTATAATTTCGCCCTGAAAATTGCCGAAGAGCTGGTGGGCAAGCCAAAGGCCCAGGAGGTGGCCAAGGGTCTCCTGGTGGCCTACAATTAAATGGTGTATACCAAAGGTCTCGTATAATATTTATTTATGATTAAAAATTGTTAAACAAAGCAAGGACAAAGCTTGGTGTTCCTTTCGGAGTTCTTCCCCTAAATAGGCAACAAGCTCTCGGTATTCATTTCCGCATCATCATCGGACTCATCCTTGCTCTTCTGACCCCGATACATTCCAGTGCGCGGACGCTCTGCAGGAGGACCCAAGGGATCAAACTGCTGCACGGCATAGGAGCTAGACCGCTGAGCATAAGTCATGCTCTGAGAGAGATCGGTATTCTCCTGCACGCGCTCCTCGTTGGACTTTCGTACACCACGTAAACGGCTGCCACCGGAAGAGGCAGAGGACGAGGTGGCCGAGGAGAGACGCTGCTGCTGATAGCGCTGTTCATTTTGCCGCTCCTGCTGCTGCTTGTGCAGGCGGGCATAGTCCGCAGCATAGCGTTCGTGGAGTTCTGACATGCCCAGGGATTTGGTAACCTGCATCAAAGCGCGCACACAAGTAAGATTGTCCGGAAACCGGGCATAGATCTTCTGGAACATCCCTAGATACTGTTTCGGCGGCAAATACGAGTTCCTGAAGCAGCTGGCAATGCGCAGCATCAAGTTGGGATCATTGGGATCCGCCAGGACAGCTCTTTCGTAGTAGTAAAGCGCCTTCTCCGTGGCCTGCAGCTTGATGTAGTAGGAACCAATGGAGCTGGCAATGTTAATGTCACTCATATTAATGCGATACGCTTCGTTGTAGTACTGATTGGCCTCCTGGTGATCCTGGATCTGCTCGTACAGCGAACCAACCTTCTCGAACAGCCGGGAATCTATGTCAGCAGCGGATATGCCAAGGACCTGGAGATAACCCTGAAGCGAAGCTCCGGGGGAACCTCCTTTAAGCCGGCGCTCCTGCAGCTTGGCCAGCTGATAAAAGACATGGCTATGCTGCACCGAATGGGGCACCAGGAGTTGGGCCTTCAGCAGCTCGAAACGCTCTTCGGCCAGCTCGAAATCCTGCTGAGCCAAGGCCACCAGTCCCATATTGTAGTTGGCCTCGAAGTTGGTGGGCTGCAGCTGCAGCGCTCGTTCGAGGCGTTCCCGCGCTGAAAGCAAATCCTGCTTTTGTAAATCCACAATGCTGGCATTGATCAAGGCCAGAGGATTGGTGTCCAGAGCCCCGATCTCCTGCAGCTGGTTAAGGCAATGCTTGGCCATCTCCAGGTTACCCAGGCTGATGTATATAAAGCTGAGATTGGTCAGAGCACTGGCCGTCATGGAACCCTCGCTTTTGCGGTCATACATCTGCAGCGTTTCAATGGCCTGATTCACATCGTTCTGCCGGAGATAGACCAAGGCCTTGTTCAGCTCCAATTCACTGGCCAGCCAAGCCATATTCGACGACTTGATCACCTCGATGCACCAGTTGTAGCCATCATTGTAGTTCTCCTCGATAATGGGCGATATCAAATCCACGATCATGGTGATGGAACGCTTCTCCGCATTCCGACGCTGCTTGGTGTACACAGCCAATTCGTCGCCCTTGAGGGCTTGGAGCACATAGCGCTGCTTGGTCTTGCCCGAGGACTTGGAGGACTCTTGTACTTTCTCGTAGGAGCCACCACCTTCAGCATCGATCACAGCCACATCAGCCTGGTTATCCGTAGGCTCCTCTTGAGCTCCAGCCACCTGACCCGTCTGCTGTTGCAGCTTGATGATGCTGCTCTCGGTGCCCAGATCCGTTTCCGTTTCGCCAGCAGGGACATCGCACAGGCTGCGAAAAGCTGTCTTGATTTTATCCACATCTCCGAGAGCGTAGTAACAGAGCAGCAAATGGATGCCACTTTTGATGTCCGCTCTTTCTGACATGATGAACTCAAAGCTAGAGGCAGCATCAGAGTAGGAGCCCATGCGGACAAAGAGAACACCTATGTTCTCCTGGATCTTCAGACGCAACTGACTCAGGTTCTTCGGCACCGAATCCAGGGCCATGCGATACATCTTCACCGCCTTCTGGTAGAGCCCCATTTTGAAGTAGATGTTGCCCATGTTGATCTTTAGTTGGTTCACATGCGGAAACATCTTGTTCTTGGTCATGATGCTGTATGTGTTTAGAGCCTCGATGTGGAGATCATTGCGCTCGTATTGCTCGGCGAGATTGAAGAATACCTAAAAGGGAGAAGGTTTTTAAATGGATTTTTATAACTCTGAAGGATAATATTACCGCATAGGTCAGATCAAAGTTGTGATAGACATTCTCGCCCTGCTGATCGCGAAATCTATGAAGGGTTCGATCCAAGGAGAAGGCTTCTTTGGCTTTGTTCAAGGCCTCGGCGAATGACTTTGTCTCGGGGGTGGGATCTCCTGGAGTGGAGCTCTGCCTGGCCAAAACGATGGAGGATTCCAAGAGCTTGACAATCTTGGTCTCTAGGTTTTTATATTTGATTTGGGGACTACAAAGAGCATAGGGAAATATTTGCATTTAAGAAAAACAAGTTAAAATTTGAACTAAAACAGATTCTTATCTTTAAAACCGATTCACATAACAAAATTTATACCTATATCTCTGAAAGATCCCAAAACATATATCTTTTACCTTATACAACGCACTAAAACCATATTTTTTCAGAACTTTTACTCACTTGACTTCCTTGGCGGCATCCACAGCGGCATTTGCAGATGACAGAGTCTGCTGCTTGGCCTTTTCCAGAAAAAACTGATCAAACTTTTGATTGGTTCCGGCGCTATTGGCCGCATAACCCACAGCTCTCACTGCGGTTGAGGGTCTGGCCAAAGAGGTCTTGTCGCCACCAGCAGCCCGACTGCTGACCAGGTTGCCACGCTGAAGGAGAATGATTTTTTGTAACAAGGAATTTCAAAGGACATTTGTCGCGGACTCACCGAGAAAAGCTGTGAAGTTGGAGGTCTTGGTCTGCCCGCCGCCGTTGGTGGCGGTGGAGGAACTGCATCAGCTCCTGGATTTTCGGTGGCACTCATTTTTGTAGTTTTTAAAATCTATATTTAATTGGTTTCTTGAAATATTTTATATTTAATTGGTTTCTTGAAATAATGTCAGGAATTTTAATAGTTTAACCAAACAAATGAATAACAAAACCAAGAATTTGTTATGGTTTCTTTAACGTTTCCTTGGTGACCACAAGTTCACCTCAAGTTGAAAATATATTTTCGAAATCTGAAATAACTAGTTGAATAATACAAAAAAAAGGAAACCTTTAATGATGATTCGTTAAAATCTTAGGAACTTTAAAATAAATTTAATATTTTTATTTTAATTAAGGGTTTTGTCACGGCTTAAATATATGGTGAAAACGAAGTGCCACTGAAAGCTCAAACATAGTTAAAAAAAAGTAACATTCTTGAATGCTAAATTGTTATAAAAATATAATGTAAAACCGACATATTTGGATTAAAATATATTAAATTTGTTATTAAATTTGTTTTAAATTTATTTTTTTAAAGCCAATTTTCCCACCTTTCTGAATCAAGTTTTGTATTTATTTTGGTGAGACCATATCAATTACCGATTGGAGGGATAACTATCGACAGTAGGAAACGTAACATCGATATTCGAGAAAATAAAAACATCGATGATAGTGCCATCATTAGCTATTTTTACTGGGTAATATGAATCAAAACAGGCAATTTTAAAAAAATATTGTGGCATAACGGCTGTAGATAGCTAAACAGTTTAGACGCCATAAAATTGTAAAAAATGTGAAGAATTTTTAAAAAATTTGGTGCCTACAAAAAATGTACAGGTATAGGAGCTATTAAGACTATCAGCCATTCATTCGTTTGAGTCATTCCTTCATTCTATCATTCGTGGTTAAATCTTCACCTCAGTCGGACGTGTTTTTCCGCTTTTCCACTAGCAGTGCCTCGCTTGTAAAAGTCGAAACATTCTTCCTCATGACTCGTAGCCAACACCGGTGTTCTCTTTAAAAGGAAAACTAAAGAAAAAACCCTACAGCTACGAAATGCAAAAAGACGAAGCGGTTGTTTAGTGGGAGTACGTCGGCGTTTCGCGTTTTTTCGCTCTCCGCCCGCCTCTGTTGTTACCAAAAAGCGCAGTTTATTACCAAGAAAAATAAAATCGCAGCTGGAAAAAGTGGCGCCTACAGTGTTGCAGCATTGCGTGTTTCAAATTTGAAATTACAAACAAAAAGGATGGTGCAAAGTGGCGAAAATCAATAGCAAAGCAAAGTAAATAAAGTGCATACGAATGAGAGTGGAAGTGCGAGGAAAGAAATAACCAAATGCAAGTGCGTGAAGGCAGAAGAAAGCCAGCGAATAGGAAAGGCAGAAGAAGGAGCCAAGGCGAAGGAGTGGATAAAGAAGTGCATTGAGAGAAGTGAAGAAGGAAGCAGAAGAACACTGCAGCAATAAATTTCGGTGCGGCGGCGTTTTTTTTACGTGACGCGAAATTAAATGCGCTCTCGAAATCCCCGTTCTCGCCCTCAGTCCCCCGCCTCTCTCTCTCAACATCGCACTCTCTCCGGCGGCGCTCTCGCTGTTGAAATTTAACTGCGAACAGGGTCAAAATAAAAACCCGTCAAAAGAAATACTTGTGTATATAATTCTAGGTATTTCCTACCGTCTTTAGTTAGCGCTACCTTCGCCTCTTTATTTTCTTTTTTGCGGTTAACGCGCGCGTGATTCATAAACTCGATTCTGTTGTTGTCGCAGTTAAGATACAACAACAAAAAAAGAATCTGACACGGTGCATTGAACCTGCTGAAATCATTGGTTGCCAGTACACAGCAGCAGCAGCAACATGGATAATAACAGTAAGTTTTTCAAACTCTCAAAAAACTGCATTTTGTCTCTTGAGTCTGTGTTTTTGCGCCTGGCTTTGCTTTTCTAGTTTTTCGGGGTGGGTCCCGCCTATTTTTGCCGTCTTCCTTTTACGCGCCATATTCGCATTGTGTGCGCCCCGAAAATACCACTTTTTTTGTTATTGTTGTTGTTTTTCGTTTGCTTTTTGGGGTGGGTGTGTCGCCTTAACCCAAGGACACTGGGTTTTCTTGTGGAAATCCCTTTTGGAATCCGTTATGCTGACAAAGAGGAATTTTGGAAGATAAGAAAAATAAATAAAAATATAATCTGGAAGGAAAATATTAATTTTGTATAAAAAATATTATTAAAATTCGCAGTAAAATATCCTCAACTTTTCATAATAAAAATGCAACAAAAAATGATATAAAACAAAGAACATGTTACTACAATTTTACAGTCACAGTTAAACAACAACAAAATATATAAAGATTTTTCTTAAACAAAAAACAAGGAAACCGGTTTTATTTATTTTTTTTTCAGCTGGCCAAAGAAAAGGTCTTTTTAAAATGAGTATTTTTTTGTTCGTTTTTTGATGATTTCATGTAGCTATAAATTTTACACAGTTGAAGCGGCTGAAAAACTTTAAACCCCCTCACACCCCCCGTCCATTAACTATAAACCCCATGAAACAAAAAAAAAAAACTTGGCAAATTCACAATGGGAAGTCGGAGAAAAAAAATGTTCTCGGATGCAAATTAGTGGAAATGTTCTTTTTTTTCTCGGCAGTTAAAAATAAAAGTAACTGTGAAACAGGCAGAATTTCTGCGGTTTTTTGTGTATATTTTTTCGGGGTTAATTAACCCTTTTGGAACTCATTTAATGATTTGAATAAAAGGCAATTAATCATGTATTCAATACAATTGTATTGTGATCTTGATTTAAAGTAGCTAAAATATTTAACTATTGATTCAAGTTTCATTCAGCTTTACTGAGAATTTAGATATTTTTAAAATAAAGAAAAAAGGGCAGAAATGCATTCTGAAATGAATTAGCTAATTAACAAGTAATATTATTAAAACCAAAATTTTTGGCTTAAGAAGTCTTTTAAGTCTTTTTTGTGGTATATTTTTCTATATTGATCAAGACTTAATAAAATTTATTCTTAAAAAGTTCTTAAAAAGAAATATGAAAACGAATATGCTTAAATACAAATTAAGACCTCATTTTATAAAGCATTTTTCTCTATATAACACAATTTAATGAAGGAAATATATCCTAAAATTTGATAAAATACTTAACAAAAAGCTTTAAAATGTTCAACAACTCTTTTTTTATGGTGCCATTGTTCTATAATTCTTATCACTGCAATTCGCAATAAAATCCCACAATAACCTAGATATTTTCCTCAGCTTATCTTTTCTGCAAGTAATAAATGTTTGACCCTAAAATTGTGCATAGCTTATAAAAAAAAAACTCTACAAAAAGATTATATGTGTATTTTTGCTTCAATTAGAAGTCACTTGTTAGTTGCAAATTTATTGAATTAACTTTGGGCTTGGGCTGGCAGAAATATATATTTTTTCCAGCAAATTCCCTTTCAATTATTCTGTTATTTTCCAAAGTTAACTAAGCTTTTCCCTTGGCGAGCTGACCCTTTGGCTGACCCTTTTGGCTACTGTTCAATGTTCGCCGGACAGATGATAATCCCCCGATCGATAGGAACTACTCCTACTAGGGAGAGGCGGGACAATATTAATAAATCTTAATGTGCGTCCCAACCTTGTTATGGCTTCTTTGTGGAGAGACCCCAAGATTGTGCAGTCTTTGTGTTTCGCTTCTCAGTTGATGTTGCCGGCTGATAATGGGAAGCTGATTGAAAGACCTCTCCCCAACCTGCACCGCACCCGTGTCAGCTCTTCACTGATGATGATGATGATTTCTTTTGATGAACAATTTCCAAGGGACAGACAATGGAAAGGCCAGCAGCTTGCTCAGATCTCTCTATACATACAGCTATATATACACCGCCTTTCCAGCTACATTTGCATCCCAAACAAAGCTGCTTTCTTCCGCTTGTTTAAGTGATTCGGTTTTTGCTAGACAAAATAATAGAAAAAAGAGTGGAAATGCGAACAACAAAATGACGAGTTTATGTAACGCCAACACAATGCTGGCCACAATGGCAATCAATGGTCAACAAATGAATCGCCAAATGAAAACATTTTATCAGATTTCATATTTGCCAGTATATTTTCCTTAACTGCACTGAGAAAATAATAAGGAGAGAAGAAGAAAGATGAATGGAGATAGTCAAAACAAAAGAAGGAATTTTAAAACTAAAATATTGAAATATTTTCAAGCTTAAAATATAATTTATTTGAGTTAAAAATAGCTTCTTAAAAAGTACATTTATCTTACCAAGAAATATTTAAAGAATTTATTGGTTTCTTATGTGGTTTTTATCATATTTAACTTAAAAATTTCACTTTTTTCAAGCTTAAAAATATACTTTACCCAATTTCAAGACAGCTTAAAAACTATCTTATATTAAAAAACATTTTAAATAATATTCAAAGATTTTACTGAATTAAATTCCTTTTCTCCAGGTGGTTTTTATCTTATCGTTTCTTTTTGGGCTTATGATTATTCCTCCAGCACTCCTTTTTAGAGTCACAGCGGCACTTTCCTGACATTTTAATAAATTGCCCTTGCCACGCCTCAATTTTGTCTTGAATTGACTTTGGCGTGGGCCCTGAATCCCGCTGCCAATGGGTTAATGAAGAAATGGTACTGCCAAGCCTTCATCTGCTGCTAGGCTGTAGTCCCCCATTAGCCAACTGCTTCTCTTTCTCTCTGTCTACAACTTCTTATATATATTCGCTGAAATTATGAGACCTGATGGATCGCATTATGAGTCACTGTGCATTCGCTGAAAATTTGTCACGAAAACATCGAATTAAGGGCAGATGTTGGGCGAAGGGGGATACTCTATCTATTGGGGGAATGCGTCATTAAATATATCAAAAAATAATGCTAATTGAAATTCATTATAAATGATGTTTACAATATATTTAGAAGAGATTCAAGGGGGGTTTATTAGTAGATATATTCATATTTTAATATTTAAATAAGCTTTTAAGTTATATTCATTTTAGTTAACATCTGGAGAGAAAGTGAATTAATTAAGCATTTAAATGTTGTTAAATATTTATGCAACATAAATAAATAATCTCGCTTTAATCAAATTTAATTATATTTCTTTTATATATAATTTAAAACCTTGTGAATGGCTCACTTCTGTGCAGTTCTGATATTAAAATTTTGTGGAAATGCCCAACGGATATGCCTCAAAGCGTCTGTAAATTTATAATGTACACAAAAAATAAGGCAAAAATATAACATTTTCGTTTTAAATTATTTTTCATTTGCATTTTGTCGCAGGCGAAGCGTAGGGAACCACTTTATTGATATGCAAATAATGTTTTTTTATTGCTCACTTTGTTTTTATTTTTATTTATTTTTTTGTATTTTGTTTTTGCTGGTCTGTTGCATCCAACAGTTGTGCCAGCGGATGACTCAGGTGCAAAATTGTATTTTAGCTGGATTTCTTTTTTGTTTAATTTTTGCGACTGCCTTTCGCTATCTTATCTATTCCTCAGACTTGTGTTGCTGCCTTATCAGAGGGGCGAGGGAAATAAATAGAAAATGTGAGATATGACCTAGCAGTCTCTCTCATTCTCTCTCTTTTTTAGTGATAAATGTTTCCGTCCCCCCAAAAAAAAGTATGCCAAGTTTGTGTAATGTTTGTTCTCTGCTCAAAAAATCAACTTGACTTTGCCTTGGATTCTTTTGGTTAGGAAACATGCGGGTCCCCTTATACCATATCATAAAGAACATACCCATATGCCATATCAATGAACTGATAAGCAACCGAATGAACTCCAAGGTTTTCAAGTGCCTTGGGGCAGGATGGAGATTAAATGCAATATAAAGATTCTTAGGAATTCTATGGCTCACAGTGTTTGTAATTGTTTACTTTTCTGTATTTGTTTCGAGTTCTAAATTGAAAAAAATGAACAATCAATGCCTTTTTCTTGATTGAAATCTATGCAATGGGATGACAACCATTGATTCAAGAGCATAGATTGATTTAATAAATTGCGAAAGCCAATAAATAAATGCTTTATATAAAGCTTAGAATTTAATTTTTCATATATTTTAATATTTTATATGTATTTTAATGCTGCAAAGTTTTGAATTTAATATTGTATAATATTTTTATGATAAGCTTTTTCCCTTTTTAATAAGTGGAATTAAATTTAGACTTTAATTTAGCTATTTACAAATGGAAAATACATGGAAAATGTATAGAAAATTCATAAAAAATTCCACATAAAATGTAGTAAAGAAAATGCCACTCCAATCAGCTGCACTCTCTTGACCATCCCCCATTGGTTTTTCATCTGGCTAATGCAAAAGTCATCAGTTGCAATTGTTGATGGACGGATGGCTGCCGGGAGGGAGCAGGGGCTATGCCCGACTGCTCCTAAACACTTTCCATCGTAAACTCTTTGGAATTAAGCAGCGAACGCCCCAACATATTGCCACACAAATCAAATGGGCGGCAAGGAGTCACCACTGATGACTGAGAAGGGGGGTTGGGTTGGGTTTTCCATTGAAAATTGCGTTTGGTCAGCTTTCCATGCTTCGGTAAGCTTGGCGGTGGTAAATGAAAATGTATTTGGTGATGGTCAAAAGTCAAATGATTAAAATAGGAATACGCATCATAAGAAAAAGAAAATAAAAACAACAAAAGAACAAAAAAACAACCAAAACCAAAAATACCAAAACGAAATAGGGAATAATAATATATTATATGTTTATATTATTATTATTATTATTAATATTTAAGAAACTCGGAAGAACGTGATACCAACAAGAAATACGCATTAAATGTTTTCTTTTGTATTTCTTTAAATAAAAATAAAATTAACTGAAAATTTTATTTAAAATAATGAAAAACTAATTTACAAATCAATATGTATTCTCGCAGCAATAAAACCTACAAGACATGTTAAAAATATAATATAATAAATCAAAATAAAAACAAAATAAATATTGAACTAAATGGGAAACAAGTCCTTTCGCCTGGACTGCTGATTGAATACTGAAAATTCTTTTAAATATTTTTCAAAGAAGTACAAAATTCATTTGTCATGGCCAACTAGGATTTTTCCGATTGTTACAAATGCTAAAATATTTATCAATCGATAAATTTTCAATTTTCAATTAATTAACTGAATAAGATGTCGATTTTCTACAAAAATGCATTTCAATTTAAAATATTAATTAATCGAAATGACCGCAAAAAACATTGAAAAAACGTGACAGATTTATTTGGAAAATATTTTCAACGGCAATATTATTTTAATTTGTATTAAAAGTATTACTCTTAAGTTCTATGTCTTTTATATATTTTTTTTTCAAATGGTCACGCGTGGTAATGACGTCACCTGGCCGTGACTTAATCGAACTTGAATGTTAATGCCTCTATTTATTTATCGCTCTGCCGTTTTTCCACCAACGATAAGGGTCTTTTCCCACAACATTATCACCCACTGATAACAATGATTCATTATGGATCACAAAGTAGTAAATGTACTTAAATTTCAATGCTCTTTTTTTATACATTCCTTTTTATTCTATGATTTCCAATTGAAATGCAGCTCATTTGGCGACAAAAGCGAATGAGTTTAGTGACACGCAATGTGCGCCCTTGAACTTGAGCAATTGCCTTTTCTTTTTTTGTTTGAAGACCAGCAAAAGCTCATAAGTCAAGGTCAACTGGGTGTGCTCAAGGTTCAAGGATGTGTTTGTGTTTACTTGGGCAAGGAAATAAAATATAAAAAAAATATAAAAATGAAGAAAAGTAACGACAAGGCAAATATTGACTTTTGGAAGTCGTTGGCAGAATTTTTGCTCAGGAATTGGTTTTTAAAAGTTGAAACTCAGGGGTTGTCCTGCATACAAAGCAATTATAATGAGGCTTGGCAAGGAGCCCAAAAAAAGAAACTTAAGAAGTCATAGCAGCTGGATAAGTTCAAGGGAATTTATTTAAAATCAAAGCTAGATATATAGCTTGGTATACAAATGATTTAAAATAATTTTCACAACAAAAGGTTCTTAATATAATGTCAAAAATTATAGAAAAATTATTTGTTATAAAGTTATTTTATATAAAAACAAAAATATTTCAATGTATACTGCAACCTGCAACCCTTTAGCGATCAATAACCAAATTGCCAACGCTTCTGTATCTGCCGTGAAGCACTTAAGCCTTCCCCCAGCCCCACCTGGTTGCCCCAAATAAAACAAATAAAGGTTTTAACCAGGTCATGCCACTTTCCAGCTGAAAACCCGCCCCCAAAAAGGAACAAAAACCGAAGCTGTCAGACAGGTCAGCAGCTCCATTCCATTAACTTAACTGAAACCGAACCGACGCAGTGTGCGCCTTACTTATGCATGTGGCTAAAACCCCTTCTTGGCTTATGCCCCCTTCGGAACTTTGGGGAGTTGAGTTGAGTCGAGTTGCGTTTCTGCATATTCAAAAGTCGAACTCACGCAAAGGCAATTTACCGTTTACGGTTCATGGCATCTCCCACCGCCGACAATATCGCACCATCGGATACCAAATACATGAAAAAAAATTAGATATTGAAGTTAAAAGTTTAATTTGAAAGATATAACCTTAAGAACTTTTGAAAGACAATCGGTAGGCATGAGTAAACAGGTGTTTTTGATATAAATTATTTCTTTAAAAAGTTGGGATTAGCTCTAGTTGAGAATTAGGGGGCTTTGGACTTGGTGACTTTTTATTAAAGACTTTTTGAAACAGTAAAGACATAAAAAGTGATTTAAATTAATACTTTTTTTATATTAAAATATTTCAAAATATTTGTATTATATCTTAAAATACATAAATATTTGGTAAACCTTAATATTTATCCTCAATGCATTAAAAAAAATAAGAGAAAAATGGAAATATAGAGATCTTGTCTTCTTGCCGCTCTTTAAAAGGCCTAAAAGTAGATTTAAATTATTTAATTTATACTTTAAAATATTAAAAAATATTTTCAATAAATGTAAATCAATATTTGGTATACTTTAATATTTATTCTCAGTGCATTACCTCAACCCAGGCCAATGAACAGCATAAAAAAACAAAGCAGCAAAGCAAGAAGACAAACCAAGCAAAACCGAAATTCAAAAGCAGCCAAAACTGATAGTTAAACCAATTAGCATGTTCTTGTTTGCTCACCTCCGCTGGAGGAGGTACGAGAGGGTGGTGGTAGATTTTTGGAGGGGGAGGTATCTTCACACACACTTTTCTACACCTACACGACGAGGTGTTGGCTTTTAACGGGCCTGAACTTTGGCCGCACCCTTGGCCACCAACGAAAATGCAGCTGTTTGCCAAGGAAACCGGATCACAGGTAGCAAGTAGAGCTTTACCCTGTTTCTGTTTTTTATTTGGTAATCTTTTGAATGCATCAGTGGATGAACTTTATGCTGGAGGGGAAGAGTTATAGAAAAGAGGGGGAAGCAGCTGAAAATTACTTAACTTTTTATTGCTATGGTAATAGCAGGGGGAACGAATGAAGTTGCTGGAAATGTTTATGGAATTAGTAAAGTCTTTTATTGAGTGTTTTCTGTTGTTGTAAAATGTTAATGAATTTATTTAGGGTTAAAAAATAGTTTAAAAATATTGTATACCTAAAATATTGCTTAAAAACATGTAAGAAAGTTATTTTTATTTATTTTCCACTGAAAAATATTGATTTTTTCGATATTTTATAGATATTTTTCTTTAATAATAACGTTTGGGGTATTTTAAAATTATAAACTTGGAAAACAAAAATGTTACATATTACAATCACCCTTTTGACCGCTCGCCATGGGCCACCTCACACCTCCAACCTGTTTTCGGGCCATAATATTTAACTATCCAGCAACTGATTTGCATATCTTTATGGCACACACCTGATGTGCTGTTTGACATTGGGGAAGCTGACGACACACAACACAAAATCCGATCTGATCGGAACGGTCGCAGATATTGCATTATTTTCTGAGTGCAAAGGCAAGTCCACCCACAAAGCCATGACTACGATGCTGCTGCTGCTGCTGCTGTCATGCGATTTTCACCGCTTTTGACACATTTACACATTCGGTTTTCCCATTCGGGCCTCTTGGCTCAGGCTTTTCACACGATTCCGAGTCAGAGCTGCGTTTCCTCGCTTTCCATCACTTGGTGGTGGCTTTCCAACAGTTTTTTACACTACAAAAAAAATAAAAATTTTAACAGTTTTAAGAGAGATTTATGGAATAGAAATATTTAATATTTAAATTCAAAGGTAATTTTTATTGATATTTTAAAAGAAAGAAAAGTATTTTTTGATGTATTTAATATATTTTTAAATACAAGAATTCTTTGAAACATATTTTTTATGGTTCCAAATTAAAAAAAAAACTTTAAAAAATTTTAATATAAACTCAAAACACAGCTAATTTCTTGCCGTGCCGCTTTTCCAGCTGCCGCCCATTCTTGGTCCCCCCTTTCAACACATTTTCCTCCATTCTGTGGTCGGTTATTATTGTTATTCAAGCGTACCCATCGTTCGCGCATATGAGCGAAAAAAATAAATAAATAAACAACAACAAAAAACAAAGAGAAAAGCGGCAACAAATCGTAAAGCAGGAAGATGAAAAAGTTTTGAAAACAAAAACCGCATTAAAGGTTCATTTGGCTGTCGCTTTGTTTGCCTTTTGCCAGCGCGCGTAGGTTAAACAGTGAGACTGGGACGGAGACTGAAAGATGCTTAGATACATGGCTATTCAGGTACTCAGATACTTGGATACTCAGATACTAAGGGGCCAGACGGCTGCCGGCTGGCCTAGATACAAATTGGCACTCAATGGAGATGGTGGCGTGTCACGAGGCGTTGCAATAAAAGAATTATTTAGAACTAAAGGGAACGAAGTTAATTTGTGAGTTTTATTAAAATATATTTTATACTTTTTTTTTTAGATCTTCCTTAAGATATGGAAAGCCAGCTTAGGAAAATATGATTTATATAATTTTAGATTCGTTTTAGAATCTCAAAGATAGGCATTCTTTCTTTTCATTTTATAGTAAGGAATTTTCTAAATAATTTTCCCTATTTAAAATGTCTTAAAAATTTTCTCAAAACTCACGTATGGGTGTCCCCATCTTTAGCTGTAATTTTTCAGGCTTTTCTTTAAAGACATTTGACGTTTCGTCTGACTTTTCCCCCTACCCTTGGGTATTGCGTTGCTTTAGCGTTTGCTGCAGCACTTTTGCCACTTCATCGCCGGATCTCTTAGAGGCTGTTGGCTCTTGGGGAACTGGAACTCAAACTGGAGCTGCGGCAACCAAAGTGAAATTATTATTATTCGCTCTTGACGAAACGACTTTGGATTCGATTGGCAGCAGCAGCGGCAGGCACTTCAATGCTGGTGGCCCCCATCCAAGGCGTCATTAAAAGAAATGTTAAAAGCTGATTTGAAACGAGCGTGGAAAATGGAAAGCATTTTGAGACGGTTTAATGCCATCAAGTGATCAGCTTCAATGGATGGTTTTAACAAGCATTAAAAATGTGACAATTTTGTACTATAATAGGATATGTTAGAAGGTCTCAAAGGCTAAAGGATTTTAGTCTTTTTTACATTTAATTAAAAACAATCAATAGTTAAAGCTGCATTTTAAAAGTCTTCCAAATCTCTTCTTTGATTTTTTAATTCTATCATAATTTTCTAGTTGAAACGTGAACTGGATTAGTAGAATTTCTGATATATTACGTGAATTAGAATACCCACTGCATACTGACCCACTTTAAGTGTCTGAGCTGTAAAAATTAACCAACATCACGTATGTTGTTGCCCAGGAATTTTATTGTTATGTTTGCTTTCGTGTTTTTTTGTTTGTTTTTTGTTTTCTGGGCCTAAGCCAATAAGCGTTTCCAATGTGTTTATGCCGCGAAGAGCCATCGATACTCATTCTTTTTTTGTTTCATTCTTAGTTTATTTCCATCACTCACACAAGCCATCAAAAATTGGACAAGCACTTGGGGGAAAAAATAAAATAAAAGTATAAATAAAAAAATAAAATAGAGGAAGAGATAAATAATAAACTGAGTCAAACGTGCGGGGGCAGCAACCTCCAAAGCCAAATAAGTTGAATGTTGTTGCTATTTAAATTTGGTTAGCGTGTAGCGTCAAGCTGTCGCCTTCTATGACTTGGGATAAATATAGTTTATAATGCTGGTTTTTGTTGTGGTTATTTATTTATTTATTTTTTTATATATGTCAGCCAGTCTTGCTCTTATTGTTCAATATATGCGTCATGGCCAATTGGGTCTAAAGATGAAGATAAAAAAGTGTATGTGTTCAGAGGAAGTCTTCAAAGATGGTTTTAAGTATTTATAATACTTGTTGGTTAAAATTTTAAAGCTGAGCATCCACAATATGAAGAAAATAGGGGTCTGTATAAATTCTAGGATATATTTAAATAGGAAAAAAGGTTCCATATAAATTCAGACAAGTTTTGAAAGTGTTTTTAGCTTGTCTTCTTCCCAATATTAAAAAAAAATTGTTTATCAAAAAATTTCCATAAATCAAGTCGTGTCTGGTACTTTGTTCCTATTAATTTATGTAAATATTGTTGATTTTTCTAATCTAGATTTTTTACACCCTTCCTTTCCGCTCATGACTTTTATTGTTAATTGTTAATTTTTGTATTGAATACTCCCCTTCACTACCAATTAATATATAGAATAAAGTCTCTTTGCCGACAGCCAAGTAAGTGACCCATTTAAAAAGATTGTTTGATTTATTGATGGATAGGATGTCTTGCTGGAGACTCGTGATTTGTCATCGCCCACGACAGAAATTGTTATTCCCGGTCCGTATATGGAGTGTCATGTAACTTTTACTTTTTCAGCGGCTCAAAAAGGCCAAAATGGGGGAAAAAGCAAAAAACAAATGTCACGTTTCCGAGGGGTATGGGTATGGATGGGATGTTAGAGTAGGTTAAACGTTGTGCAACCCGATACGATTGTAAATATTTGTACATGTCATGTGTGTATGCCATAATTGGGTAACATATTCTTTGCGATTTCTGGCCTTTTATGACTGGGAAAGAAATATTTTAGTATAAAATGTGGGTATTAAGTAAGATATTCATATTAAATTATGAATAAAGTCAGCCAAATACTAATTTTAGGGCAAATATAATTTCTTCTAAATATTTATACCTTAAAAAGTGACTATTTCAATCTAAATTAACGCCTTAATATCCGCTTTCTCCTATTTCAGTTTGTGCAATAGTCGAATACGAATACGCGGCCAAAGAGCCGGATGAGCTGGATCTCCAGAAAGGTGCCATTATCCATCGAATTAAGCAGATGTCCGGCGGCTGGTGGCAGGGCACTTTGAAGTCCAATGGAGTCACGGGAATGTTTCCGGATAACTTTGTTCGTGTCCTGGACTCCAACATTAGCAGCAATGGCAATGGAAATGGAAGTGCAGACCATAGCGATGAGGGAACATCTGTCCAGTTGAGGTTCGTTCCTTTTGGATTTAATTTTTATGACGCAATCCCTACAATTTACATGTTTTTCTCTCTCTTTTTGCCAATTCAGGGACAAATCCGCGACTTCCAACCGCCGCTGCAAAGTCATCTATAGTTACACACAAGTCAACGACGACGAGCTGACGCTGGCCGTGGGTGATGTCATTGAATTCCTAGGGGAGGTGCGTACATACAGGGTCAACCCAGGGGGGTGGTGGCTGCCTGCTACCCCCATTTAACCTATTGGGCCAATAGAAATTGAAATTTGTAAGGCACTGAGCGAAAGTAGAGGAAATTTCTGTATTTCATTGATAAATATTCAACCTTTAAATAGTCATTTAAATGTAAATACAACAACAAGTTATTAATTTAATTTATTTTTTATATTTAATGGGGTTTGCTTGTACATAAACCCTTTGCATTTCTCTCAGTGCCTTACCCACGACTGGGTCTTTTATTTTCACTGACTGTGCCACTTGGCTTTCGGATTCATTCCCATTTAGGTCGAGGAAGGCTGGTGGCGCGGACGTCTGCGCAGCAAAGTCGGCGTCTTCCCTTCCAACTTTGTGCAACATATCGAGCCGTCTCCGATTCTGGCCTCTAAGCGGCCGCCAACGATTGGCGCCACGGTGGCCACATCATCCCTAACGGCCAAGGCGTCTAATATAATCAGCAGTAGCAGCAGCAGCACATCCACAGCCGGCACTGCCACAACGACAGCAACGACCACATCGAAGCAATCGACCAGGAGCAGAGCCACAACGGCAGCAGCAGTCACATCCGCTTCGTCGGTGGCGGAACCAGCGGCCATAGGATCAGTTATCGGAGCGGGTGCAGCCGGCGCTAATGTTCCCATGCTGCCACCGAAGCCCCAGAGGGAATACTGCCGGGTGGAGTTCCCCTATGCCCCGCAGAACGATGATGAGCTGGAATTGAAAGTGGGCGATATCATCACAGTGATCAGCACCGAGCTGCCGGACAAGGGATGGTGGCGAGGCGAGATCCGGGGCAAAGTGGGAGTCTTTCCCGATAACTTTGTCAATATGCTGGCACCATCGGAAGGTGAGTTTTCACCACAACGAGGGGATTTGTCTCCTTTTGCATTGCATTTTCAGTTTTCTTTTACGTTTTTGTTGTTTTTTTTTTCGGTCTGTCAAGTTTGTTGTCATCAAGCCAATCCACCTCTCATCTCAATGCATCCCCCTGCTGTCTGCTGTCTCTTTGTTTACTTCTCTTAATTGAAGGCAATTTTCCCCCAAAACGCATAGGCTGTAAAACGTAAAACTTCGAGTCGTTAGACTTGGAAATTGATGTCGTGACGCAGCCTTCAGCCGGGGCTGGGATCAAAGTCAATAAACGTTTGTTTTGATAATTGAATTAATTTAAAAAAAAAGACACCACAGCCGAGCCGGGCTCCTCTCCAATGCGGGCTGCTGCATTTTCCTTTGGATCGTTAGTTTTCCATCGTGTGTGCAGAAAAAAGATTTTGATATGACTTAATTGCCAGTTGGCGAATATGAATCAGATAACTTTTATTACCGGTGTGTATAATGTGATTATTATTAACCGGGGATTTGTCTACGCACAGTCTTTTTTTTATTGGTTTGTTTAAGAGGGTTTTTATGAGGCTTTTTAGTGGAAATAAATATGGAAAGTGAGTGTTATGATGATACTTGTGTCACTTAGATTGTATTTAAGCGAAAAACCAACTCAATTGGGTTATGAATAAGCTGTTATATAGTCCATTCACTTTATTATTAATTTTAAACGAAAGCCTTAGAGCTAGAAGTCCCCAAATTATTTATTTCTGAATTGTTTTTCAAACGCTTTTCTATACTTTCTTTAAATGTTTACCACTTTAACTGGCTTGACTCCCACTTATCACGAGAGCGTACCTTATAGGATATATCTCTCTAGCTCTTAGATATGGAGTTCCTAATAGTATTAACAATTTTATGGCTAGTTAGTTGTCCCAATCGAATCGCTGCCACCTCAGGTACATCACACATCACATCCATTACACGCACCTCACGCACCACGCACTTTTCAATTGAAACATTCGTTTAAACCATATCTTTAAGATCGTTTTTCCCCCTCCTTTCCCCTCTGTTTTTGGGTATGAGTTTTTATGACTTGCGTTTCGTTCGAAGACTTTTTTATTGGATACTTTTTTTTCCTGTCTACCTGTACCTCGTATCTCTGTTTGTTTATGTATTTATGTACACATTTTGTATATTATGATGACTCCATGTCGTTGGTCTTTTTCTGTGTAACTTTTTCCTCAACACTTTTCTCTTCCTCTACTTCCCTTTCTTCTACTTGTAACTCTCTTTCTCCTATATATATTTTACGATTTTTCCACAATTCTTTTCGGTGTTTAATAATGAAAACGATCTACTACACTACAATGAAACATGTTGAAAAATATTTACAAAATAATAAACATGAAACAAATTGAACGATT
The DNA here is from genome assembly GCA_008042485.1 of Drosophila mayri. Classification (NCBI taxonomy): domain Eukaryota; kingdom Metazoa; phylum Arthropoda; class Insecta; order Diptera; family Drosophilidae; genus Drosophila; species Drosophila mayri. The sequence continues at coordinate 82,235 of VNJN01002114.1, read as the reverse complement.
TTATTTTAAAAATATTTTTGAAACACATAAACTATTGATAAACACTAAAATTCTTGGAAAATACTATAAAAACATTGAACAAACAATCTGAAAAATATTTGAAAACCGCTTCACAATTATAATAACAATGACAATATACAAAAAATGACATTATACACTGAAATAAACGGAACTGCATGTGGCAAAATGCAGCCCCTCCGCCCCCGCCCCGTCCACGTGCCCGTACTCGATCCGGAATGAGAACTGAAGCCGGATCCGGCATTATAGACCCAACCGGAGTCCGTATACCACCGCGGACGCAGCGCGGCGGCTCTTTCGAGTTCTTGGGCGCGCGTATGGCCAGCTTTATCACCACGATTTGTATGTAAACGAGTTTTTCCAGTAGGCAGAAGTCCAAGTGAACCTCTGCCTTCCCCAGTCCTCTTTTTCCAAGCTCCTCCCCGCCCCGCCTCTACTTTTTCCCCTCTGCTGTTTACTTGCTTTTCTTTTTTTCGGCCACTTTTCATTTTCCTTTCTCTGTCTTGGCTCGGTTTTGGTGCCTCCTTGAGGCGTTTTTGATATGAAATGGAAAATTGCTGCCCTGCCCCCTCTTCCCGTTGCCTGCTGCTGCTTCTACTTCGTTGGCCATAATTTCTATGATTTATATTTTAGCTAAGTTGCATACTCTATTGGTTTATACAGGAGGGTATATTGATGATCAGTGGTTTATAAAGGAGGTTTTTTATTTGAAAAGTAAATCTATCATTTGTTTAAATATATTTTATTTGCGAAGCCTGTTATACACATTAATATTTATTAAACAAAAAAAGGATTTACATTTTTCATTTTACTACTACTTTCGATCTTAATTTTTAATCAAATTAATTATTCAAAGGCTGATAAATAATAATTTAATATATTAAAAGAAGGGAAACATAATTTTTTAAGTAATTGCTTAAAAAAATATATATTTAAATCATATATAAAGGCTTTTTCGATGTTTACCTTCTTTAAATCTTTAAAATTCTATTTTCTTTTGCCAGAATGTAAATCCCAAAAAATATTTTAGCAATAGAAATAATTTTACCAAGTTTATATTTTCTAAAAACCTAAGACTCTCTTATTAAAGGTATTCAAATTTATTAAATAACTATAAAGTCGATTTGATCCATGTTTATATTTTTGAAAAAACCTTAAAACTCTCAATTCTAAGTCAGCTTTTTTCTTAAAAATTGCTTTAAATATATAATATATGATTTATTTTTCAAGTTTATTATTTAAAAAACGAAAAACTCTCTTTGTCTTGTCTCGTTTTAATAATTTTTCTGGTAAATCAATTAGTTGTATGGGCCACGGTATTCGAATATCCTTATATGGTGACCTCTTTCTTTCTTGGTTTGTGGGGACCCTCACTCATCTTCCGCTGGTATTACTTTATTTATTTGGATTTCTTTGGCGCTGTGGCAGTGCCAGTGGCGAAAGACTGCATCCCGGTGATTGGGTGGAGCAGGAGCTGGGGCAGGAGTAGGGGGGAGCTTCACTGGAGCCAAATAAAAGCGCTTTGTTTACGATCGGTTTTTTGCTTTTCAATTTGGCGTTGCATGTTAATGTTTGGATGCCAGAAGAGTTTGTTTTGTCATTTGCATCGTTTGGCAGAAAAACTTGTTTGTTTTGTTTGCTCGTTTGCGCTTTTATTCGCGTGAGTTTTCCTCGCAATTTGTTGTTTGTGAAAAAGTTGAAATATTATCGTTAATTAATACAAATTATTTCGCAGCATACTTTGGGGTTGCCAGAGGAATTTGAGCGGTAGTTTTTGTTGTTTATTTATTGTTGTTGTTGCTGTTGCTGCAGTGACTGCTGCTTGAGCTTAGCAAATTTATGCTTGGCATTTAATTTTTGCTTTGGCTTTTGCTTTTGTCAACGTCGCAGTTTTTGTTTCCCCACCTTCGACACTTGAGTAGCAACACCAAAGCCGAAACCAAAGGCAGCATTACAAAAAAAAAACACCAGCAACATCATTAATATATACAACTGTTGTAACTGGTTTTTTCGTGGTCTTCGTTTTTTTATCTTTGATATTTTTCACACGTAGAAAAAGGCTTTAAGTGTTTTATATTTTTTTTTCAGATTTTTTAAAACGTTTAAATTTATTTATTATTTTATTCTTCAAAGTGTGTTTAGTAATAAGAACAAGTAGGTTTAACTAATAATTTTTATAATTAGGAATATGTTAATATCCATCTAAATTCATTAATAATTAATATTTAAAAAGGTTAAACCCTCATCCAATTCGCCAGAAAATGGTCTTAAATACCCTTTCTCACTGTGTACCTGGGTCTTTGTGGTTAAGACTCTTTGTGGCTCTCTTACCTGCGACTCTCTTTGATCATTACAGGTGCTGCTAGGTGATCATGATCATCTTCATTAGCGGCATTTATCACAAGGCGCGCGCTTCGCTTGTCTGAAGTGTTCCCCTCCGATGCTCCTTTCCTGTCTCCTCCCCAAAAGCCAAGCCCCCTTTGTTTTAGATTTTTAGTTTATAAACAAAGTTGCAAGAGAGCTAGAGACAGAGAGCGAAAGGCAGGTAAAAAAACGAAAAATAAGTTAATAAGAGAGTCGGTCTCTCAACATTTTTGTTTTGTACCTTTGGCAGCGTTTTTGTTTACCTTTTTGGCTCGTCGGTCTCAGTACGATTTGATTTCTTGACCATTTACGTTATTGAAATATTTCCAGTCGGCGTGGCGGCTTAAAAAAAGAGTAATTCTTGTTGTTTTTATTACCACTTTTTCGCTAGCAGTGCGTGTGCTACAGTTACCATTGATTCTGGCCGCTTTCTATATTACATTTCTTATTTTTTTTTGCCCTAATTATGGCGTTCGTCATTGTTTTTATTAAATTTTTGCCACCTGGCATTAAAGAAAATTCTTAAAACAAAAAGAAGAGCCATTTTCTTTGGCGCCTTACTCTTTTAATTATGGATTAAGTGTCAGCCAGGTGTAAATTAATGATTATAATTTGCTGCGTGCTTGGCGTAAATGTTTTGGATTCAAAGTCATCATTAAGTCGAAGCTGGCAATGCGAGTTCGTTGTTTAAGTCTTTCGTTTTGGTTTGTGTGCGTGCTAATGCGTCTCGTGTGTGTGTGTGCGTGTGTGTGTGTGTGTGTGTGTATTTGTGACAGCCGTTGGCAACTAAACAAAAATCGAGAAACAACAACGCGGCCATCATAATCATAATAATGACAATCACCCAATGACCACAACACGCTCAATTACTCAATGCTTAAAAATATCAAATTCGCGCTGCTCTTTTTTTCCCCCCATTGCAAATTCCATTTTATTTTTGCGGCTCGGTTTTGTCATTAAAAGCAGTGAAAGTCTTTTGGAGTGGCGCACAGCCCAGCTTTTCTTTTTATAAAATGAAAAAAGTATAAAACTCGACCATGACAAAGGCAATTCTTTGGTCGCTTAACTTCCACCTCTTCACAAAAAATGTTTGGGGTACATTGGTTAGTCCGTGGGAATCGAAAGATTGATGTTGGGGTGTGCCTAAATTTGGTCATACTTTGAGGCTTCAATTTTGAGTTAAACAAATAAGTTAATAAACATCGAGACAGGCAGGCTGACCTATAGATGACATCACCAGAACAAGTTGGATTATAATTAGAGATGATTGCTTCAGTTGCTTAGACTAGTGGGAGGTTTCAAGTTTAGAAAAACAGCAGGAAAAAGTGTGTGTTAAGTGGGAGATATTGTTAAATATTTTGCTTTAATATTGTTTGAACTTTATTAGAAAGAAAGGCACTATAAAAATTTATATTATTGTACTAAAAGCAATTTTTCTTCTTATTATTATAATTGATTTTGTTCTTTCTATATAATTACTAAATTTTTGTTAATTTTTTGCTTACATTAGTAGGCTTAAAAAAAATTTATTTTATATAGAAAATGCAATTTTAACTCAGCAGATAATTAAAAGATAATTTAAAATATTTGTAAAATATTATTTTAAGTAAGTTAGATTATTTTTTAATTTAAAAAAAAACGATATATTCTTCATTTAAATGATAATTTCTGTTAAAATGTAGCGCCAATGATGTGTATTAATTTGATAAATTAGCTCAACTCGTAATCCCTATAATTTATCATTTAGATACTTTCTAACAAAAGCTTTCATAGTTCGTTGCTTAAACTTTAGCTTTAGTTTCCTGTTGGCTATTGCCATTTCTTTGGGTCTGACCTTTACACATTTTAAGTTGTTACTCAATAGTTTTCGTTGGCTTCACTCTGCTTTGGTTTGGCTTTTGTCATCGCTGCCATTTATTGGCATTTATTTATGTTCGTCAGTTGTCGTTGTTGGCCATTTGCCGTTGCTCCTACGCCTCAGACTCCGAGTCAGACTCAGATACAGATTCAGATCCAGAGTTAGCTGGGCTTGAGTTTGTCTTTGGGTTTGCTAGTTTGTTTGGTTGTTTTTGCTATTGTTCGTTCGAGTATTATTTCCCTGAGCGTTTCCACATTATTTTTATTGACATTTGGCAACAAGTTGTCGGCACGAAAACCAGTTTAGAGCCCAGCTTCTGGGCTCTCAGCTGTTCTCTGCCCAAGATGGTTAGTCACGGACTGGCTCATCTTGGAATATGCGGATATTTCAAATGCAGTGGATATCAGTTGGTAGATGAAAAATAAAAGTAAACATCTAATAATTATATTAACAAGGTTTTAATTGCCTACCAAATATTAATTGGTTCATATTCAAGTTAAGCATCTTTCCGTATCTGCTAGCCGATATCCACTGTTGGTAAATAAACCTGAAACGTTTGCATGCCAATTTGCAGGTGCTAATTGTGTCCACCGACTCTAATCCGTGACTCTGTTTACCGTTTTGCAGTTGCCCCCATCAACGAGCCGCCAGTCACCACAACGCAGCCGCAGACGCAGCGAAAGATCAGTAGCACTGCCAACAGCACCACCAGCCACATGACCACGACGAATTCGAGCAATTCCAGCACCACCACGGTGACCTCGCAACAGCAGCAGCAGCAGAAGGAGCAGGTTGGCGGCAGCTCCTCCACCACATCGAAGGTGTACATCAAAAAGACGGGCAGCAGCAGCAACAGCACCACAAGCAGCAGCACCACCAACGCCTCTTCGTCATCGTCTGCCGGTCGCAAGGAAAGCTTTGGCTCTCGCGATTCCCTCAACGACATCCTGAGCGAGACGGGTCTACCGACCGGCAATGTGGCCGCCCAGCGAAAGTCGCTGGAGAACAAGAACCTCGACCTGACCAAGCCGCCAGGCGTCGGGGCAGCTGCGGCCGTTAGTCAGCAGAGGAATAGCACCAGCAACGCATCCAGCGCGGTAGCAGCGGGACTGGTGTCTTCGGCGCTTAACAAGAGTCTTGAGAATATGGACGAGAAGGTCAAGTCACCGCCACCGCCGGTGCTCAGCAAGAAGCCAAGTGTGCCGCTCAAGAAGACACCCACTGGTGGGGTACCTGTGGCAGGTTAGTACGGTGCTGAGGAGTCTTATGATGCATTGCTTCATTCCATTATCTTATCAATGGGAAAGCAATGTAGCACAAGGAAGGCATCTTTTCCAATAATAAATATATAAAAACACTTACTAATGCTTCCATATTTATCTGCAGGTAATCTTCTTGGCGGAAAAAAGAAGAATCCCGAGGGTAAGCTCACCTCTGCCGTTTCCCATGATCTGGCAGATGGCCTTACGGCTAGTAAAATGCTCACAGGATCTAACCAACTGCCGGATGCCGGGGCAGCTGGTAGCCTGGTGATGCGAAGGGCGGCCACCATCGCTGTGGAGGACACAGACTTTGATCGTGTGGAGCGATCCTCGATCCTCACGGATATGCGACAGGGCAGAGTTAAGGCCCCGAAGCGACGACCACCGTCGGCAGCCATCAATGTACTTGGAGAGAGCAATAACAACTCGGTTTATGTGAATGGCAGCGGAATGGGAGGCGGAAGTGGTGGCGGAGCAGGAAGTGCAAGCGAACTGAGCGAAGATGGAGGAGCGGGCGGTAAGGCCACGGCGGCGGCAGCCTCCTCCGATGACAATTCCACGGGTGAAGAGCCGCAACTGGCCAAGCCCAAGCCACGCGAATGGGAGAAGAAAAAGGCGCCCTGGATGGAGGAGCTCAAGGCCTCGCAGGTCACTCGGAAGAAGACCTCGCCCAGTGTGGAGCCACGCGGAGCCTCGGTGGCTGAAAGGACATCCAAGCTCTTTGCAGCTGATCAGGCGATAATCAGCAGCAGTAGCAGCAGTAGTACCACCACGAAAGTGCAATCCTCGGCGGTGACTTCCTCCATGTACGTGGAGAATTCGACCAGCAGCAGTAGCACCACCACTTCCACAACCACCAACGATGCCATCATGTCCCGCAGCCTGACTGCCGCTGCCAAGGCCACAGCCACAGCGGCCAGCAGCGATGAGGAGACAAAAGCCACGCGGCCAAACAGTTTGTCCATAAGGAATCAGCGGAGTGTCTCGCCGCTGGTCAAGAGCTCCAATGCCAGCAGTTCGCAGTCGCAGGAGGAGAAGCCCAGCCAGGGGCTGAATAACCATCATCAGGATGTCAGCAGCGGATCCGCTCGGGTTAATCAGCTGGAGCAGCGAGTGGAGAAGCTGGAGGGATTGGTGCAAAATCAACAGAGGACCATCGAGGAGCTGGTGAATGCTCTCAAGTCCGAGGCGGAGCGCGTGAAGATTCTAAGGAGCGAACTGGACAAATACGCGCAGTGCGTGACGCAAGTTTGAGCCAGCGATGGCTGCCTTTTAGCTAGCTTGAGTGCTTGATTTATTAGCGTGCTAAAGAAACTCTACATTCCCAGGCCCATAGAACGTAGAACGTAGATGACCGAACCCAAGACAATCCCAAATATCTGTGCTCTGTGTGTTCTGTACTTATATATACATATATCCAGAATGATCTACTATCCCAGAACTGGTGTGTTGCGATCAATCGGTTTTTGCATGCCAAAATCGTTTCGTATTTGCGCTAATTCTTTCTGTAACCATTCCCCCCTGATATAATCCCTGTATATCTGATATATCTGATAATTTCGATAAGTATTTTTTATACATTCGTACATTCGGAGAGCGAACAGAAGAGGAAGATGACATTGTGTGTGATTTCTTTTAAACTGAACGCTTCGATTCGATTGCGATTTGTTTTGTTTATATATACGATTTATGGTTTATTTTTTAAAGATGTGTATTAAAGTTATGAGTAAAACTGTACTATAAACTATATATACTAAACGAGAGAGAGATAACGAGAGAGAAATATATACAAAGTTCGATGATGATGATGATGATGCCTAAAACTTAAGCAATATCCAATAAATAATGCAAAAATAAATATTTCAATGTTTTCTGAATGCCTTTATTTTATTTTCTTACTTCGATGTGTTTGTTGTTCTTTATTATTTCCTAGCTGACTGATATAAATAGATAGCGTTATAGAGAACTCCACATATCTTATACTGGATAAATGTATACTAACCTTTTGATACAATCTATATCTTTTTTGTATACAACAACAGCAAGCAAACGCGTCGCGGGAAGTTCGACAATTGGATGTTCTAATCGATCCGAGGAGATCGGAGATCATTATTTATTGTTATCTGCTAGAGAAGATATATTACCTGTACAGAATGCATTCCTCTTTTCGTTTGTGATAAGCCTCCTGCATAACCAGCTGCTAACTTGTAGTCTAATCGAATTAAATCTGCTTAGCTAGCGATTCCCGCAAGTCTCCCGATTGTTAGCAAAATATGTTTCACATTTTGTACCGCTTAACGTGTAAATATAATTGTAAATTGAATATGGGAAATACATATAAAATAAACATTTCTTAATTAGAAAAAAATTAAGTGGTAGTTTTGGGCTTGTTCTTCGATTTGGTTTATTTAATAAAGTAAAAAAAGAGAAGGGCGGCCGGCTGGCCCAGCTGCCATTGGTACCTGGTATTAGTTGAAATTTCATGGTTAAGTTATTTATATTTATTTATAACACCCAAGGGGGGTATTAATATTTCAGGCAGAATTTCGCAACGCAGACACTTTCGACCCTGTAAAGTATTATTTACACTTATTCTGTTTTATTTATTTAAAATCTACATAACTTTGAATCCTATTATATTATGTTTATAAAAATGTTGTATTTATTTGCCTTGATTATTATTGGTTTTTTCTTTTTTGTTTTTATTACGTAGAAAATATTACGAGAAAATATTTTAAATTAATATTTATACTTATAATTTAATACTGTTAATAAATTACTTTATTTCCATTTTGTATACCTGTACATGGTATACAAATTTTTGTCAACGGAGTGAACATTTTTATATTACATTTAATTTTTAAAAGTTAAACATTAAGGAGTTTGTTGAAATTAAAAACATTTCCTTCCAATATTATTTAAATTTGGATTTTGTAAAAGAGTCTAAATCCGCTGTACTAAAAATATAGTCGAGTTTATAACCATGGGTTAATGTCTCCACTGTCAAGTAGTTATTTACTCAGGATTTATATAAAAATAAAGGAAACAACAAGATAAGTCAGTTATCATGACTTTAAATATTTTATTTGTATTTTGAAAGGTAAATTAATTTTATAAATATACTTATAAAAAAAAATAAAAATTTATTTCTTAGAAAAACTAGAAAGAAGTACATGAAAACTTTAATAAAAACAACCCTCTTGGTCCATGGTTATGGTAAGTTTAAGTTTAAGACAATTTAAAATGTTGAAGCTTTAGGTAAAATATAAAATTTAAAAATTATAAATAAACAATGTAAAAAGGCAGGTGAGCTTTTGTGTAAAAATAACGTAAGATTTGATCTTGTTCAAATATTTGTTTAACTTCAAAAAGTAATTGAAAAAAAAGGATAAGAGAAGTATTTACAAGACAAGAACAACACCATTAGTTAATTAAGTAAGTAAGTATTTAAAAATAATAAAAAGTTTATTGAGGCATTTACAGTGAACCCAAAATCAATTAGAGTCCAGCTTAAACGATTGTTTTGGCTAAAATCCAGTGGACTTCAAGCTTAGACTAGGCTCTGCTGTGATACTAGTTTTCGGCGAGAGAACGTCTTTCGGGTCCATTTGTTTGTTGGATTTGGCGGATTTGTTTGGTGGCAACAAGTCAGCATCAGCAGCAGCTGTGTTTGTCGTTTGTTCTGCGCCCAAAAAAACCAAAAAAACAAAAAAAAACCTGAGCAACTCAAGTTGTTTTTAGCCTGTCTCTGCCCTGTAGTTGTTGTACTTGTGTGCTGGTGGTGCTTTTGCCTGGTGCCTGCCTTTCGTGTTGTTGCCTTGGCACTTGGCTGCGTTCTGTGAATGTGGCTCTGGCTGGGTTTTGGGTTTAAGCCAGGTTAAGTTGGCCGAGAGCGAGCTGGAGCGAAGCTTTTCTTGGGCAGCAGCAGCAGCGGCGGCGACGGCACTTATCAGTTTCTGATCGCTGTGGGAATTTCAGTTAATTGTGGACGCTGTAGCCAAACGGACGCAACGCGGCGCACGACACTTGGCCAGAATATATCTCTAGCTTAGACTGGCTTAAAAAAACGCACGAAGTGTTGGTCGTGAAAGTATCTTTCAGTTCAGAGCCATTAGCCCCACCCTACTTCTATTTCTAAACGCCGGAATACGCTTGAGCCAGGCCAAAATCTAAGGCCAAGTCCAAACAAGCAAACGAGCCACACAGCTGAAAACCCATTTAAGGACCGTTCCAAAATCAAGGATCTTCCTGTCAAAAAAATATTAAAATCTAAGACAGCTTTCGATCAAGTCAGTTAAATACAGCGTTTTCAGAGTGTGTGTGTGCGTGTGTGTATGTGCGGCTGTGTGTAAATTTTTACAAAATAATTAAAACCCAAAATAAAAAAAAAACAAAATATATAAATCCGCAAAGAGCCATAAACAAATCGCAGTCAAAGCTCGCGCGCCAATATTGCTCCAATTTTTACGAAAAAAAAGAAACGGCTTAGCAACAATTGCATTGAACGGTTTGTACTCGTAAAAAATACAACACAAAAAAATATATATAGAAAGCTTAACAATCAAATCCAATCGAACAACAACAATAACAATTGCGACGAGGGATTAAAAGCCAGTAACAGCAATAAATGTGGTGGGTGCATTATTGGTAAGCTGTAACGGCCATAAAAACAAAAACCTCTCTCTTTAAATATATCCAACTTTATCTATATAAATTTATATAGATCGCTCTGGCTGGCCAAAACAGCTCAAAATTGGCCAAAAAACCAAAGCGTTTTTATGCGCAAACGCGTTTTTATGCTCAGCCTTCTCCTCCCCCTTTTGGTTTTTTATTTTTTGCATTTTTTTCCCTCGGCGGTTTTCGTTTGTTTTGCACTCAAAGTTTCTGCTGCTGTGTTTTTAAATTTTTGTTACAGTTTTTTTCTGCATTATTTTTTTTGCTTGGACGCCTTGCTCAACGTGCACGCTTTGTTTTTGTTTTGGTTTTTTTAGTTTGCTTTTTTTTTTTTGGCCACAAAGTGGATTTGTCTTCAATTGTGGAAATCAGGCGGAGGAAGTGGGCGGGGGGAGGGCTAAAAAAGGCGGAGCAGTTCCGAAAATATATGTCGGCCAGCTCTCAAGGTCACGGATGAAAGTCTATCGGTGTCTTTTTGTGAGTCAGTGTATTGGCATGCAAAGTGCAATTGGTGGTTGCTACACTTGGTCAAAAAAGATAATCAAATAATGTCAAATTGGGGATCCAAAAAGCATGATGATTATCTTTTTTTTCTTTCAATAAGGAAGACCCATTTAAAAAGAAATAACCTTTATTTAAATACCAGGAAAAATAACTTAATATTGTACATATTGTTATAAATACCAGAAATGGTTCAAATTCATTTCAAAATTAAAACCTTTTATTTTTTATTTGGTTTTATAATTAAAATATAAGAAAAAATAGCTATAAAATCCAAACAAAATGGTTATCAATATTTAAAAAATTGTATTTTAAAGTTAAAGTTAATTAAATTTAATTTGAATTTTTCTCAATTTGTTACCCTGAAGTGTAATCAAGTTTAAAAAATTTGAAATTCACTGAATGATATAAATAAAAAAAAATATTTCGATCTATTGTTTGGGGCTGTATTCCCTATTTCGTTACCCGGCTTGATGATGGTGATGGACAGGCGTGGATTAAACCATTAATTTCCTTCGCAGGGGAGATGTCTATCTCTCCGCTTGGTTCGATCGGACAAATGAGGCTTTAATGGCGCATGGAGATGACGGTATATCTCATTATTTGGCAGACATCGGCCCTGTAATTTAGACGCCCTGCTTATTTCGAGTTTACTGTAATAATTAACGGACCGCTGTAATTGAGAGTTGATTTACTGACCCACTGTCCCAGCTGGCATTCAAATCCGAAATAATAATAATACAGTAAAAAAAAAACAATAATACCGAATCGCCGTGGAGTGAATTAATTTCAGATTTGTCAGATTGAAAGTCCACTGCCAGCTGAATGCCAAGGAAAAGCCTCAATATATACACCACCTCCAAGGGCAGTAATTGTGTGCAATGGATTGTTTCTTCGGTGAAGGAAAATTAATGGTGGCAATTTACCAGCAGCATAATTTACGATCTTGTTTGCAATGGCTAAGGTCCTAAAAAACAAATGCTATTAAATTTATTCATAATTAAATTTGTATTCTATTAATAAAAAACATAATTGATTCCCATAACCTGCCCGTTGAGAACCGAGGCTCATTCAGGTTAATTTCTCAATTGGATTAATTTAGATCACATGCGATAAAAATAAGACTTGTTTGGATTTATAATAGCCCACTTAATGGGTGTTTAATTTTATGGCCAAGTTATGTAATAAATCAATGAATATTATATGAGTAATTGAATATAATATGTTGAATAACGGAATGACCTTAAAGTTTATATTTTATTAACAAAAATAAACCTTTAAAATTACCAAATAATATTTTGTAAAAAAAAACAATTTCCAACCGGATGTCCACTCTTAGCCATTGCATTCTTAGAAAAATAAATTCTAAGACACCACTTAATTACTCAATCAACAAGCTATAAGTCATAATGTTTTATTTAAAAAATATCCATAAGTAATTGCAAACATTAAATAAAATAAACAACATGTTCGTAGTCTTAGCTCGACCCTTAATCAATCAAATCAAACTCATACTCATATCGATAATGTATATAATTTTTCTTTGGCCACACATTCTATGCCAGGTTGCAAAAGTGGGCAAAAAGCGTTGCGTTCAACATTTTTGAAAACAAAATTATTATTAAAAGCTTAATTGCTGCGCAAACGGCCTGCAGTGGCCAGTAGCTCAAGCTTTTGGCCAAAACAATTAGAGGCTGCAAAAAGTCAGATTAACAAATTATATGCCACCAACTGGAAAAAAAAGAAATACAAAATAGAAAACGAAACCCACAAAGCGGCTGACAAAACGCCTCAAAGTCGCACGACCTGCAAAGAAAAAAATATATAAACAAACTTGTTTGGGATTGCACTATTTTGGCCAGAGTTTTGGCCGCAACAATGCGATGACAAATACCTACCATGCGAGGAGGGCAATAAACTCTTCGAAATTCCATGGAAAATGCTCCAATTAGTGGTTGGACGAATGTGTTTATGTGACTTTGGCAGGGTTTTTGGCTTTTGCATTGACTTTGTCAGGGGTTTTTCTTGTCAGAAGCCTTGAAGAAGGTTAGCCTAATTTGAATGAGACTTATATATAGGTTATATAAAAGCCTCTTTTAGATATTTTCCTGATTTTAATTCCCTGGCACATTTATATTCCTTTTGACCGCGATCGGTAGTTAAAGTCGTAAACTTAACATAAATTTGCAGCACGTTTTATTCGGTAAGTCTGAGACTTTAATTCTTCTTTAATTCTTGAGGTAATTTGGCCAGTTTTACTACTTCTTATGTCGTTAAAAAATGTTTGCTATTTCTATTTAAATTTTTTTAATGGAGTTTCCTGAAATCTTTACTTAAACAAGGCTTAAATTGCTGTTTGTTTGAAGAATTTTATGTGAGTTTTACTTTCCTCCGGAAACTGAGAAAGGATGGTGCCATATATAAATATTTTTAGCAATAATTTAAAGAAACTATTTACATTAAATCGCCTTAAAAATAATTGTTATAAATTTTATATATTTTATACTACATTTTAAAGAATATTTTGACAAATGTTTTAAATTTAAATCCTATATAAATTAATTGTTATACATTTCAGTGATATTTGAGCTTAATTATATATATCTTTAAAACTATTTAATTAATTTTGACATTTTTTGATTACTACTCTTTTTTTTACCAATTTTCAACATTAAGTAATCTTATTCTTAAATTTTAAGTCATCTTCTGGTTAACTTTAACTTTAATGTACAAAACATAACGTATACGCCATGTGGCCTCTCCCTTCTTGTTGATGGCTTTGAGCCTGTCCGTCCCTCAACTCAGCTTGAATCTAAATACAAAAAATATATTACTGAAAATCCACTAGACTTCGTATAGACTCCACTTCGATTGTTAATGAATTGCAATCGTCGTGCGACACTTTCCGAGCTGCTGGAATGAGAATGCGAATGTTTGACAATTTGTCACAGGGTCCGACACTTGTCTCGTCCGCGTCTGTGTTTCGGAATTGGAATCTATAACTGAAGTGAATTGCGGGTGCGGGCCACGTTTGTCCATTTGTTACACATTTTATTTATTTCATTTATTTTCGCCTTTTGTTTGGTCTTGTGTCACTCGAATTGCCGTGCATTGTGTGGGTACTTAGTAGCAATTTATTTGCCATTACCTTTTGCCCGCACTGTTCACTTCTGGTTTTAAATCAAGTTTATTAACCGGAATCTGTCAGCTGCCATTGTCTCCGTTCTCACCTCGCCTCGGATCTAACCAGAGGTTCTCGAAGTTAGCCAAAGTCGAAGCCTGTTGAAGTTGAAGTTCCCTGGCCGCTTTCAGGGCGTATCCATAGCCATCGATTAGCATTCTAATTTATATACTAACTGCCCCGGGAGTGTGAGTGCGGCACAAATTAAGTAACGCCAATGGGCATGCACGAGTTCGAGTGCGAGAGTGATTTGCTTTTTATTCCATTAACCATTGCGATTTCAAGACCAACTTGCGGCTTGCCCAAGAATCGATTGAAAGTAATTCTAAGATCGACAAATATATTTTACTTATATATTTATTATTATAATAATAATTGGAATTACCTTAAGGGTTTGATATTTTTATTCCAATTATTCCAAAGCAGTTTCAAGGGCAAAGTGTGGTTTAGAATAAAATTTAATTAAATTAAAAAAGGTTTTTGTTTAAACTTAATTTACATGTAAAGTGTTTAATTAAAAGATTTTTTATTAATATAATAAAATCCAGATAGTTGTAAGCAGGGTTATAAATTAATACGTTATTAAATAGTTTCTATTTCTGTTATTATTGCTAAGTCACCTAAGAGATCTTACCTTCGTTACTATATAACTTTCACTTATCCGCCTAACTTTTACTTGCCAATTTATAAAACTAAAAATATAATCTTTTTTAAAGATTTAATAACACTTAATTAACTCACATATGTATATTTATTTTTACCATACTCTCTCACCTTCTATAAAAAATCTGCCTATGAAACTAAACCCCTCATTAATTTCTTTAATTTAAGCTTCTGCCAAGAGACCACAAAACTCGTTTTCTTCTCTAAAAATATTATGTTTCCAAGAAAATAATTAATTACTCTTAAATATACACATAGATTGTTATTTGTAAATAATAATTCCAAAGAGTATTCCCCGATTCAAGTAGTTCTTCTGGCCAACTTGGTTTGCTTTTGGCCTTAACCCAAGTGACGTCTGTGATATATACCGGCTTCCATGTAAAGTCAGAACTAGAACAGATTGCGATTCTAATTCCTATGACAATTATGGGTGCAGCTTGATAGTTAAAGACTAGTTGTAATTTAGAGACGTTTACGAGCGGATAATAAATGTGTGAACCTTTTGCAAGGTAATCTTGTTGGAACCCTTCCGAACTTTTACTTTCTGGAACTTCATTACACAACAAAAAAAAGACAAAAGACCCAAAAGGCCAAAGAACTTACAGAAGAATGGCTTAGACTTCAGAGAATAAAAGAAATTGAGATGACGTCAGTAAAGGTGAATAGGAGGAGAATAGAATAAGAAATAATGGTTTGCCGGCTGAAATGGGAGGTTCTTTCTGGCATTTCCATATAACTTTGGCTTAACTAATGAGCTGCCGCTTAAAGCCAAAGAACGAAACTTTCGTTTTTAATGAGATGCCTGCTGGCCATAAACATATTTATTTTCCCCGCAGAATTCCTTAGTAATTAAAGCCATTGAACGCTGTCTGAAGGAGAGGTTAACATAAAAAATATATCCACAGACGACGGGATGAGTAATTATATAGACTGTGAAGAAGGCTTGATAAGAATTAGAACTGGTTTGGCTTCAGCTCTCCTCGCTTTCGGCTTTTGTCTAGCTTTAAGACAAAAAATATGATTTCTTACCCGGCGGTTTTTGTTTTGTTTTGTTTTTCAATGTTTTATGGATTTGACTTTGGCTTGGCTTTTAATTACATGGTCTGTGTGGCGGAAATGCCAGAGAACGGTTAATTAAATTATGGCTGGCCAAAATCAAACTCATCATGGCTCTGTCCAACAAATCCGCGCAGTATCCATCGATATTGCAGCAACTCTGGCAAAGTCCTCACTTCAATGGCATGCCAATTGCTGGCAGCAAAAAAAGCTATCAAAATACCTTGCCATTAATTATAAATATGTTGAAATTGCAACAGACGACTGAGCATCTGTCTGGGCCTGGGCTTGGCTCTTAGCTCTCGACTCCTAGACTCTCGACAGTCGGCTTTTGGTTTGTTTTCTGGCCAAGACTGTGCAGCTTGTTGCCACTTTGGCAATGTGTCTCTGCTTCTAGCCACTTGCTGGTGGTTAGTACTTGTTGCCGGTTGGCTGTTTCCAACCTGTTGCCAATACAAGTTCAATGATTCTTCTACACCCCGAAAAAATAATAATAAAGAACTAGCCCTTAAGTGTCTTTGAACTTGATAAAGGCAATCAAGCACGCAAGGTACAAGCCAAGCCCTTAAAGAAAATGCAAGAAAAATTATATTTTTTAATAAAAGCATTTTTCTTTTTTATTTTTTAAAGAAAGAAAAGGGCTATTCCTATTAATATTTTAATTTAAAATATTAAAGCAAATGGTTTTCCCAGACACAAAACATTTTTTTAATGGTTCCTGTTTTACAACTTTAATTTACTTATTTTAAACAAATTTCCAGGCAATTAAAATCCTCTTTAAACCTTTATAAATTTCAATATCTTCAAGTGTAGACAGATGGCTTCGGAATTTTGTTGAAAATCTTGAAATTAGCTGCAAGTGCCGCAGACGCTCGGCGATTTCTGGTGTGAAATGCACCTTGACATTTGGCTGGGATTTTTCCCATCGCTTATCGTTTGAACGCAACGCAATTTGTTATATGTTTTTGCAAATGATTTTGCCATGGGAGCGAGGGATCTTATACTCACTGCCACTTTTATATTTATTTCTTGACCATTTTGCACTAATTCCAGCTCCTTGTCTTTCGCTTAATTGCAGCCATTAAGCATTCGCCGGAGACAGTGGCCCAGAGCGAGACCATGGTCCACACGAGATGATATGAATCACGTCTGAGGAAGTGCGCCCATTAAGAGCAGATTGGTTCTGGATCTGAAGAGACAGAACAAAGAAGCCACTAAAGCGCTTGATTAACTCCCGGTAGCGACTGGTGGACAGGTGGTTTTGGATTGGAATCGACCGACATGGCACACTTTGGTTGGCTTCTCAAATTCGCCTTTCTGCTGCTGGTAAGTGTCACATTAAGGCGCTGATTGCTGGAGTTTATTTATGGCCAGGTGCGCCAAAGAATTCCAGGGAATTTGTGTTGGCCAAAAAACACAGACCACTTAAGTTCAAGGCTTGGTTTTGGGTATTTAAGCCAACAAATTAAACTAGTTTAGGCTTAAAGAAAATCTAAAAAAGAATCAAAGCAAGCGTTTAATTTCAGTTTTTAATGGAAGGTAAATTTAAAAGTAATTTGACGATTGTGAAGGTGATTTTTATAGAATTTCCGATAATTATTTCTTAGAATTTAAAGGAATTTTTCTTATCTTTTTTTTTTTAATAAAATGTAAAGCCTCTGATAAACTCTCTTTACCTTTCATCACAACCTAAAGCAATCAATCACTTTTCTTTGATCTTCAACTTGGAAAGTTGCATTTTCTTTCCACACGATTTCCGATTGAACAATCGAAATTGATTCAAATGGCATCCCCAGGTTAACTTGAGGTTAAAAGACTTTAGACCTCCAATTGAGACGTCATCCAGTCTCAGTCCCAGGCGCAACGGTTGCAACCAGTTGCCAAATGCATTCACAGGCGGTGCTGCCATTAACCCATTCGTTTGGCCAATGCGTTTTATGAAAAATGGTTTAATGGTGCGATCGCACTCCATTTGTTTGCAGACTTCGGCTTTATTGGCCCAAATCATCCATAATCCAGCGGTGGCTCACAGGCTGGCTGGCTCTGAATGCATTTCGGAATTAATTTTTACCACACATTCGCTCTGTTGTGTCTGGGCCGCACTTTATTGACTGCTCATTAGACAAACCGAGTTGATTGTGAGTAATGTGGAGTAAAGTAAAGCTAACTGGAGCCGAGTAAACTAAATAATTGCACGCGATTCAACTGCAGACGGTTGCTTTGTGATATTCTGAAAAAAATATTAAGGGATAATTTTTAAATAGAAAATAAAAAAATAATAATAAAGCAAAAGTATTATATGTATATTAAAATGTATGTTAAAAAGATAATATATTTTATAGAGCTTTGGAAAGATTTTATTTAAAGCGTTGAAGGGATTTACTTAAATTTTTAATACAAACTACGAGATTAATTTTTAATTAAAAGTAAATAAAATGTAGGTGGAATTACCTAGATTATTCAACAATTTTACTTGTTTTCCAATATATGTCATATTATTTTCCAGTTTTTGTCACGATTTCTATCATTTATCATTACAGAAACAAAAGACTTAAGACACGAACTCTTTAAAGAAAGACTTTAAATATATATGCCATATTATTTTCTACTTTGTGCCACTATTTCTATTATTTATCATTTAAGAAACAAAAGACTTAGGACATGAAATTGTTATGCGTTAAATTTAAATACATTTTCTTCTTAAACTTTTTACTACATTTTTCATTTTTCAAGTTGAAATATATAATACATCTATAATTTTATTTAATTTAAAATTTTTTCTATATTAATCTTTATTAGTTATTAATTTATTATTAATTTTATTTTCCCAGTGTATTTATGCAACTGGCCCATTTGACTGCCTCTGTTTTTGTGTGGCTACAAACTGTGGCTCTATTTGTGTCTCAAAAAAATAAAAATCAAACTCAAAACTGAAACTCAGACCCCGTCTTTTGGCCATTCGATGGCGATGACGATGGCAATTTGCAAATTATGCACAGCGGGGCAGGGAGTGGTGGTTGCCGTGGTGCAACTACATTCTAAACTCGGCTTTTCTCTTCTCAATTATTAACCCACCAAAGTCCATCCATGATGATTGGGCCAAACATGCAAATTTATACCAATGAGCCGTGTCGTTTATATGGCCTTAAGTTGCTTGTAAACGTTCGGGCGCCGCCATGGGTTAATTTCCCACACAAATCTAAGTTCGGGGCGCTCGGTGTCTCTGCCATGTAATTAATAAATGTGTGTTTTTATGCCACAGCTCCAAGTTGATAGCTGCAATTTGGAGCGAATTCGAGTCTGATTCTGGGCCCAAACTAGTGGCATTGAGCGTGGCACTGCCCTAATGTGGGCTGCACTTGGCTGGAAGATCGATAGCGAGATAGGTGCACTGGGGGAAATTATAGAAAAATTATTAAATTTTTTAAGTAAATAATTAAATTGAAATTATAATGTAACTAAGCATATACTAATTTAAAGAACTCTAACAAGAAATGTATACGGAAAGTCAAAACAGGATTGTTTGTGAGAGATTACATTTTTTATTCATAGCCGAAAATCTTCTTTAAGAATTCTTTTTCTAGTTTTAAATATAAATTATTAAAACCTATTGAATTATGATAAAATGCACTAAAAACTTTCCAAGCCTGAATTTTTTGAATATGAAGTATAAAAACGATCTCTGAGTGTTCGAGTCTAGCATTTTGTGTAATAAATCGGCACACTAGTTTGCAAACACAAACAAATATTAAATATTTTTATTTAACAATAATTTCTCAATTCTACTCTTACTTTTCTCTTAGTGCCTTGGCGAAGGCGGACCCAAAATAAAACGCTGCTGGCATTGTCTTGTAATATTATAATATTGTGCACACAATGTGGCCACAGCTGACGACAGCGGGTGGTAAGAGATTAGACTTTGGCCGCGGCCAGTTTAGGCCAGACTTTGTATAGGGGAAAATGGACTCGCTGACACATTCACTTGGCCACCGACTGGGCAGCTCCAGTAGCTAATGCTGCTCCTTGTGGTGACCGCCCACTTCTAGAGTGAACGAAACGCCCAAAGCCCAAGACCGCTTGGATTATGCATAAATGTTAAAAGTTACATGACTTTTTCCGCATTCGATAGCTAAAAGCGCAATGTGTGTGGCAAGTTCGTGGCCCGCATTGAGTCATTGGCCACTGGCCGAATCCTGTTCCAGGTCGCCAGATCAATCATCAGCGAATCAAGTGGTATGAAAATACTTCCGAAATTTCCATAACTCAAAACATGAATTCAATCTGTCAACTTGTGGCGTTGTGTGAAATCACGATGATTGGAGCTAATTAAAGGTATCAAATATCGAGATATATATAGTGGTGGATCGGCACTTGAAAGCCAATCGAGTGGGACAATTGAGCCCAATAAAGAGAGCGCTCATTAAGGCGTGATTATTGCTTAATTGTTTGAACTCTATTCACGCGCACCACAAGGCGGATACGTAATATGGCGTTCTGAAAGTATTTCATATATTCCGCATATATATAGTAATTTTTGACACTTCCGCTAAGTTGACAGCCGTGAAAATTGTCACCAGTGCAACAATCGAATGATAAATGATAAGTGCTAAAGAATGTCGAACAGGATTAGAGAGATCTGCGATCTCCAATCGAAATCTTATAGTCAAAATCCAAAGCAGGTTGTGATAAATCAATCAAGATTAATAATTGCCTATCATGCGGCCGTAAGAGATCCCCGAGCCGTGTTCATTCATTAAACTGGAGCACGTCACTGACCAGGCGGTTCGAATAACTCCACAATGGGAGAGGAATGCTCATTGTTTGCGATTTATTCATTATTTCGTAATTATTTTTAGAACGTTTAATCTTTTGTCTTACGCAGTCCCTTTTGTCGCTGACTAGCCAAGCCGTTAATTTGGTGTCAATGCTAAGTGGGGACCACTGTCGCTTTTCCATTTTTTTTTTTTCCATTCAACGCCCGCGGTCAGTTACTTCTGCAATTTTAGACATAAAAGGCAAGGCGACCCAAGTCCCGCCGGATGACTAACCGATCTAAGTGACTGGCTCCGTTGGGCTGGGCTGAGCTGGTGCCTGGTGCCTGGTGCCTGGTCAAGTCAGGTAACTTTAGCACATGTGCGAAGGTGTTCCGCGAGCTGCGAGTGTGTAGATGCAATCGCTCAGATCGGCTCTGCTCTAGAAAATGCCCGGCGACAGGCGCCCACTGCGCTGCCGGATGTTGTTATTGTTCTTGCTCAGGGGGTGTATTTATACTCTATTATATTTTATTTGAGGCTTATTTACCAACAGCTTGAATAATTATGCTATTATGCTCAGCATCGGCGGCATCCATTAATATTCGATACAATTTTCGCCATATTTCATTGTTTTCAATTTGCGCCTTTCCAATTCGGAGTCGATTAGATTTCAATGGGTTAGCCGTGGATCAAAAGTGTGTCCAATGGTAAATGATCTGCCTTAATGCAATTAGCAATGCTAATATTGTTGAGCTATAGCCAGATATATAACCATAAATATGTTTTATTGGCTCTTTTGTTTCTGCAGCGGGTGGGTGGGTGTGTGTGTGTGCTGATAACAATTTATGGCCGATCTCTGGCCATGAATTTGAAATGCAATGTACGAACAGTAAAGCTGAGCAGATATGAATGTGGATTATTATTAAATCAAGCAAATTAATGGGGGGATATTATGTAAATTTTATGTTTTTTACATTTACTTTTTAATCTGTTTTAGAGGGTTTATTTTTAATGAAGGCTGAGTGAAATAGGCTGGATTATGTTCTGAAATAAATGTTTATTTTATATATATTGTATTTTATAATGTTTCTAATATATTTTGAGGTAAAAAACATAAGTATTAGCAGTGAAGGCTAACTGGAAACAGCAGGGAAATGTACTCCTACCTTGGCAGCAATTTCTATAAATTAAAAATATTTTTAATATTTTATTATTATATTTTGAAGTATTTTTTACTACAAATTAAACCAGAATTTGTTAAATACCAAGTCAAAACCCTGTACTTGTACCCATTAGCTGACTCAGTTCTACTTTACTTCCCCTTTGAAGCCATGACTTAATTTATTAGTCAAACTTTAAGCCACCAAGAATGTATGACTAAATCCTGTTCTACTTGCAGCAACCATTACTCATGGAAAAGTTAATTAATTAAAACTGCAATCTGACCTGAAACTTGTCCTTAAATCCGGAAATGCCTTACCTTTAATGAAAAGGGTTTTGAAAAACAGGTCGAGATGAGTCAGGGAAATGCTGGATGCAAATCAATAAACAACATAAATATCGCGCTGACAGATTGATTGTTTAAGTAATGTTTCACATTTTCCACTTGAACGGATTCCGATGCGAAGTGCCTGGCTTGTGCCGGGAACACTGTTTTGTCCGATCGCTGTTTAACGCTACCTTACGCCACCACCCACTTGAGCACTCGATCGCGGCAACGCGGTTAATTATGCCACATATAGTACGCCACTTGACCAGGGAGCAACATGCACCACTTCAAACGGAGCCGGTGCCATGGCATTCCGATGTTCCGATGTCTTAATAGACCCCCGGCCGCATTATTATTCAAATGGCAAGTCGAGTTGAGGTCCCGAGCCCAAGATCTCATTGCATGACTTATGCATATTTGTGCGCGACATGAAGACATATGGATTTATAGTTAAGCATCGATCGTCAATCGCTCCAAATGATATTTTAATTACGCAAATTTATAAATAGATTGCTGAGATAAGCTCTGGATGCGATCACCCTGGGTGACGATAGTAAATGTTTATGTTTATGGGGGAAAATCTTTTACAATATTTTTTATAGGAATTTTCTAATCACAAAATCTTATAAAAATCCAGATTCTACTATTTAACCTTCTTCTTTCCCAGATGATGTCCGGCTGTTGGACCCGTCCAGCTCCTGCTCCTCTGCCTGGCGGTCGGCAGAGTGAACTTATTGCGGGCAACGAGTTCCTCAAACTCTTCCTGGACCACGACGATCAGCAGCGTAGTCTGCACAGCAGTGAACAGGACTTTGAGGGCAGGGCAGAATCCACTGCCTCAACTTCGCCGAATCCTCATCCTCGCCAGCGAGTGGCCACCGGCAGGAGTTTGGATGGCAGCAGGAATCGCTACAGAAACTCCCTAAGCTCCGGCAACAATCCCTCATTGGAAGAGAACGATACTAAGCAGGTGGTCAAGCTGGTGACCTCCGGCAGCAAGATAGTATTCCTCGAAGATGCCCCAAGTTCTGGTGGAAAGTTGGGAAAATCCTCTTCCAGCGATGAGGTCAAAGTGGTGGCCGTAAGTGTGAGTTCCTCCAGCAAAAGAGGTCCTCCAAAGGGCAGCTCCCAGGCAGGTCCCACAGGAAGTGGCTCTGATTTTGTAAATCGTTCGCATAAAAGTGAACTTTCCATTGAGGAAACGGAACCCCGATTGGCTGGGGATGCCATGGATGCTGAAGGCGATTCTTTGAACAGTGCCTCTAATATACAGAATGTATTGGCAGCTCCTCTGCTGGCGGCCTCAGCCTCCTCCATGCATTCGTTTTTGAAAAATCAAACGGAAGAGGGAACGGGAACAGGAGCTGGTAGTGGAGCAGGAACAGGAGCTGGTCTGCCCTTTCAAACGGTGATTTACCATGACACCAAGCAGGGCAGGGGACCCCAGTCCCGATCCATATCCTACAGCTCCATCAGCCAGAATGTAGATGATTTGCAGGCCTGGCAGCAGTCGAGGAGCGGCATCCTGGCGGAAGCCCAAAGAAATGTAAGCGAGAGCCTGAAGCATGGACATGGCTCGGAGCCAGCCAAGTTCTACTCGGTTCCCTCAAAGATGTACAGTGTTCCCAGTAAATTTTACTCGGAACCAGCCAAGGTGTACTCCGAGCCGGCCAAGATGTATGGCCAGCCCGAGAAGGTATATTCCGAGCCCTCAAAGGTATATGGACAACCCTCAAAGTTTTACTCAGAGCCAGCCAAGGTTTATGGGCAACCTTCAAAGGTTTATGGAGAACCGGCCAAGACCTACTGGCCACAAACGGTGACCAGCACGACGGCCACTCCTGCGGGAAGTACTCCTCATCCGAATCCCAACTCTGCCAGCAGCACCAGCACAGAGCAGCCTTTGGTTCCCACAACATTTTTGCCGCCCAGATCTAGACCGCGACCGGCGATTGTCTCGCGCATCGCTTTCGGCGAGGCTCAGAGCACAACAACAACATCACCAACAGCAGCAACAACATCTGCAACAGTGGCTACTACAACGGCAACTAGCAGGGTCACCACAGTGAAGCCTACCAGCAGCAGCAGCAGCAGCATTCGGCCCACAACTTGGCAGCATCACTATCACAGCTACCAGCAGCAGCAGCAGCATCACCAGCCACAAGCTCATCCAACGCGCCGTGTACTCTTCAATTTGGATAAATTGCCTTATGATTTATTGAATGCACCGCAGCCGCATCTATTGGAGCCAATTTCATCGAAGCCAGGTCCAAGCTACCAGCAACAGCAGCCACAGCAGCCACGTCCCTGCTGGGAGCAACGTCAGCATTCATCACTGCCGCATCAACATTCTAATCAAAATGCCAAAGGATTGCCCAACAGAGGTGAGTCTAAGTCCAAGTTGGAGTTGGAATCTGAAGTGGAGTCTGAAGGTGCACAGGGGAAAATAAATTAGGAAGAACTAGTTAGAATGATGCTTTAAATAGAGACTTTTTAAAAGTATTTAGAAAGTTGTGTTTAGAATTATTTAAAAATATTTAATCAAGCCATTCAGAGATAGAAAAATTAATTTAGAATAAAAATGAATTTATCTGAAGATGTACACATTCTTTTCTTCCTTTTAACATTCACTTTTGTTTAAATAAATATTTGGGGAAAGATAGTTCATATATTTTATGCTGTGAATTATATTAAATTCTTTCTTAAAAGAAGAAAATAATATTAGTATTTCTTCCTCTGTAAATTTGGTTGAACAAATTACACTCTTCAGCAGGGCTCCTGTTGCAATTGCATAAATTAAAGAGATCAATTTCGGGAACCCCAGCAGATTAATCATATATCAAAGCAAACGTTTATCCAAACCACTTTAATGATAGATTAGAAAGCTTTTAAAATTCCAGGGAGGTCTCTTGTAATTGCAAGTATTTTTTAATCTGTTTAAAAAGATCAAAAACCTTTTTAATATATTCTTCTAGATTTTTAAAAAATAAATTGATAACTTATCTTATAATTCAAGCCACAAAACTTCCCTTAAGACCCACCTGTTGCCCAGTGTATCTCTGAATTGTGACAGACAGCGACAACGCACGGGCTAGCCCCACTTGAACCCCGGCTAGCTAATCTTGAACTTATCAAACATCATCTTTTGTTGCAGATCTAGTCAAGTGTGATGCCAAATTCGCACACCAACATGGAGCAGCTTCGGCAACGGCATCCACGGCTTCGCCATCATCATCATCTGCATCTGCATCTGCATCGTCGGGGTCAGGCGGCAGCGGCAGCGGCAGCGGCGGCTATTCATACAGCTCTAGCTCCAGCAGTAGCTCCTCCTCCTCATCCTCATCCTCCTCAGCCGTGGCATCTGGAGCCTCCGCCCACTCCTCCCCCACATCTAGGGCGCAGCAGCACCATCAACACTTTACCACCGAGCGCCCCGAGCTTTATACTCCGACCTCGGAGCAGAATTATGAAATCGAGGAGTCCGTTAGTGTTATGACAAACGGACGGGCCCACGGGCCGCAGGGTGGCAGCGGTGTGGCAAGCGGCGGCACTGCAGCAGTGGCCACTACACCAGCTGGTCCAGCCACAACGAGCACCATTCGTGGCATCAACAGAGGACGTGGCTCGGTGGTTTACAATGCAAATGCCAACGATTATTCGGATGATGGCGGGGATGGGGATGGAAATGGCGAGACCACATCTGAGGGTGATTCCTCCGGTGAGGAAGGGGCAGCTGGAGCACCCGAAGACGAGGACAAAGTGGCGTACGTGGTCGAGGGACGTAACTATCGCAAATACCGAGTGGAGGAGAAGACCGACGATGGCTTCATTGTCGGCGAGTATGGAGTGGTGGACCACAACGATGGGAACCTCTGGGGAGTGCGTTACACCGCCGACTCCACCATCAATCGCAGTCTGATTCAGAAGGCGTTGCTCACGTTTCTCAAGCTCAAGTAGGGAGCCATGGCGGACACTAGGCACTCGAAGAAATAATTGTTTTAAAATATTTTACCTTATTTAGAAATAATTGCGGAGAGAAATAATAGAAAATATAACATTGATTGGCTTCAAGACTACACCTTAAATGTATTAAAAAGTCTTAAAATAAACCCATAAAAAAAATATTACAAAATAAGTTAAAGAAAGCCTTGATATCTTCTAATAATTATATATAAAAAAATTTCTAAGAATCAGTTTAATTATTCAAAATCACAAGAACAAGATTTCCCATTTCAAAATAATTATTTCTGCGAGTGTTTAAAACGATAAAAACCATCACCCCGCACTCCCCCTGCTGTGGAGCCAGCTGCAAGGGCATTCAAATGTGATCCAAGTCGTATTTTAGTTTAGCCTAGATAACCTAGATAGCCTAAATAGACACGTAGTTACCCCTAGTTCGTAGCGCTAGTTGAGTTCCCACGCGACCAGGACACACTCCTTCGGCCCTGTCTGTGTGTGTGGTGTGTTTAGTCAGTAAACGAATTTTGTTTAATGTTTAGTTAATGTTTTAATTAATTTATTGTAGTTGTTGGTATTGTAATTGTAACCGTAGAGCTTACTTTAAAGTTACGTAAAGCGAACCTAATTTATTCAGCCGACAGCACTCGAAATTCCACTGACCTAGCAACTTGCCATAAAAGAATCCGACGATGTAGAAGCACCTACCAGCATTAAGATCGAGCGAAACTATCCTAATTAGAGACTAAGTGACTTGCGTAGTAAAAATAAACGAGAATTAAAACCGAGAATATAACCAAGTTGTGTGTGTGTGTGCATTTATCTCATTTGCGGGTGGGAAAGGGGAAGATATATGGAAAACTGGTTGTACCAGAGTTGGGGGCAGATATCTCATTCCATCCTGGGGAGCTCCTCCGTTCCGCAATGTAAATAGCCACTTAAAATTGATTAAAAACACGCAGCCTGCGGCACAGCGGAGGAAAGTCGTTTTTCGAGACAATATCATTAAAATTTAATTGATATGAACAAGTGACAAAGTAGCAGCAGGAGCAGCAGCAGGACAGTCCATGCCGGGAAACGGAGCTTATTGTTTTGATATTTACACTGAAAATAAAAAAGGAAGTAAATTTAGTATTTAACTTTGTTTTTTAAGAGACCATTTATTTCGGTTTTCTTAGATATTTTTTAAAGGTGGCTTCTTTATGAAGAACTTCCAACTTTGATAATTTGTTGATTACATTTCATTTCCCCATTTTTCTCCCAGTACCTGGAATCCCTGAGATAAGCAATGACAAGGGCTCTTGTCTTCTCCATTGGGATAAAGATAATATCCTGGCAGCTGTAACCTGCTTAGTGGACCATCAGTCTTCCGAGTGAAACGCGGAAGCTTGGCTCCTTCCTGCAGAACTGGAAATTGAGTTCACCGCTCAGGGGTATAAGGAACCTGTGACAAAGTCAAGGCGGCCGTTTTTGGTGCTCTTTATAGAGCCACATTTGGCCAATTAAGAGCCCAACATTTCCATAAATGTCGCTGTCGTTGTTTACTGATCTGCCCCAAGACCTGAAAGCGAGCCCATAAAGGCCAAGAGCAGCGGCACTCAACGGGAAACCGACTGAAGGTCGCTCAACGACCTTGCTTGCGGTCGCCTCTTTATATAGGATATGTGAGGCGTCTGCTGGGCCTGATTTTATTGCCCCTCAGGGACCGCAGAGTGGGCAAAATTTCCACTAATGATTGCATGCGCCAGTGCCAGGTTTCCGTCCCGAGATCCAGTCCCAATCCGAGGCTATTTATAGATGTGTAAGACAATCGGGGCTTTGGTATGCCACCACCTTATCGCAAACCGGCAATCAACCCAAACGCAATCCCAAACTCCAGAGATCGAAACGAGGCCCAGCTGCGGATCCTCTTGACCCTACTGCATCGGCGACGCGATCTGCGTGAAGAAATACAGCACATGACCATAAAGATCACGAAGGGATTGGGAGCATCCGGCAACGAAGATGGGAATACACTTGTTGAAATCGTTTGTGGAATAAATAAGGAACTAAAAATATTGAATTAAAAATATTTAATATAAAATATATAATACAAAAATAATGAAAAGGGTTTTTGTGAAACAAAAAAATAAATAAAAATAAATTTAAATAAAAGCAGAAATTAAATATATGCATAATATTTATCAATATTTAACATAAATTGATATAGAAAAATATTAATATAAATTGTAATTACTATTTTAATAGGGGAATAATAATTATTTATAGATAAAGATTTGCAATTAAATATATAATTATATAATATATATAATAATTTAATATATAACACACCAAATTAAAAATATTTACCTCATTTCCCTTCCTTTCTAATCAATCCCCATTGACTACCAAAATCCAAGGACCCTATAGCTCATCATCAATATCACATTCCAAGGATATATTTCTCATTTTATAAAGAAGTTCATGAAATTCCATTTACCTCTTTCAAGGGTATGGAAAAAAGAGAATGTGCCTGGGACAGTTGTAGATTTAATGCGAAATGCCAGAGAGTCAGAGTCTGGGCTGGGGATGTGGCTGAGGATGGAGCTGGAGATGGGGTTGGTGCCGTGCCCTTTCTGCGGTCAGCTGCCTGATGGACACCTCCTCCGGTGGAGGAGAAGCAGGAGCTGGATCTGAAGGAACTGGTTATACCGTTGCTGGTCGCTTCGCTTAAGTGCGGCAATTATAAGTCGAAACAGTTCTCTTTGCTGTGCTTTTGGTGGAGTGAAAGAACTTGACTGAAATAAAACATGATGAATGCCAGGCAAACACGTTGCCATTCCAGTAATGCACACAGAAATTTTATGATTTTGCTAATTTTATTTGTTTATAATTCATTGTTGGGAATAAGAACAGTTCTTTATGGTTGATATAATAAAAATAGGTTAAATTTAGGAGAGAAAAGAGGCTAAAAAAATCATTATTTTGACTTATACAAAACGAGCACGATAATTTTTAATTTATTAATTAATTTCAATGTCAAATGAGTGTTACTTATAATTATTTGAAACCCAAATAATATAAACCTTAAAAAATTTGATTATTTTCTAAAGCACTTAAGCCATAATAATGTATTCTGCAATCAAATGTAAAATTTTTAACTTGAAAATGAAATAAAGAAGGTTAAAGATAATTTATTTTAAGCTAAAAATGATAAAATTCCCCTAATGCGAGTTTGATCTTAGCCCCTTTTTTCCTGTGTATATTTTTGTTTGTTAAAATTTTCTTTTTATTCATTTCTTGTTTTTTTGGGAGGTGTATAAATGCGTGTCGGCCATAAATTTGAAAACTGCACGATTGCCGCGCTCTGTGGCAGGTTGAACGTTGCCACGCCTCCGCCCCCACGTCCTGGTTAGTGGCTTTTTAATGCGGTGGGCGTGACCTGGAAATGGGCATTCTGACAGCTGCGAGGAGGCTGTCCACTGGCTTCATTAAATCCAACCAGTCGCCGCTTCGAGGGCCTCGAGGTACCTCCAACATCCGCATCTTCCCTTTACTTTTGCCTTGAGTCGCTGGCAAATTGCTCCCATTGATCTGGCTTACAGGAATCTGGTCCTTTGTCTAGTCTAGTCCTGTCTCAGAGTCCTGTTAATTATCTCGATAGTTGGAAGCACCAGCAGCTCCTTAATGAAGTCGCCCCCATGTGAGCAGGCATGTTCCACAATTTATGATATATTTTATTCAATATTCGAGTCGCGAGGCTGATCGATCGCGATTCGAAAATTTATGACACGGCATTATAATTGACCGATTTGTCATTATAATTAGCATGTACACGGCCAGACACGGTGAATGGATCCTAATTTATGCATATTGCTGGGATTATTTTTAGAGAGGACGGGACGCAGACAAAACACGAAACAATGTTGCATGGAGCGGAAGGAATAATTTTACTATAAAGCCATCTGCCTTTAAGGCATGCAAAACAGTTAATAATTTTTCAATTAAAGTATAACCAACATAAGGAAGAAGAAAAACTTCCTTGTAAGAACGAAAATACATGAAAAAATGAAAAAATTATAAATTAATTTGTTGTATATTTTGTCTAGTTGGTTGTTTAAAAGCTGTTTAAACAATTTTAAAGCTCAAAATAAATTAAAGAAAAAAAAAATGGTTATAAGATTTCGCATATAGTTCGTTTAAGAATTTATTTAGACGTAGTTTCTAGGCCTCTAATTAAAGAAATCTTTTCCTGTTTTCTTTTATTATTTGAAGTACAATTTTAATTTTTAAAAATAGTTTAACAATTTCAACAAAATTTCAAAAAATTGATGTTGTTTAGAACATGGCTAAAATAACACAATTAAAAACATCAATGTTTTTTGAATTTAAATTAGTGTTTTATTGGCCAAGTTATGATTTTTTATGCGTTATCAATTAAAAGAGTCCGATCGAGAGGTCCGGGTTCAACCCTCGCAAAGGCATTTGAAAAAAATTATATATTTTTAAATTATTGTATATTATACTACATATATACAATATACTAAATATATAGGTATATACTTTTTAATGTTACTTTACATTAATATAGTTTACATATGTGACAGCACTATTGCATTAACAGCCTGAAAGTATGCAACTAAAAGTTATTTTAAATATATATTGCTTTACAAAAAACCCTTAAATAATAACCACTATTAAAGGTTGGTAAAATATCAAAACAAACAAACAAAATTTAGTAAATATTAGATAGTAACAGATAATATATCTGAAAACCAGAAGCCTTTGTGAATGTAAAAGTACCTCGATCTTATAAATATCTTATACACATTATTTGATAATAATAATAATAATAATAATAAACTTCTAAATTTAAAAAATAATAAGAGAATTATACCCTTTTAAAACCACTTTTACACAAAGGAGAAATTATCGTTATAGGGATTCCAAACTCTTTAAAGATATTTTGTATCAAACGATAAAAATCCTTAACGAGAAATAGGGCCAGCAAAACGCCCACTAAAAAATATTGCAGACCGGAAAGGCAGATTAAAAATTACCAAAAGTCATGAATCAAGCTGAAAAGTTAATTCAAGAATTCGAAAAAAAGAAAAAATGAGAAATCAAGAACACGGGTCCGATATGTGCGAGAGTCAGACAATGAAGAATGCAAATCATTGCACATGTCCTGTGTCCTGCGAGTGTCAGGTCCTGCAGCCTGCAATCGATTTGGAGCAGAACTAATTGTCCGCCGGCAATTAGCAGGAAAGGAACTCGGAGATCTCTCAACACTTTACTAATCTGCAAGTGTCAAGCGGCCGCAAATGATGGCGATGACAAAAGGAGTTGACAGGACGCAGGCTAGCTGGCGGGCAGGCAGGCAGGACTACAGGCCGATGTAGGGGCAGGACACAAGACCAGAGAACAGGAGGGTTGAAGTGTGCGTTCCGGCTAAAAAAACCGAGGCAGCCGCACCGGCAGCATCGAAATTCTGCCGAACTTCAGAAGCAGGGACCACGACAAGGGGTTGCTAATGGCACACTCGGCAAAATAGGGGTTAAAATTTCATTACTGGGATATTTTTAATTTTAATTACGAATGAACTAATTTCAAAAAATTTAAATTTATTATTGAAAATTTTTTTACTAATTTATGAACATAAAAATCTGTTTTAAACTTGCTCAATCATTTATATCATTTTTAAAATGGAAAATAAGTAAGGAAACTCTTCTAAAAAATGTATATTAATTAATTCCCCATAAATATATTTTTTAAATAATTTTTTCCAAGTGCTCTGACTCAGATTCAAATACCAAACTTGGACTCAGACGACACAACAGGTCTCGACAACAGGAGCTCACAAAGGAGGAGTGTAGTCCTTTCTTGATATAATAATGAAATTCAAGTAACGCACGGTGCTCCTTTAACGTTTGATATCAAAGGACATTCGATCGGGCATGCAACATGCGCTCATTGTTCTGCCGTCGTTGTTGTCAGTTTTTCTTAAGCGATTCTCGTATTTATGCCAAAGATTACATGTTGATCTCGCATATCTTTCATCTCGAAGGACTGGGTCCTTTGGCCCTCTTCTCTATGCCGATTTGGGTTCGTGATCCTGGAATCCGTGCGTGCTTCCCACGTCGCCGAAACTCGATATCCAGGCGATGGCAGGCGAAATCAAAATGCCGTCAGTCAGTATCCCAGTCATGACCGTGCATTAATTGGTAGACAAATCACAAACAAATTATCAGACATCAACGAGAAAATTAATTCACAAAAGTATGAGTGGTTGTGTGTGTTTGGGAGTTGAGATTTTTAGACTAGAAAATACCTAGGATTTGAAAATTTAAGTGGGATAAAAATTATAAGAATAAAAAGAAAAAATTGTATTTTGCTAACATAGGAAATATTTTTCAGCTGTTTGCAATTGTTTTACGTTCTCTAAATGAAAGATTATTATTATTTTAATTTTATTTTTAAATTTGGTTAACTTTTAAATTTTAATTTATATTTTGAATTTTACTTTACTCTTTTATATTACATAAACAAATAAGTATTTAGTCTCCGCCTTTACTCTTTGCAAACTAATAACTATTTCTAAAACAGTTTAACATAGATATATAAAACTAATAACTATTTCTTAAACATTTAAAAATATGTATCTTTTAAATATTTCCACTTAACTTTCTCTGAGTTCTAACATACCCCATTCTTTCCCTTTTCACTCTCTAAAATTATACAACTTTCTCATTAATTCATGGCCAAAAATTCTCTGCAAATCTATCTTCCATTGAAATCTCCTGTTGATGACAACATGCCCGCTTCTTTGGTAGTCAATTGTGGACAGATCCCCAGCTCCTGCTCCAACTCCTTCGCCTTCCACATATCCCAGAGATCTCGAGATCTTTAGATTCACAGCCATCGATAAGCTAGAATGCCCCTTTTTTTTAGCTACCTTCAGTTAGCGATTTGATGAGGGTCGCCACTGCTCCTGCCGATAGATAATTTCATAACTGAAACAAAAAGCATATTGCGCATGCTAGATTGATCGCCCACTTGTTCTCGAGGACTCCAGACTACAGCAAAAAAAAGGCCAAAGAAATTGAAATCCATTCAATTCATTGGCCCTTTCCCTAACCCTTTCTTCTTTTCAGTTCGTGGAAGTTAGTTCCAAGATTCGCTATTTATTCAAAACCTCTCTCCCTTTTCATATTTTTTTTGTGTGAAAAATATAGAATTCCGAGTTTCCCGCATGGTGAATCAATTGTTAAAGTCTCGTTGGAAAATCTTAGGGCATCAGGTGCCATCAGGTGAATTAAATTGAAATAATGGGCCAGCGTTGTGTATTCGATTTCAATCAGCCGTGGATCCTTGAGATTCCTGAGCTTCCACGGCTTCTCCCACGGAGCAGAAAAAAGGTCGATGATGGTTGTTATTCAATAATGATGATAACTAGCGGGGCAAAGGGCAGGTTGTTAAGGTTGAAGGTTAACGAACTCGTGTAAATGCGATCAATTCAATTCAATTTGTTAAAGGCAATGGGAAACCTAATAAACCGAAAGGGAATCAAAGATTTGGAGAGACAGAAATTTATAGATAAAAGCATAAATATAACACAAAATGTTTTAGTATTTTATTTATAGGGATATATTTACCATATAAGAAAAATTAAATAACGTTTGAAGGCATTAGAATTATACTTATTTATTGGGCAAAAGATTTTATTAATATTTTGTAAGAAATCCAACTTATTTCTTTGATTATTTTGTACTTATATTTGCTCATACAAAAACCAAATTTGTAAATTAAAATAAAATACGACGTTTGTAATGTTTTTGTTCTATTTTTTGACTGAAGTCAACTTTGAAATTCAGCAATTTTTAAAATATACATAAAATAAAATGTATAAACATATACCTACTACATCAGACTTATTTCTCAAATATCTAGGACTTAAGAATATTTAAAACTAAACAAAAATGTAAAGTTCTAATCTAATCAAAGAAAGTTGCCGCTGCTAATGCATTATCTTTGGAAATCTATGAACACCTTTAGCCGGAAAAGTGGCACAAATCCAGTGGGCCTTCGAAGATCGTCTATCTGCTGTTGGGAAAGTGAAAACATAAACACATTTTACTTATAGAAATTTGCAGGAAATGTGTAAAATTTCTCGCAATATCTGAGAGTGAAATCGGAAACTTTCGCCAACAATCAGTTAGGCCCCGGGGCGTGAGAAGTGTAACGCAATGTACAAAGCCCCGATATTAGACGGCTCCTATCTCCAGTTGCCGGGCGAGTGATCTGCGTATGACATAATCTTTGTTTCGGGCTTAAGATGCAAACGAGACGTGGCCTGCTGAATCTCCGAAGAAAACAAAAGGACAGCGGCGAACAGGACATCCTACTTAGCAGCAGCGGCAGCATCAGCGAGCTGGTACGCAATTGTAAAAAAGGCAAACAAAAAGTCCTTAAGTTATGTTGGCTGGCAAATGTTGAGAGGAAAACAAAGAGGCTCCTCTGGCAGGACCACAAAAGGCCCCTTAGACTGGGATTCAGATTCAGACTCAAAACGGAGGCACTGGCACTTATGCAAGGTTCAAAAAATAATGGCACTGGGAAAAACTCAAACAAAGTCTTTAAACGATTTTAAAAATATTTTTAAAATGTAGAATAGATTTTTTTATGTTTTAAAAACCCTTAGCTAATTATTTTAATTTTTAATATAAGCCAAGACAGCTTAAGACTGACTTTAAAGCAAATAAAGTTATATAAAGACAAGAAATAAAGCTCTATTAATATTTTATAAAATTCTTTTAATAAGTTTATTTCATGGCTATAAAATATTTACTTTTAAACAATATTTCTTCCTGTGCAGGACACAACAATCAAAGCTGAAATTGAAATGGAAGCAGCGACTTCATCACTTGTTTCTTCTTGCTCTCCTGTTGCATGAAAAACTCGGTGGAATTCAACAGCCTGAAATTGGAGATCTTGGCGGAGGATCTCGCCTGGGATTCGGTTCTGGATTGGAAGTGGGTATTGGGATATCGGGTTGTCGGGAGTCGTCGATCTTCGGCCAGCAGTCCTGGAGGTGTGTCCCATTGTCCTCGCCGCGTTTCCGTGGCGGCCACGAATATGAAACTTATCTGGATTTGATTTTGCACGTGCAGCGCTGGGAACCTCCGATGCTCGTTCCCCGATCCCTGCCAAAGTTGCTCAACTTTCTGCCTGCATCTCCTACGGTTTTGCGTCATGTTGTCCTCCAGGACATTCGAGCACTTTAATTTCATGTTTGGAATTGTTCACATGATTTCTCAAGATCAGATTGCTTATCTGCGCCTCCGTCCCTACTTTTCTGATTCAATTATTGCGCTTTTCCTAGTTATGTCTCTTTTTTTTAGGGTCTAATAGTTCACTTCCTGCCGCTGGGATAATGGGAACCCCATTTGCACTTCAGTTTGACGTGATTTTCGAGTCGCTTCCTGTGGATCTCGTTCTTCTGAGTTATCTCCCCTCCTGTCTGTTTGCACTTTTGGGCTTGGATTTGACATGCTTTTTGCTTTTATGAACTTTGCTGTCTCGTTCCGACGGAAGTCGTCGACAAAGGATACCATTTCCGCAATTTCTGGGTGCATTTGCATAATCTCAGCGCCAAAAACATTAGATTGTTTGTCTTCTTGGCGCCAAAAAGACATAATTTCGGGTTGTCATATTTAGACATGGAAATTGTTTGGGTGACGGCTTGGTTGAAGGGTTTCAAATGTATGTTAAGGGCTCTGGGGATGTCCTGTATTAAATATGTAAGAGTGTTTCCTAAACTTCACACTTAGATTTATTAAAGCCTAAAAGGTTTTTAAACTTATTTAAGGATTTTTGCTTTAAAAAATTGGCAACAATAAGCAAAGCCAAAAGGTGTTAAATATTCCTTCAAAATTATACAAAATGTTCGAATATTTGGCCAGGTTTTTGTGCATTGCCACATTGCAGTGCCACGAGCATGTGTAAAACTCCATGGACCACGAATTCCGTGGTGCACCAGATAGCGAAAAGCCATAAAACTAGAACAAAACACTCACCTAATGACATTCCGGGTCTTTCCCACCAAAAGTCTGGCGCGATTCATAATGACCATCGGTATCGGATCTGGGGAATAACCATAGTCATAACCCAGTAGGGTCGGATCGCTCGATCGCTGCTCGTCTGCTCAATGAACGAACGGCGGCAACTTTTGGGCCATAAATGCGAGCCGGGAATTTTCCACCTTCGATGTGTAAATGAAGTGAATTTCCCCGGGGCCATATTTAACCCTTTCCATTCTGTCTTTCTTTTTAGCCCGAAGTGTAATTAGTTGGGTGGCGTCGTAACCCTTTCGCTTACGCTCGCCAGCCGAAAGTGACATAAAAATTGAAGCCAACCGAACGGTAGCTACCTGCATTCTTCGAAGACAAAAAGGTGATAACTAGGGTTTATAGAACTACCTCCCGAGTAACCCTTTTTGCTAAAAAGTCGCCAAATTTCCTAGAATTTTTTAATTCACTTTTTTTGTGAGCATCTATCACGGCGACCTTGAATGGGCGGCCAGAGTGGGCGGCCGGGGCTACCTGGTCACAGGTAGGGTATCAGCAGTGACCTGCCGGTGACTGCTGTTTCAATTCTTGTGGTGGATTTAGCGCTAATCCGGCGGATTAGCAGCTCGCCGGCGTTACGAGTTCATTAAGATCGGGAGCTGTACTTGAAGTGAATGAATTGGGAAAAGGGGAAATTGCAGCAGGCACCGATGCCCTAACTTCCTAAAGTTATAACGTTTATTATATGATATAACCTCTATGATTCATAATTTTTAACTATAAACTAACAGTTCAGCGAAGCTTGACTCAGCGTGGGAAGATCAGACAGCCTGAGATGCAGCCTCTGAAGCCTATGAATATTCATGAGTTCCCACAATTAAGTTCCCTTTGGAATGGTCAGTTGGTGTCCAGGAATTGATATGTCATCGTCATCTGGTTTAGTAGAGCATCCTCCCCCTTGGGAGTTGGGCTAATGATCGGCATCAGCATAGCATCGCACGCAAGCGAATTCCCATACAGCACACCTGAGTTCCAACCAACCACCCTCAACTTTTCTATATAGAAACCTAACCATTAACATCAAGGGTTGGCCAGTCCAATTAGAACATTGAGGAGTTGCAACCCCCGGGGTGATGATATCATGTCGAGCATTTTATTGATCAAGTTACGCATCCGTAATACGAATCGAAATATAATTGCTCTTTTCAAGTGTCTGTCATGTATCAAATGAGTCTCGTTTGGCATTTGCATCTTCTCCCTCAGTGACTAACTGTTCCCACGTTTCGGGATGCGATCAGGGAATGGGCAGAACTATGGGATCAGGATCGTGGGCCTGCAAATCGCACCAGACTTGCGGGATCTTGCTTAACATTATTAAGTAGCCTCGTGCAATGTCCTTCTATTGAATTCCCCTGATCCGCTGGCAGAGAAAGCTTGATCTAGCAGCAGCCTTTTGCCAGGCAGCACTTCTGGAATCCATGTTCTCTGATCTGTGATCTATGATCCGTAATCTGCTTAAGCGGCACGCGATTAGGCTTGGGTCCTCCGGACTTGGCTGGGCCCGACGCTCGCGAACCCGGGAGATCAGAGGCACTGGCCACTTGAATCCATGAATCCAATTCCAAGCCGAGGCAAGCCAAGCAGAGCCGAGCCTAGGCGATTCGATCCGAGCTCAGGCGAGGGCTCTCAAAAGGCAACCCTAAGCTGGCTTACCAGAGGGAGTAGTCTGAACTACTAAGATGTGTCCATAACGATCTCTATATCTTATATTTCGATTACAATTTTGCTAGTTTGTAATTATAAACAAAGTAAAGTATTTGTGTTTTAATTTATAGTTAAGGAACATTTTGACTTTAAAAAAAGTAACCTACATTGAAAGTAAAAAAAGAGAACGATTTCTTTTCCCTTAATTTTTTTGTATTTTTGTATTATTTTATCAAGTTTATTTTTAATATATTTTTGTATATGTCTCAACTAGGATCAAGAGGTTTTAGGGGGCACCTAGAATTACGATTACAATCTGCTTCCGATTTAATTTTAATTCATTTTCATATATTTGTTATTTTTTTTTATTTATTAATAATTATTTATATTTCTTATATTTATTATTATTTATTTTTAATTTTTGCTGAGGTTAAAAAATATTAAACATATTATGCAAATAAATCTTTACCAACCAGAATAATATTATATTTGTAGATTCAGATACAGTAGTAGATAATAGTAGTAGATAGTAGATTCTCTACTAAATCATTAAAAAGACTTGGTAAAATAAAAGTAAACAAAGCATCGTAATTTAAAAATATAAAAAATGCTTTTAAATCCACCACAATTTGAAATTCTAAATTTTTTAAAAGTATCATAATGAAGCTGAGTACAAGAGTTCGAAGAAATAATTTATTTGAATTAAGTTCAGTCTTTAAATAAACATGAACTTATAGAAATATATTTTTTTAAAAGCAAAATTATTTCAGTCTTTAAAATTTAAAACAGTTCTTATTTACAAAATTATTTTTTAAAGAAGACAATTTGGAATATGCAAATAAATAATAGTACATTTAAATCGAAAGTTTGTTACAGACATACCGAGTTTATATTACTTAAAAATTACTTACTAATATTCATTCTTTAAAAATGTCATTTAATATGTTAATTTGTATTTTCCCTTAAATATTAGAAACAATTTTTAATTGAGAATATTTATTATACATTTTTAACCTACATTTTATTCGAATTTAGTAAGTAAAGTAAAATGTAGGTAAGGATTATCCATTATACATATAATTTTCTAAAAAGAGTCATATTACTTTAAAATGAAACAATTTATTCTTTTAAATAAGTACTTGGGTTTCTTTATTAAGTAATTCAAATTATATACGAGAAGTATTACAACTCTATTCAATTTATTAATATTTTGTTGTATATTTAATAATGTTTCCCTTTGGCGTTCTTATGATTGCATCATAAAAACCTAATTATTGAATGGAAAACAATCAATAGTGCGCATTCAACCCCTGCTCGCTCGCAGGCTGCCTCGTCAATCGCCACTCGAAAAGGACTCTGGCAGGATAACTAGGAGCGAACCCACAGGTACTTCACACAAATCACAAAGCGGCAATAATGGCAGCGCCATAAAGGACCGGCCATGAAGGATAAGGTTGTCCCCGCCGCTGTGTCTTCATTAACAACTGTCGCAGGACTCTCGCCGTAGAACCAGAGAGCCATAGAAGAGGGGGTAGCTAGGGCAATAGAGAGAGAGATAGAGAGCGAGCAGGTAGCGAGTCCTGCGGAAAAAGGCCATAAAACCCAGGGAGTTGAGAATGAGCGTCGGCTGCTGCGTCCTTGCTCAATGAATTTTCGCAATGGCAGCCCGCCAGGATCGAAGGATTCTCCCCGAGAGCAACTGAACGAGCGAGCAGGCAGAGAGTTAGCAACCCCTCGGGCCGTAAATTCGACCAATGAACGAGCACTTCCTCTACCTAAGGGTGATCGACTGCCCGATGAATGGATTCGCTTGCAAGGACTATTAAAGCCCGCCGGTCCTGAGAGCAGACAACACAAACCGTCGTGATCTCAGCGAGTCCACATCGGAGCAAGCAAGGATATATCCAAATCAAATATCTCAAAGAACAATATTCGCAAGAATCTTCATCTCAGTGCCTAGTGCCAAGTGCCAAGCAAAAGTGCCAATCAAATCGAAAGCAAAAACCTCGTGTTAATCCCCAAAAGTTATTAAAAAATCGCCAAAATTACGCCCCACATCGGTATGCAGTCGTCGGAGGGTTCACCAGATATGATGGATCAGAAATACAACAGCGTGCGCCTGTCGCCAGCGGCATCGAGTAAGTATACCTAAAAAACAACTAATAAATTAAAGATTTTAATAAAAAAAGGCTTTGAAATTAATTAAAAAGAATAAAGCAGACTTTGCAGCAGTCAAAACAATGCTCAAAAGTCTTCTTTTTGTTTTATAAAACTACAAACTAAATAAATCTTATTATACATCAAAACCAAGCTTTAAAAAATCCATAAAAAATCCCAGAATAATTTAAAAACTCCTACTAATAAATAAACCTTCTTTTTCTCTATTATTTTAGGTCGCATCCTTTACCATGTGCCCTGCAAAGTTTGCCGGGATCACAGCTCCGGCAAGCATTACGGCATTTATGCCTGTGACGGATGTGCCGGTTTCTTCAAGAGGAGCATCCGTCGCTCCCGGCAATATGTCTGCAAATCCCAGAAGCAGGGACTCTGCGTGGTGGACAAGACCCATCGGAATCAGTGCCGTGCCTGCCGGCTCAGGAAGTGCTTTGAGGTGGGCATGAACAAGGATGCCGTGCAGCATGAACGGGGTCCCAGGAACTCCACACTGCGCCGCCACATGGCCATGTACAAGGACGCCATGATGGGTGCCGGTGAGATGCCGCAGATACCCGCTGAAATCCTGATGAACACAGCCGCTTTGACCGGATTCCCGGGAGTGCCCATGCCCATGCCTGGCCTGCCGCAGCGACCCCATCATCCTGCCATGAGTGGAGCCTTCCAGCCTCCTTCTTCGGCTGCAGCTGCCGCCGCTGCCGCTGCTGTGTTGGATCTATCCGTGCCGCGAGTGCCTCATCATCCGGGTCACCATCAGGGACATCATGGTTTCTTCTCGCCCACGGCGGCTTACATGAATGCCTTGGCCACCAGGGCACTGCCACCAACGCCGCCGCTGATGGCCGCGGAGCACATCAAGGAGACGGCCGCCGAGCATCTGTTCAAGAACGTCAACTGGATCAAGAGTGTGCGCGCCTTCACGGAGCTGCCCATGCCCGATCAGCTGCTGCTGCTGGAGGAGTCCTGGAAGGAGTTCTTCATCCTGGCCATGGCCCAGTACCTCATGCCCATGAACTTTGCCCAGCTGCTGTTCGTCTACGAGTCGGAGAATGCCAATCGCGAGATTATGGGCATGGTGACGCGCGAAGTGCACGCCTTCCAGGATGTGCTCAACCAGCTGTGCCACCTCAATATCGATAGCACCGAGTACGAGTGCCTGAGGGCCATCTCCCTGTTCCGTAAGTCGCCGCCGGCGGCTAGCTCCACGGAGGATCTGGCCAACAGCTCGATCCTTACGGGCAGCGGCAGTCCCAACTCCTCGGCCTCGGCGGAATCGAAGGGTCTGCTGGAGTCCACGAAGGTGGCGGCCATGCACAATGATGCCCGCAGCGCTCTGCATAACTACATCCAGAGGACGCATCCTGCCCAGCCCATGCGATTCCAAACCCTGCTGGGTGTGGTCCAGCTGATGCAGAAGGTCTCCAGCTTCACCATCGAGGAGCTGTTCTTCCGCAAGACCATCGGCGACATTACCATTGTGCGCCTCATCTCGGACATGTACAGCCAGCGCAAGATCTAAAGGAGAGTCCTTTGTATTCCGCACTCGAAGTGCCTTCCTAGTGCTGGGAACTGTGATAATCTCGGAAGAAGCGCTTTGCACCATTTTCCAGGACATCTCCAGGAGTCGAGCCTTAAAAACACACACACATAAGCCACACTCACCTCAATACCTTAGCTCAAAAAATTGGATTTGCATTCGCAAAAGTTTTAACTTTGCCTGTTAGTTACTCGAATCGTAGCCTAGTTTCCTGTACAGTTATAAACAATTTAGTTTTAAGTTCATATCATTAGTTTTAAGTTGTGAAAAAAATTATATTTTCAAAATAAACCTAAAGGTTTTTTAAACGAATTTATACTTGTATTTAATTGGGGAGAATGAGAAATCAAATGGACTTTTTATTCATGGAAGGAGAACTTGAAGATTTTAATTATGAAGTTTAGAATTTTTTATTGTGTTCCTTGATCTGTTTTTAGCTACATAATTAGGTAAACATTTATGGAAAACGTTACATTTTTAAATATTAAAATGTTTATAAATTTTTCTTTGCTCAAATGCTCAGAAAATACTTTATTCAATTCTACGAATATAAACCAACTTTTATTCTTATTTTCTGTAAAGGTTTTATATAGTTTGTATACAGAAAATAAATATAAAGTTTATATTTAACACAACTACTAATTTTCTTTAAATCTTAGGTTCACTATAGAGTAAAAATTTGCGTTCCTTATTTTTTTTAAATATTTATGATGCTGTAAATGTAAAAACCAAAAGAAGCCCTATTCATACCTTCAATTAATGCCTTAAAAATAACAAACCCTTTTTTAATTATTTATCCAGCCTCTAATTTATTTAGAATTACGTCTTCGGAAAGTGTTATGCCAAACATGGAATCATGAGATTACACACAGAATTATCATACTTTTTTATGGCCATTTCGTGATGCTTTTTATGCTATCTTTTGGAGACGTCAAAAGCAACCGCATAGCGTCGACCCAGTTAATCGAAAATAAATTATGCAAATACAAGAACAAAAGATGAAGGATGCGAGAAGGATCGTGAAAAAAATTAGCATAGTTTTTCCGCCTGAGCAAACC
Source organism: Drosophila mayri (assembly GCA_008042485.1). NCBI lineage: Eukaryota > Metazoa > Arthropoda > Insecta > Diptera > Drosophilidae > Drosophila > Drosophila mayri. The sequence goes on along the minus strand of VNJN01002114.1, from coordinate 39,938 downwards.
GAAGTCGGGATTAATTTGGGAACCTTGACGGCTCTGGCTACAAGGACTGCAATGGCCGCCGCTGTTTCTCTGCGAAAAGTTAAAAAGCAAAATTCACTTTTGTGACTTTGGATCGAGGTGGATTGCTGGAGCGGATCGGAATCGTCGGAGGACAATGGCAATGAATCCTTTCACAATACCCAACGCAGCCGGACGAAAATGAAAATGAGTTTTTCGCCCGGCGAAGGCTGAACAAACAAAACTCAAGGAGAAGAGCACATAGAGGAACAGAACAGAACAGTTGCCAAATTGTTCAAATTGCGTTGGCCAAAGCAAACACAGAGATGAGTATATTCCACTGACACACATCCTATGGACAGGGAAACCTACCCTAACTTCTAGCCGAGCTCCGGGCTCTGAGTCCTGAGTCCGATCCAACCACGGCACAGCACATCCTGCGGGGATTGGGATTGGGAATTAAGCATGCTTCGTTGGTACTGCCATTTCGACTTTCGGCAAGGACCTCTGGGTGCCGTGTCCTGGATGCTGTTGAACCCGGGGTAACTACAATTCCTCTCCTATCCTCTGCGCTATTTCCATTTCGCTCCCTCCGCGCCGTTGAGCCCTTTTAAGTCCTAATGGCCCTTTATTATCTGCCTTTAGACTTTTAATAGACTCAGGCACCAGGAACAGAAACAGCAGCATCACCAGGAGCGGCAGCAGCAGCAGCAGTCCTTTTTCCGTGTGTGTTGGCCTAATCCTCATCATTCTGTCATCAGTGACGTTTTTCTGCACATTGTTCTTCCGGCATTGTTTGGGTCTTAATTTGCAGTTTTCCCCCTGTATTTTTTTGCACTCTCTCCGAGCAAAGGATTTTCACATTTTTTTCACTTTTTGATTTCTATAATGTCCCCCTTTTGACAAGAAGGTATGTCTTTATCTTAGCAATAGTTTGGACATCGACTTTGGTGGGTACTTGGAACCTTTGGAATCTTCTTAAAAACCAGTTTTAATGTTTGATATGAAATAAAGATTTTTAAGAAGTTTTTATTAAGAGTGAAGCTAATACTTTTTAAATATTTGTTATAATAAGGTCTGAATTATTTAAAATATATATTTTATACCAAATAAAGAAAAGTGAAAGTCCACAAGTATTATCAGAGCTTAAACACAAAAAGAATACTTTGAATTTGGATTTAATTATTTAAATATGATTTTATTTAATATTTATTTACCTAAACTATTTATTTATTTTGTAGGTATATTTGTAATTGAATTTATTTTTATTTTAAATTCAAAATACATTACAGTACTTTACCTTGACTTACTTCCCCTGCCTTTTGGACATTAATCTAAATTTGTCCCTGGAAAGGCACTTAAATCTGGTGCTTAAAAATCCTAAAAATATACTTGAGGCATCCTAAATCTTCGCCAGGACTTGTACTTCAACCAAAAGCCTCCTAGTGGGACTGACTTGTGCCCCAGATGAACTTCATTAAATCTGGAAGCTTTATTCTTTCGAAAAGGGTTGAAAAGGGCGCGGTCTTAAAGCGAATCTCAAGTGGCTGGATTTCTGGGGAAAATCGGTATTCGGGCTGAGAACAAGTGAGGGAAGCTGGCGGATTCCGGGTGAGGCATTTAATTCATAGATTCCAACGATTAAGTAATCCGCAGAAGGGCTCAATGAATCGGCCGATTAGCGCAGTTCGCGTAAGCGGGTACGTCCAGGACAGGTGTGCCAACAGGTTAGAGGGTTTCCATGTCTTCGCAAGCTTAGCCCACAGGACACCCTCTCTCTCTCCCTCCCTCTCTTTCTGTGTGCTGCTGTGATCCTTATCCAGGCGCAATTACCTAGAGAAACAAAAATATGAGTATGCAAATAGATTTTAATGGGCAGGATTACCCTTTTGCTAAATGCCCAAATCCCAGCCCCGAGGATCTGCCTCTGCCGCTGTTGTTTTCAAATGTAATGAGAATGTCTCTAAGCCAAAATATTAAACATCCGCTTGAGCCATGTTCGGCCCAGAGCTAGCATATTTTGCCAAATCCGGCTTCCGATTGTCCCCGATTGTTGTACCTGGAGTCAGGACTAGCGATCCTGCGTGGGTCCTGTGGCCAGCAAAAGTCAACGCAGCAAGCCCGTCGGCGGCGGCAGCGGCGGCTATGTTTTTGTAAATTGAGTAGCTCGATTTATCGCCAGATCAATTTTCGACTGGTGTATATATATATGTATATCTGCCGCCCAGATAAGCAGGAGCTGCAAGGATGCCTGCCTTATAATTGTTCCTGTGTGGCTTATGGCCATGCATCGGCTTGTAAGCCAGGACCAAGACCAGAGCCTGGTCTGAGCCTTGCTTAGTGGCCCTAAGTTCCGCTTAACTTACTTTAGTGGGCAAATGGCAAATTTTCAGATGAAAATTCCACGAAATTCTTTGTATTTGCATACACACCGACAGCGGCATTGTCTTTGACGCTTAGCCGCATAATTTGAGAATAGAGGAATATATAGTTATATATATCTAGGTATTTATATAGGCAATATTCTCTACTTAAGGCCCATTGTGTATGGTTGAGACTTTATGTCTGGCTGTTAAAAAGGGGAAAAGGATAGTTAGCAATTTGTAAATTGAGGGAAACAGCCATAATTATAAAATTACGTTGGTAAATATATTTCTTATAAAATCTTTTCCAAAATCATTCCTTCAAAAGGAATCAATCCAACACCCTGATTTGATTTCTATTTCTATTAATTGTGTAAAACTTCATGGGAACTTTTATTTAAAAAACGTGCGATTCCTAAACCTCATTAAGCGACACTTGAGACTAAGCAGCTGCCAGGAGTCTCATGGCTTTCTTAGGCCAGATCAGAATCGATCAAAATCAGGACTACTATCCAAAGCGATTAGGGCGAGGACATCGCGTCGCAGGATCAGCGAAGCGTGGTCCTCGTACCATTATGTCTCTCCTTTTTTTAAAGGCCCCTAAGTACTTGATGCCCCGAGTCTAAGTCCCTGCAAATCTGTGCACATCCTTTTGATTGTTGCCATCTGAGGACGGGACACAATGGGCGAGGTCTGGCGATGAGTGGACCTCCTGGAGGTGAGAAAAATATTAAGGGCAAATCCGCTGAGCCGTCGAGTCGACGAACAATGTCCTTCAAGGATCTCGAGAGCAACTTGCGTTTAACCTCAAGAAAGTTGCGATTGCCCGCATTATTCGCCGGCTCGAGGGATTGAGTGATCCCTTTGTCCCCGAGAGTTCACTGGAAGAGTGCGCGCTGGCATCGAATTTATTGACAGCCTAGCAAGTGTTATACGATCTGCGACAGTTTTCCAGGACTCAGGACTCAAGGACTTGCAATCAAAAGCTGGACCACCGGGATGGCAGCTTCTTGTGAGTTCTTTTGGTTAACAGAAAAAATATACAATTAAAATAGGGGTCGTTGTCTGAGAAATTTCACTTCATCTGAAGAGTATTTTTTAGCGTTTTTATTAATTCAATGTAACCTTTGCAATCTTTAAACTATGAACTAATTTTTTATATATTAAAAAACAAATGTTAGTCGCCTGAGTAAGTTTCTTGATTGGAGGGAGGATCTTCTTTGCAGCGGGTAGCGTTCTCATCCGCCAAGGTCGGAAGTGGTGGAAGCTGCATCTGCGGATTTTCGCCTTCGGGGCGGAATCATTGCGCAGTCTGCTAATTGAATTTGTTGCCTTTTCATTTGATGTTTTCTTTTTTTTTTAATTTTGTCTTTAGCATAACAAAGCGCACCGCTGGATGGCCGCGGGGCCTAGCAAACCGATTGCGTAGATAGTTTCTGGTCACCGGGGTTGGATCTGGGATCTTCCTGGGAAAATGGCGGCCAACTGGCCAACTTCGAAGGCGTTGCATATCATTTAATTAAGCTGTCACACGAAGTCTTCCGCACAGAGAAAAATTATTTACAGGGAATGTTGATAAAAATAAGAAATAATTAAATGCAGACCATATTGGTTGTGATTTAATATCAATAATGTTGAATTTTTTATTTTTCACATTAACTAACATTAAAATGTTCTTTCAAAATATAAAATATATTAAATATTAAATCATTATTCAATTTCTTGCGAGTTCTACATGTTCTCTTTTAAGTCAGATAATTTTATACAATTTGTAAGTTTTATTTTTTTTGTGTGCACTCCCTCCACTTTGGTTGGAAAAGTTCAAAACTTTTCAACTTCCGGCCAAAAAAGCAGGTGGCCAAGTGTAGGACATCAGGTGCATCCCTGAATGAAGCCATTATTAGGGGGTCACGCGATGGCCATTTCCATATCCTGGGAACACTCTGCTTTTCAACTCTGAAGTTGACCCGCAGCGGTGAAAAGTGAAAAGCGAAAAGCCGTCGCGTCATCATCGGGTGATGGGAGGCCATATGTCATCGTAATAAGGCTCGATCAACCCTGAACTTGCCATTCAACTAATGGTAACAGCGGGGATGCACCGAAAATAAGGATAAGTTATTATAAATAAATATTAATTTAGTAATTTTTGATATACAAAATTAAGCTGTGAATAGTTCATGGAGTAAAATAGAGTTTAAAGATATAAAATATAAGGTAATAATAAAATATATATTTATAATGTATATTTCTTATCAATAAAGAAAGTAATGAATAGTATAAAAAATAATTTAAATATGAAATATAGCTAAATCGAACTCTTCTGTTTTTACACAAAATCTATAAAATACATAAAATGCCTTACAAAAGGACTTTCACAAAGCAAGCTCTTGCTTTTTGCATTTAAATAAAATCGAATTTCCCAGTGCAATCCATGGCAATATGCAACCCTGCAGCCTGGCATTCCGCAACAGTTCGATGAGAGCTCGGCAAATATATTTAAGAAACAGGACGAGGGGCTGCTGCCAAGGACCCGCCACTTGAGAAATGTAACAAATCGACTTTGACAAAGCTCACGACCTCAAAATTCCAACTCGACCTGGGAAATTGTGAATTCAGAAACCGAAACTGTCGCTTTCGGTTCGCGTTTCGGTTTTGATTTGAATCTGGGCTGCACTTGGAAATCGCCTGAAGTGGCCACTTAACACTCAAAATAGGGAACAAGCTCACCGAGCTACACCTCGTTACATATTACTCCCAGGATATGCACGCAGGATATGAGCGCAGGATGTGGAGCGCCCTAAAACAAAAGGGGTAGTTAGCGAATTCAATTCTCTAGGCCGAAACTGTTACAGTTCGAATCGTGGCTGTATTGGCAAACCAATTTTCGAGGGCTTTTGTTTCGCTGAACGACGCGAGTAAGCCACAAAGGATCAACAATGCTCGAGAATTATTTTGTAGAGCCAGCAAGCGAGCCACTCGAGATGTTTTTTTTTTCTGTGGAGTGTTGGGCCCGGCGATTGTATATTAATTTTCCACCAAGCCAACTACTTTGTAATGAACCGAAAAAAATTATTTAAAATTAAAAGGATGGAGATTCGATAAGGGTAACCAAATTTTGAATACCCTAGGGAGAAGAATTCATAAAAAAATGAGGAATTTAAGCTGCTTTCCCAAGATGCAAATAAATTTGAGGACCTATAAAAAGGCATACAATTAATTTCTAAAATATTTTATAAAAGTGACCAATGAATTCATTGAAAAAGATTTATTAAAACGATACTTAAACTTATGTTGTATATATTTTTATGAACATAAGTTATATAAAATATAAAAAACGCCTTTAATCCCCACTAAAAGAAATTCTTGTACAAAAACAAAACCAATCTAGATAACATTTTATGGCATAAATTTGCCAGACTTTTTGGACAAAATCATAAAGCCCTCCAGTAAGGGCATAAGTACATACGAAGGCGACAATGATCGAGTGGCCGCCGAAATATTGAACGGTTGTGCACATTTTTATCGCCAGCTGTCAACGGCAACAAAATCAACTTCAATTTCGCTTTCAATCTACTGATTTCTCGCTTTTTATCGAAGCCATTTTGTCAAATAAAAGGGATTTAGCCACTAATCTGAAAATGGGACAACTCTGCACCGGTATCTGCGGCTGCCTAACGAGCCTGCCGCCCAATTGGTGTCGTTAGAAAAAAAAATTGGATATAATAAAGAACCCGGGTAAAAAATCTTAAATGAGACACAAAACGAAGGGCGCGTGATTTCTGACATCACAATTGACAATGTCGGGGTAAAGGACCAAAAAAGGACGACCAGCTGCTGCGCGAGGGAGATGCCGCAACGCTCCCAATTTGCTCTGCCGCAGCAGATTAGAGGCGCGAACCAGTGGCGATGGCACATCGTCACAACTTAAGCGCTTACATGGGAACTAATTTCTGAAGGGTCCTCGAACACTTCATAAAGAACTATATTATAGATATTTGCATCGCGCTGCGGCCAACGGCAACCCGCTGCGGGGATTAGCACTAACGCAAACATGGCGACAGTCAAGCCCAAAAAATAAATATCTGAAGGATATGTCGGGCTGCCACTGACTCGCCGTGGCTTGTCAGCTTCACTGAGGACTGTGGTTACAGATATTAAATAAAATTATATATTTAATAAAATATTTAAAAAAATTTATTAAAGGATTATAAATAAAAGAAAAGATTTCACATTTAATAAATTATAATTATAAAATATATAAATGTTATCTAAGCTTTAAATTTTAAAAGAGGAATATTTTACGCCATGATATTACTATATTATATTATTTTTTTTCTATTTTCATGCCACTGTCCTTGGGGTGAATGGTATTTGAGGCCCGGAACTCCGCGCGTGCTGCCTTGGTCTGAGCAGCTTAAAAAAACGTCCTTTGCTGGACTATGTTTACCATTCGGATCACACTTGAGGAGCGCTGACAAAACGGTTAAGCAAAGCCCACGTAGCGAAAGCGCCGGTCCATGACATATTCCCGGTGAATATATTCCTAAGTGGAGAAAGGAGAGGAACACACTCAGGCGGGGACCGGCAATTATAATGTGACAGTGTCACGTGAACGTGGCTGCATCCTGATGTCCTACAACATCGGGGTTGATCATATTCCTTTGACATTAAAATATAAAGTATAGCGAGGAGAAATATGTGGCATATTTGTTTAAAAATTACATTAAAATTATTACAAAATTAATTATTAATTTTTAAAATTAATTTTTTTTTTCAAATTCTTTGATTTCAAATTCTAAAAAATCCAATTCATTGCTCAGAAAATTCCTATCTTAATTCTGGTTCCTGAAAAACAGCAGGAGAATATCGCAGGGTGCCAAAGGACTCGCTATTGCCGTATCAACTTTTTGTGCGTTGGCTCGTTCAATTTTAATGAGAGTCTCAGCCAGGATGAGCAATGAACTGGCCGCGGAGTGCAACTGTTTCAACTGGTTGTGAGACTAGTTCTCCTAGGGGTGGTTCCTACCCCTCGTCCAGGTCCTGATCCTACTCCCTCCCTCTGCCCGAACTCGAACTCATTTGCACCCCGCGATTTGTTTTGCTGCTATGTAAATTGTCACATTATTGTCATAATTCTCCGGGCCCTGGGAAATGGAAAAGCCATCAGCGGGAAAACGCCTATGACATAATTTGTGCTTTGTTGTGGTTAATTGTCGTACTCGCATCCACGAGGCGTGAGATTAACGAGGACTGGGGGAGTCGGAGAACAGGAATGGAGGATAATATTCTGAAGTGGTGTAGCTACCGGTCGATTTAGCCCACAAACTTCGGCTTAAAAGTTGGAAAAACTGAAAGGGGATTTGGTTTTTATATAGCACATTAGAGGGTTATATTTTTACAATAATTTTGAGGTGGAGTTTAAAAAAAAAGACCGTTTTTTATAGTTATAAATTTCCAGTATAAAAACATTTATTAAAATTCAATCTCAACGTCTCATTGAAGATAATCCCATGGAACGTAGCGAATTTCCAGATATTTAAGAGCGGAAAAATCATATAACTTTCCCAAGAAAATAATCATGGTTTCTTCAAGTAGCAAGGAGCACCTTTCACAACATTTGCCCCTATCAATGACGAACCTATCTTGAGGAACTGTCCGAGCCAATTAACTCGACGCCAATGATCCGTGAAATCGCGCAATGCAGAAGCCGCTGCTGCCGTAACAGATTCGAATCCAAATCCAAATCCCGATACCGATCCCGATCCCGATGCGGCAGAGCACCGATCATCTGGGCGGATTCTTCGCCTTGGTTTATGCTCGGGAGCCGGAATAATTGAAACCAATTAGCTTGGTAAAAACCTTTTAATTGTGCGCTCAGTGCCCGGGCATAGGTAAATATTTTCATAGGCCGTCAGGACAATGCAAGGATGTGAGAACATGGCAATGACCAAAATAATCCTAGGCACAGGCATATCCTTGCTCCTTGCAATGCATTTTACCAGCGAAAGCGGTGAAAGAAAATTGCCAAATAATTGCTAGGAAAAAGAAGCCGTGGACAAAGGCAGCACCAAAGAAAAAAAATCAAGACAAAAAATCAACCACAGGCATTGTCCTGCTCAAGAAAGAAACTGAAAATCCTGGTCTTTACGTGGTCCTGTCTTCTTTTTATTTTCATTTTTGGCAACTGTTCAACTGTTCAACTGTCGATGGCTGTCAAAACTCGTGTGGGTTGTGTTGCAGCACAGGAAATATTAACGGAATACTCTCGTCTGGTCCATATTCCTGTTGATTTATTTACTTTTTGATTCTCAGCATCTTGGCAGCAGTTAATTGGCCTGTTGTTGTGTCAGTCAGGCTAAGGATCAGCCTTAAAAATAAACAAATTAACTGAAACATTATTGAGGACTTACGTGCAGACTCCGAATTGCGACAGTTTCATGTAATCAGGAAATGATTAGTTATGGGAATTCCCCTTCGAACGGGCCTAGATTTTTTTGTTGTTAGGCTAATTAAAATCCCAAATTCCATAGCTATAATTACCAAAATATTTGAAATGCTTTGAGTTTCCAAATTTGTTGCTAATTCTACTTTAAACGAAACGAATGAGCTGAAGTTTTGTGATTGGCATATCATTACCGCATGCCAATTTCAGTTTCAAGCTGGGCAGGCTACACCTGGAGAAATATATTCTATGAAAAAGGCTGAAACCTAATTTGTAATTATAAAAGTATTTTAGGTTTCAATAATGTTAAACACTTGAGCAAAATTTCATTTGTCTTGGCAGTTTGTCTGCAACTAAAAGAGATTTAAATGTAATTAGTTTTGATTTAAGAGTAAAATAAAATTATTACCATCTTTATAAACAATGTATATTATTTTTATAATAAATAAAATTAAAAAACCCTGTTGAAATATATAAACAATTTATAAATATTTATTCTAAACAATTTGCTTAACAATCAGCCCTATTATTTCTCCTAGTGTTCAACTTGATATTGTTTTGAAACTAAGCCATCAAAAGTGGTAACAAAAAGTGCGGCAAGAGCAACAAACGGTAGGCTAATTAAGCACTTTGAGCCGCCGCCGCAGACGTGGCCAACATCTAATCACCTGTGAAAAAAAGAAGGAGAAACACTCGACTCGGTTGGAGTTGAGTGGAGGCGAGGTCTAAATATCAAATCGATTACAAGTGAGCCCGTCAAGTGGACGTACATATATATGTATATATTTTTTAAGAGATATATCCGTCGATAATAATATAATGCCATGTCATGAGAGCGGAACTCGGGGACTCGGCTTGGATTTTGGATGACTGTTAACCCGATATTTGTTATTTGAGACCGCTGTGTTTGTGTTTACTGCCTGTCAAATTCTTGCACTTTGACGTCTGACATTGTCGCACAATTAACCGGAATTTGGTTTATTCGGAACTCTGAATTCAATGATTGTTCAGATTTGTCCAGTGCAATTAATCGTTCACTTGTTTGCATGCCACACACCGAAATCCGATCCGTAACTGGAAATATAACTGGAGCTGAAACAGAAACTGAAACCGAACTGACATTGAAAACGCAATTATGCATGGAAATCAAAATTGTTTAATAGCATTTTGTCAGCGCTGGTAATTAATGTGTAATGTGCGTTAAATCATGAATCATTTTCGCCAATGAATAGATGTCAACATGGCTTTAATTGTCTCATTTGTGAGTGACCTTCTTGCCTCAAAAGATTTGATCACGTTGACTGAAGTGGTTAAAAATAAACCCTTTATGATATTTAAATTACTGCAGTTTTTCCTTGGTCTTCGAACAAGTGTTGTAGTGGAAAAATTCTCGTGATCTTGTACCCTTTCCTATCAAGAAGTAATCATTAAAATTTAAGTCCGAATCCCTTTGGTTCAATGCACTGATATTCCTTCGAGAAGGTCAACAATTTGGGTGGCTGCAAAACAACTTTCGAAAACTGAAAATAACTGCAACTGCAGCCAGCAACCAGTGGCATGCCACATGTCCAAGGACAAGGGCAGGTAATTTGCACAAAACGCTACAGGAAGATTTAAATAATTGGTTACAATGTTTGCAGTTAATTGGGTGCTGCAAATATAAAACATAGAAATACTACATTTATATAATACTTGTTTAAGTTTGAAAAATCACCACAGAATTAATTATTTTTATATTAATAAGAGTAAGGAGGTTTTTTTTAAAGAGATTTTTAAGGGCAATATCCCATTATATTTAATTACATATTTATTTTAGTGATGAATATATTTTTGTATACCAGATTCTTGGCCTTTACCTTTAATCTTAGCCCAAAACCAACCCAATAATTTAAAGCTTAGTTAATAAATCTGTCCCGCAGTGCACAGTTTTCCACTCCCATATCCACCTCCAGCGGCGCCTGACGTCACTCCACACTCAATTTGCATATTCGCACACACACCATGTGCCCCCCAATGCGGAAGTCTGCGGGTGCAGTGCGAAAACCGCTACGCATGCGCGAAAAACAAGTTTTTCCTTCCCCCTTATCCAGCCCCCCGTAAAGCCGCAACGCACACGCATACGGAGGCAGCAGCCCCAATGACCTTGATATTGCCCCCAGGGCAAGTGTGTGTGCGTGCGTGTGGGGAAACTGGAAACTGGTCCAGTGGCAACATAAACCACGTTGGTTATGCGATCTGATTCAATACGACAAGCGATTTCTGGGCGAGGCTAAGCCGGCGGAAAAGTCAAACGACAGGCGAGTGTAAGCGAGACCTTGGCCAAGGAAAATGCCAGGGAAATGAATCAGAGAAATGCGCAGCGAAATTTCAGCAGATGCGCAATTAGTGGGCACTTACAAGGCAGTTAGGAGTTCGTCTCGAATTACATGTTCATTGGAAAGCCAAATGGAGAATAGGATTTGGATCTATGGGATTTATGCACAGGGAAAATATATATTTCATAAATATTTGGTTGTTTAAAAATTTATTATTTGAGAAGAGAGAATTCAGCTAGACAAGAACTACGTTTTGTTTTTTTTTTTTAAGAAAATTATAAAATCCTAAAATTCCGTCAGAAAATGGTACATTTTGATTATGTTTATCATTAGTAAAATTGTTGCTAAGTAAAAGAATGTTTTTTAAATAATGTTTTGACTTTTCTTAGTTATATTATTTCAAAATAAGGCCTTAAAATTTCCCCCAGTGCCATAGTTGGCTTCTCTGACTGACTTTTGACGAGTCTGCCGGTTCAACTATGTATCAGATGGATGAGCTATCAAATCACCATCTCCGACTCGGTATTTTGCTATCCTTTCCACCGGGAATAATGGATCGTATTTCCCAACAAGTTTAGCGAGTTTCGGTTTTGACTTCTGCTGGCAATAGAAATGGATGTGAATGTGGAAATGGTAATGGAAATGGAGATGGCGATGTACATAGATGATGATGTGGCGATAAGCATTTAGCATTAAATTTTTGTTAACCTTCCGCGCGGCAAAGTTGACTCGGTTACTAGATTTCAGAGAACGCTCGACTGCATCTTGAATTACAAATAATCGCAATTGTCTGCCGGCCTTATTGTTCGGTGGTAGTTTCGTGACCTGGGTCTCCGGAATCTGACTCAGAGCAGCAGCTGAAATAATTGAGAGACAACGCGAAATTATGGCTGTTCTCGTTTGGCTCTGGAAATGGCCTGCTTTGCATTGATCATCCCCACCCTTCCGCCTCGGAAACTAACCCTCATTATCTGCTCGCCGATTGCGATTAACTCGGCCAAAGTGAAAGCCCGACAAATAGAAGGCTGAATGGGCCTAGGGCCATCCCGCTTGCACACACGGGGGTTGCGGGGCAATCAAAATAGAAATAACAACAAAATCAACCTCCTGAAAGGACTCCCTCCACAGGACATATTCCTGGGTGGCGGTATCGTCGCATCAGGCAAACGCCTCGAAATCGAAATGGAAATCAAAAAGGCAGCAGCCAGAGAGGCCACACGAAGAAAATGAAACTTTAGAGTACAGTGAGGACAGGGACAATGCGACTTTGGTAATTGAAAATCTAAGGGAAATAATATTTCACAGAGCGATAGATATTAATACATTTTGGAACATTGTTTTTATAAAGTCAAACCAAGTTTTAAAATCTGTAAATAAGAAATATACAAATAGGGTTCAATATTTTGTTTATAAATTTATTTTAAATATAAAAATTTGCTAGGAAATACTTATTAAAATCAACTAGCCAGAGCAGGACTTTCCTACGGACGAGTTCTCACTGTAGTTGGTCCGTTTCAACCCTCCTTTTCAACACCCTCAAGCTAATCCGGCCATGCTCAACTTCACCTTGGGCCCGCCGCTCTTGCTTTACTGCAGTAGAACACTCATATAGCTGCTGTTCTTGTTGTTGTTTGTCAACTGATTTAATTTCCTCCTCCCTTATCCTTCGTCCTGAGTGCTAAGTTCCCAGCTCCTTCCACGCTTCCCGCTGCGAGAGGGCGTTCTCTGTTTTTGGCCACACAAACAAACCGACGGATGATGAGGCGGATGATGGCTATTATGCTGATGCTGATGATGATGATGATGCTGTTCGTGATGGCGACTTGCAAAAGGGCAAATAGCTAAGTAAATGAGAGTGTTGCTACTCGAGAACCCAGACCACATGCGGCTCTTTTGAGCTGGAGAGTGTGATGTGTGGAAATCGCTCATTAAAATATGAAAAACCGATTTGCATACTTAAATGTTTTCTGATACTCTTAACAGGCTGCTGTTAGAAGGCTGGAAAAATATATAAACAAATTAGTTAAGTATTAAAAAGAGAATCTTTGGCATGCAGATTCGTTTCTGATCATAAATAATGCCCAAAGTTCTCTGCAAATATTATGCAGGAGGCTTGGGCCATGTAGCACGTGGGTGGCAGCCAACTGTTGGCCATAAACAAGCCCCAAACAATGCCAGACATTTCAAACACAATAAATAATTGAAGCCAGCGCGGAGTCAACAAGTCAAACACATTGCCGCAACAGGCCATAGCCACTCCGGTGATTGTTGCCAAGCGCTTTTGGCCACACCACACAAAGTCCGATCTAGATATAAATCAACTTGGCTATGCACATGCCGAATGCAAATGCAAATCCAAGAGCCAAACAACAACAACTGTTTGTTTAGCAAACTCTCCAAGAAAAACCTAACAACGCTCATTTTGTTGAATTTCCCAAGCCCTCGCTGATCAGGAGGGCGGTCCAGTTATCCATCAAAATCGACAGTTTTCCAAGAGGCTCATCACACTGGAAAAATATAAGAAAATTTCAGAATACAAACACGATTTTCCTGGGTTCTAAGGAATTAATAAATAATCAATTAATATCATGATAGTTGCTAGTTAAATAATTTGTTCATAATGAAATCATTTCAATTATAACCTTACGACTTTCGTGTTGCTACTATTAATAAAGTTGATTTTAAACCATAAAGTAGGGGGTTTTTAAATTATTATTTCTATGATTAAGTATTGCATTTTAAGCTCTAATTTAAAAATCAGGCTAAGAGCTTTGTTTTCTTTTCAAATTGTTTTCAAGAGTCAAAGCATTGAAGCACGATTTTGTTTAATCTTTCATAAACATAGGGTTTCCTTAACAAATTGTGTCAATTAATTGTAAATATTTACCGACACATTATCGGTACGCCTTTTAATATATTAAATACACCACCAGGCCGCCCATGTTTTCCCCTCAACATTGTTATATATATTTTTTTTTCGTACAATCAAATTAAACGATTGCCATTAAAATTGCATCATTCGGTTGGGAGGCGCGCAGCAGAACCAATTGATAATTCCAGGTTTTTGCCAAAGAGATGAGGAGCTGGAAAACCTTTGAGATAATTAAAAAATAGTTTCGTCTTGGGTCTGCTTTGGGAGCCGAGTGCATAATGCATATATATATATATATATACATATATACTATATAGTACGAATATAAAGCCCATGTAGAAAGCAAAAGTTGGCGCTCCAAGCGAAAGAGATCGAAACTGGTAAAACGACTTGGTACCAATACCGATGCCTGGGCTAAAGTTGACTTATTGGAGCACTTAGCTCGATTCTTGTTATTGTTACCGCTGTTACCGCTGTTACTGCTGTTACCGCGTTAATGGTACGAGTAACCAACACAGTTACACGGCTCGAGTGCCTAGGCGGAGCCGATCGGCGGCCCAAGGTTCCCGCTTGGACTATAAAAAGCTTGGGCGGCGCCGTTGCGGAAGGCAGTTAACTTCACAAATCCGTTGCCGTCGGTCCTCGATCCGCTGCCCAGTTAACCCAGTGACCAGTAGCCCGACTTGTGAGCGTAAAGGCGCGTGTGAATCCCCCTTCGATCCAAAGAGAGAGAATTAAATCGAGTGCAGTTTACGCTTCACAAGGACATTCCAAATTCGTTGCAGCAAAAATGTTTAGATTTGTAAGTTGTGTTCTAGTCGAAAGTGGTCTCTTATTGAACAGAAAAATAATATTAATAATGTGTTGAGAAAACAATGAATTTCCAATTTGGTGTGCCGATAAATTTGCCTAAAAAATTATCCTTTTATTAAAATTATCAGTATACATTTTATGCAACTACTCAAGAAAATATCGTTATCTAAAAGAGTTCAAAATATATTTCCTGATTTAATTTGGCTTTCCTTTATATAGTTTAAAAATAATACCAGAACAACATCAGAGTTCTCTTCTTGTAAAGTTGCAGTGTTTCTTTCCACGTATTTTTTTAGGTTTTAATAAAAACATTTAGAGGCTGGGTGGTACATTTTTAATTTTATTATTATTATTTTTGTAAGAAAATAACAAACTGGGAATTTACTTCCAGCTTGCACTGACCACCTTGGTGGCATTAGCCTCCAGCCAGCATTATCACCAGGACCCCAAGACGGCGGCCATTATCAGTGAGCAGCGTTATCTCTCCGGAGATGGCAAGTTCGGAGCTGCCTACGAGCAGGAGGATGGCATTAACTTCAAGGAGGAAACGGATGCCGATGGTACACGTCACGGCAGCTACAGCTATGTGGATCCCTCGGGCCAGAGGCGCACCATCTCGTACACGGCGGGCAAGAATGGGTAGGTGAAAGTGTTTCTTACATTTTTATTATTAAAAAAAAATTTCATTAAAAATATTTTTAAAGAAAAATTGGTGAAAATTTCAATATTAATCTATTTATACACTTTCCAGCTTCCAAGCCTCCGGTGATCACCTGCCTCAGGCACCCCCTGCACCACCACAGCCCGTGCCCACGGCGGGTTACCAGCCACAGCAACAATACCAGCCCCAGCAGTACCAGGCTCCCGCTCCCCAGGCCCAGCCCGCTTTCCGCAGCAATGATTATGGTGATGATGGCTCCTACGATCCCCGGTACAATGATCCCTCGTTTGGACAGAACCAGCAGTCCTATCAGCAGCCTGCCCCGCAGCCACAGTACCGCCCAGCTCCCCAGCCCGCCTACAATCCCCAGCCCGCTGCCCCGCAGCCCCAGTACCAGCCGCAGTATCAGCAGCAGCCCCAGCAGCAGGCGTACTATCCCACGACCACGCCCAATCCCCATCGCTTCTCGCCGCCTGGAAAGCTCTCCCTGAACCGCACGCCCGACGGCTTCACCTACTCCTTCAACAAGGTCTAGGATCGTGCTTCAACTCGATCTAGGATCGTCCGAGGCCAAGGAGATCCTCCCACTCAGACACGCTGCATCTTCATTAGGGACCTTCTTTTATTCTTCAACTTCCTTTCTTTCCACACACACGAGAAAATACTGCCGGAAAATAAGGGAAAAGTGATGTGAAAAAAGTTCAATTTTACATTGTCTTCGTATTTTCTCTGTGTGTATAACTTGTGCTTGACTCCATCAAAACTCTTGTGTGATATGTTTAAGAGCAAATTGTAACTATATATCGTACTTCCTATATGCGAACTGTTTGTAATTTATAATCCTACACAGAGAAAAATGATATGGCATCATCCCTGGCTTGGTGTTGCTAATTAAAAATTATTAAACATATTATTTGTTTAACCTCAAACATGTTGTATTCAAAGTATCCAAAGGATGGATTGTGTATAATAATTCCAATTTCCCCATTTAATTATAATTCTTGGCGAAGTGAAATAAATGAACTTCGAAGATGTTGAACCAATTTTTAAAAATTAATTGAACAAAATGTTTAGTATGGGCCTTGGGACATCTGAGCAATCTGTAAAATAGATAAACTTAAAGAGTAAGAGCAATATATGTATGATATTGAACACCGAGTTCGTGTCCTGAGTCTTTTGAATTCAAAGGGGATTAGGTTTTAATTTCAGCTGTTAATGCAATTTCCAGCCACTTTGAGTTATAATTAATTAATTTATAGAAGAATTTGATTTTTCTTGCGAGTTTTAATTTAATTTCGAACAGATTTATCTAAACACCTCGAAGCGGTGAACGCCCAGTTAGTGCTGCATCCCCGCCCCGGCCTTCCCGTGAAACTGCAACTGCAGCATTACACAACCAACTTTCGTACATGCAAAACGGGTTCCAGCCTTAGCTTTTTTTTTGTTTTTCATTTCTGGCTCGGTTTCTGTTACGATTCTATGCGACCAACAAGGAAAGACCTCAAACTGGTTTCGCCCATTTGACAGTAATCTTGGCCAATTGTGCAAAATTCCAATGAAAATGAAATCAACTTGGCGCCCGTCCCAGCATGGATGTGGGTGTGAGCGGTGTGTGTGTGTGTGTGTTTGTGTGCAGGCTGAGCCGGAAAACCATGTGTAATCGCATTTCCAGGCGGGGGAGTGGTGCGGCAAATCAATTCCTAATGCCAGCCCGCTATTCGATTCGTCAGGCTCCAGTTGGAGTGACTTAAGGCTTAAGACTTAATTACATCCAAATATTTTGCTAAATTTTACGCCCCATCGAACGCAACAATGCCAGCTCCCCCGCTCTCTTTGAATTCTAAGTAGAATTCAATTATTATACTCGGCAAATTGTAAATAATTATTACTTTTATCAGCTTAAAACAAAATCAATCAATATAATGTCATTATTTTAAATATGTTTTACAGAAATTTAATTATTTTAATAATTTTAAGAGCAAGACTCATTATCGTTTACTTTGTGGTTTATATAATTAAGTATTTTTATATTTTGTCAAGCCAACTCAGTTGTTATTTTAATTACAAGTTCAAGCAAAGTTGTCTTTTAATAAAGTTAGTTGATTCATTAAATATTCCACAGTGTAAAAAAAATAAAATAAAAATTATACAAACATTCAAAAAACTTAGATATATTAAAAACATCAATATTAAACGTAAATATATCTTTGCAATATTTTTTTAGATTAATTTCTGACAGATTAATAAACCAATAATATTCGCAAATAATTAAATTACTTTATAATATCCTTTTTTTAGTCTTTAACAATACATTAGTAATTATTATATTATATTAAATAGTAAATGGTACCCTTAACTTAGATATGCCCTCAGGCAGTACAACTATTTTTCTCCCCTGTACTTTCCACATCCACCGCCGGCTGGCATTCTTTTTCACCAACAACAATAACAAAAACTATAACAACAACACTTACAATGGCTAACAATAATTGCTAACAATATTAGCAACACTTTTTAGAGCTCCGCTTGGCTTTCAAGGTCAGTTTTGTTGTGGACTGATCGCGGGTCCGGCTCAGCTTGGCTTTCTGCGCGGCTCTGGCTCTGGCTTCTGTTGAAATTGCTCAGTCAATTAAGAAAATCAATTCGGTTTTGTTTCTGGCTTATTGTTTTCCAACCTTTTTTATTGTTTTTTTTTTACTTTTTCTCTTCACGTGCCCCTTTTTGCACCCACTTTTGCGGCAATCGCAATCGATTCCATTTGGATCGAGTGGCTGGACTTGCTCAATGACTCAATGGATTTTTGTTTTGCGATCGAGTTTTGCGAAAGAGGTAAAAGTCTAAAAGTCTAGAATTTTTACCTGCGCTCGAATCGGAACAGGTGTCAGGGGTGTGTTTCTTAAAGTGCTCTTTGGGCGGCTTTTTATTGAAATAATTAATGCAAGTTCGCACACAGAATAAAGTACAAATCCAGTCAGTATTATATGGCTTTAAATCTTTTTAAAGGTCAAAATTTTTTATATTATTTGGCATTTAAAAAATATTAGCTAACAATTTTTTAGATACATTTCTTTTTGCTTTGCGGAATATTGAATTTTTCCAATTTATTTAATAAAATTACATTTGTCTCTTGGAAAATGTTTATTATTACAAATTAATTAATAAAATTTATTTCTAAACTATTTAATTTGTTTTTATTTCGTTTTCCCACGTTACATGTTTAATTCCCTTTTTTGTTCTTAGATAATACATTTTATTTTTATAATTTATTTATAAATAAAAATGTTCCTGTTAATATTCCTATTTATTAATTTAAAACGTTTTTTCCATTTTTAAAAACAGATGTATATTATTTTCTAATTTGCTTTCTGATATTGTTAGAGTTGTATTTCATTTTCTATTATTTAAAGTTTTGCCAGAATTTATCGCTCCATTGATGTTTTGTGGGTGCGACAATATATTGATTTTTTAATTAATTTGTGGCTCTAATTGAACTCTATAATCATTGCGTAAAAGCACGGTTACACAATATTTAATTTATTAAAATTTTTAAACTTCCGCCAGAAGAGGACGGTCTGGTGAGTTTGCCACTTCTTTGTTAGCTTAGACAGGAACCGCCTCAGGTCGATGTTGAAAAATGCTTTCTAAGTTATTAAAGTCAGTGCTAGAGGTCGCCACTCAGTTATTCAATTATATTTATTTATTTTGATTGTTTTTTATTACTTAACTTTTTTACAACCATTCACAAATAATATGTCGGTGTTGTTATTGTCTACCACGTCTTGCTACGGCTGTGTCATAGCGATAATGTTTCAACGATGGCAAGAATGCGCCTTTCATCTTCTTATAAGAATGAAAATAACAATCCTGATATATATGTACGTTAATTTAGTCTGTTTTATATTAATGGATATGGCTTGCCTCCTTATATTGCTCCCCCGTTGACCATTGAAATCCTGCCCAGAGTAGGAGCACCAAAAATATGGGGAAATCTTTGATTCCGAACATCTCACTTTGAGTTGCAATATGGAAATGATTTCCGAATTGATTGATCTTAGCGCTAAGTAAATGCATCATTAACTTTATATATATGAGTGTTTATCACTCTTATATATACATATATATTGTGAGTCGCTTGAAAAGTCGAAGAAGCCTTCGATATATGTGTTTGGGTTTACTTGTTTTTTCAAGTAATATTAATTATATTCTAATAAATAATTAAGCTTTACAATTATTGGTTGTCATGAGAAGACTCAAAATTTATACATTTTTCACAGATCGCCTCTCTTATCGCAAAAACATACTCTGCAAGCGGAGGGCATAGTACCCAAGATGGCGACTTTCTTATCAATATGATTTTTTCAGTTTCTCAGTCTCAAGAGCTATATAAAGAGCAGCCTCCTCACTCAATTCCGCAGTACAACTTAAGTGAACTCAAGTGAAATCGCCAGAATGAAAAGCCTTTATATATTTTTTGTGCTGCTTGTATTAGCAGAATGTCGATTGTTTAATGCTCCAAATTTTGATCAGGTAAGTATAATTAAACATTTTATTAATTAAAATTAAATTATCAATAAACATTTCATTAATTAAAAAATAATAAATTATATGCTCGCAAAACTCCAAACATATTCTGGATCATTACAGTGGTCTCTCAGTACCCAAGGAGGAGGTGAAACAGATCACAATGGAAATCCTATAGTTAGGGTTGGCTGGAATTCCCCAACATACCCTCAAACATATGGTAAATAAAATGCCAGTCGGGACCATAAGAAGGAATGTGGAAGGTCCAAAACTGAGCCTACATATAAAAAAAATAAATGTCGATATAAGAATTTGTACGATTTATTATGTACCAAAAAAAAAAACAAACGAACTTTAAAACTACATCATATTGTTACCAGTTGAACAATGTTATGTGGTGTTCAGTTGGCACTAAGCTATGATAGCCCAGCAACCTATGAGTATTTATACAACTTCACAAGTGTTCAGAATGAAAACAAACTGGAAACTCCCTCATCGTTTATATTTAAAGCTGCATTAACTTATTGAAAAATCCACTTAGCCTCAAAATCAAAATATATAAGCTGGGCATGCACAGCCTGAACACTGGGCGCTCGGTGCCAGCATGCTCCTCCGCCGCACCCTGTTCCGCTACCAGGGCCACATCGGTGCCCCCTTGTTGCTGGGAGGTGTGGATAGGTCGGGGCCGCAGATCTACTGCATCTGGGCTCTGGCACTCTGGCGGCCATGTCCGTGCTGGAGCACGGCTGGCGTCCGGATCTCGGGTATGAGGAGGGCAACCAGCTGATCCGTAAGGCCATCTCAGCCGGGGTCTTCGACGACCTGGGCTCCGGATCGAACATAGATCTGTGCGTGATCAAGGGGGCCAACTACCTGCGCAAGGACACGGTAGCCAGCGAAAGGGGCGGGCGGGTGATTCCACGCTTATCACCTTGATATCCGTGAACAGGTCACCGAAGAGAAGAGCTACTCGCCGTCTCAAATGATAGATGACCAGCAGTCGAGACCCAATGACCTCCAGGCAGCCAGAGAGGTCCAGCAGTCAATTGGGGTTTCTCATTTTGACCGTTTGACTTGAGTAGTAATGTGGATCTGAGCCAAGAGACTGTTGTTTGTATAGCACATGGGGTTCCGTAGATGATTTAACAAGTACTTGAAGCTTTAAATATGAGTGATAGGAAAATACCCCAGTTTTGTTTTTATTCCATTATAAAAACCTCACCAAACTTGTATCGGTGGGCGGCAGCTCTAAAATATTTTTGATTTCATTAATGCACAACTGAAAGAAAGGCTAATATATAAAGCATCTTCGAAGTATTTTTAAAGTATGTTCGATTTTATTAGGAAAATATTAATTCATTTTCAGATTTCATTTTTATCATTTGTATTATCCTCCGGTAATCGGCTTTTCCTCTTGAATTCATCCGATGTCTAATTACTTTTCCAAAGTGATCCCTGTGGCCAATAGTTGACTGAAATTATTTAAAATATGTTAGAAGTTTACAGAGCATGTCCTTTACTTTTATTTTAAGTGACATCAAATTAGCTGAAATTAATTGAAGTCCTGCCAGTATGAGGAGCACATAAAATAAATGTATACTTCTCATTTTTATGAATTGAAATATGAAAGTGAGCTGAGTAAACAAAAAACATTGAATTTGTATTCATAAGGAAGTCCCCACCTTTGGTTTTGTGCCCTCCTCTTGCGATAAGAGAGGAATTCTAAGAACCATTAAAATATCAGAGTCACTTCAAAGTCTCGTGACGAGCTTAAAACTTAATCTTTAGAGTTCAATTAAACAAAATTAATAATACAAAAATGGGAAATTGAATCCAAACACATATGTTGTAGGTTTTACTGTCTTTTCAAGCGACTCGATTAACAGTCAACAATTTTTGGGACCATCTGATCTTAATTACATGTGATTTAATTCCGATTTAATTCAGAGACGCCGATGCATGCACCACCGAAGGCCTCATTCTCTCCGATAAGAACTGCTTAAAGCTCCACAAGATCCAGCCGAGACACAGTGGCTTGCCCTTAAAATGTTTATTTCTTCATTAAAATTACCTTTATGCCATAAATGTTTGCTGACGTTTGGTATGATTTTTTAAAAATTATTTTTATTGCATTTTCAGAGTAATATAGAATAGTAATGCCGACTAAAAGATATCTGGAGATTTTAAAAATTCAGTTCTCGAGCTCGTGGGTTTTGCATAGCCAGATCTTGGTTTTGGTTTTCCATTATGAGTCAGATAGAACCTTTCACCGAATGAGTTTGCCAGATTCGAAACTTGATGTTTCTAGATCACGCATATATATTGTTTGTTTAAATATATTATTTAGTCATCATGCAGAATCACTCACCTTCATTTCATTAAAGCCCAGGGGCTGTCCAGTGATCCATTGAGATCCTAGCCACACTAGGATCGCCAAAACTATATACAAGCTCTTCATTCTGTCCACTTTACTTGAGTCGCAGCTTGTAACTGAGTAGAGTGTCTGTTTTCCTTCAAGAGGTTGAGCTCAGTTAACGGTCATATGTATATAAGTATGAGTCAATCGGGCTTCAAGTGCTGAGTCTGGTATGGCAATCGTTTTTAATTTAAATATATGAATATTTGATGTGTAATTCTATTATTTTTTTACCGATGACCAGTTTTCAGTTAAAAGCTTTTCATATATTTTTAGAAACTTGCGAATATTTAATAATTGAAGAGTAATCAGTACTGTAAAAGAAAGCCCTTAGCTCCATCGGGTTAGAGATCGGGTGGGTGGCTGATCCAGGGGTCAGGGTGGGACTACAGCTTGTGCTCCTGAGCCTTCCTATTGATAACCTTCTTCAGCTTGCCTCCTTCAGATACTTATGCCTTGATTTGCCTTTTCAAAGCTCTTTTGTCGTGGTACTGCACCCACGGAGTCAGATTTGATTTTATGATCCCGAGAGGCATTTTATTTACTAAACTCCCCTGTTCATCCCCTGGTAATTGGTAAACAAATGGAAATATTTTCTACTATTTTTACAATTTTATGGCTTTTTCGTCTTTTCCAGCGAGTCACAACACTGTCAACAATTTTCCCAACCCTCTCATCCGGATAACAGATATTTTGCACAAAACCCATCACACACTATATATATCCGCTATGCTCCATCATCTCCCGACTCACAGCCAGTCCATGGATATTCCTAGAGTTCGTTCTGGATTTAATTTTGTCAACAGCTGGCTTTGAGTTGATCTCCTTCGAAGCCGTTCGCAGAATCCTTACTCATTGTTCTCAAGAAATGCGGAGCTGCTGGCCCCAAACCAACGAAGATATCTCGTCGCTTGAAGAGTCAGAAATTATACAAATACTCATGTGTTAAAAGGGATTCATAACTCAAAATGTGTAACGGAAAAGTGAAGCATCTTCAACCCCACATAAACCTGTCAAATGTTGTAATGCTGTGAAGTAGTTTATTATTACAAAAAACTTATAAAATTTATAAATGGTTTACAATCCTTTTACATAATTTTTGAGATATAAATTTATTTTCTAGGATTTTCCAACTACTTTCTTTTATCATACCATTGGTCCCTTTGTCTAAGTGTTCCATTGGGATTTCTTGCAGAATTTCCTACGGTAGAGCAATTCATCTGAAATTATCCAGAATATGTTTGGAGTTGTCATAACATGTATTGTTTTTTTTTAAGCGACTTGACTGATATTAGTAAAAAATTGTCAGAACCATCTGATCTTGATTTCATATATTTTTGACCATCGCATAGGCTTTAATTCCGGGATGTCGTAATCCTAGACGCCGATGCATGCACCACCGAAGGCCCCATTCTCTCCGAGAAAAACTGCTTAAAGCTCCACAAGAGACACATTGGCTTGCCCTTAAAATGTTTCTTTCTTCATTAAAATTACCTTTGTGCCATAAATGTTTGCTGACGATTGGTATGATTTTTTTTTAACTGACGAATACTTCATTACGTATTCAGAGTAATATAGTTTAATAATGCCATTTAAAAGTTGTCTGGATGTGCAGCTGCTGGGGTTTACTGGATGATTAAATACATTTTTTAGGTTTCTTAGGTTTCAGTGTTTAAATTACTGAAAAAGTAAACCAAAAATTAATTAACAGAAGTTTAATTTTGCCAAAAATGTGACGCTGTGAAGAATTTTTAAAGTGTGATCGATTTTATTGGTACAAAAATAGAACAACAAAATTTATAATATCCACAATTCTGTCAAATGTTTTTAAATGCTCTTTTTGTTTTATATATTTACAAATTTTACGCAGGCATAAGCTCAGTTTTTAGCCTACCCTCTTGATTTTTTCTTAGGCTTTTCAGTGGTTGTTGATTTTTTCTTAGGCTTTTTAGTGGTTGTTGTGGGCGGCCATCTTTCCCTCTTTACAGGCTCTTCAGTGTGTGTTATTCTAATAGCTCCTCCGGTACCGACAAGAATCTGTTATGATCCGGAATATGTTTGGAGTTTTTTATTTAAATTAATGAAATGTTTAATTATACTCACATTTGCACTATAAATCAATTGAAATTCTGCTACTAAAAGCAGCACAACAAATATATAAATGCTTCTCATTCTGGCGATATCACTTGAGTTCCTTTAAGTTGTACTGTGGAATTAAGTGAGGAGGCTGCTCTTTTTATAGCTCTTGAGGCAGATTAAATAAACCACAAAAACCATATTGATAAGAAAACCGCCATTTTGGGTTCTTTGCCTTCCGCATTTTTGCAATAAGAGAGGCGATCTGATAAACAAACATAAATTCGGACTCACGTAGTCTCATGACAACCAATAATTGTAAAGCTTAATTTTTTAATATAATATAATTAATCTTTCTTTAAAAAAACAAGTAAACCCAAACACATATATATATATATGCATATCGAAGGCTTCTTCGACTTTTCAAGCGACTCACAATACTGTCAACATTTCCCAACCATCTCTTCCAGATAACAGATATTTTGCGCATAAGTCCATCTAGGTGAATCTGGGTAACAATACCTGGGCCACCGAAGGTATCTTGTCACTTGAAGAGTAATAATAATAATACAAAAACGTTACAAGGTTTTTAAAGAAGTTTTGTAAAAATTAGGCATCTCTGACGCCACTTAACCCTCATTGAAGTATGCTCAATATTATTGGTAAGATGTCAGTTTTTGGAACCCTTCTTCTTCATTTGTTTTATGTTTTGTTAATTAATTAATCCCAACCCAAATGTTTTTCATTCTGACTTCTTCAATTGAGCAGCTGAATGAAACAGAGCGAGGAGGCTGCTCTTTAAATATGTAGCTGCAGAGGCTGAGTTAATAAACCAATAAACCTATAAAATGGGATTGATAAGAAAGTTCCCACCTTGGTCTTTGTGTTTTGCGTCTTTCGAATATTTGTTGCGATAAGAGAGGAATTCCAAGAAGTCTATCACTTTTGGACACAAGTCAAAGTTTCATGCCAATTATTATTTTTTTAATCTTAAAAGTTAAAACATTTCTTGGAAAAAAGTAAACCCAAACATGTGTGAGGTGTTGTACTGTCTTCATAAAACTTCCAACCATTTTCTCAAATATTTTATCCTGATTTCATATAAACATTCCCGCCATGCTCCACCATCTCCCGCGGATATTCCAGGTGTGCGTCGTTCCTGCTTTAACTTCGTAAACTGCCGGCGGTGAGGTGATCCAATCTCTCTAGAATCGCGGAGCTACTTGCCCAGGGATACCAGCCGCCGAAGTCTGTGCGCACTGGCACATCCGTTGTGGGTGTCATTGATTGAAGGCCCCAATTTCTCCGATAAGAACGGCTTAAAGCTCCACAACTCGGGCCACAATGCCTTGACCCCAAAATGTTTATTATCTTCATTAACATTACCTTTATGCAATAAATGTTCGCTGACGCTTGATATTTTTTAAATTAACAGATAATTCATTACGTTTTCCGAGTAATATAGAATAATAATGCCATCTAAAAGTTGTTTGGAGGTGTTAAAAATGCAGGTCTCGAGCTCGTTGGTGTTGCATAGCTAGATCTTGGTTTAGGTTTTCCAGTATGAGACAGATTCATTTATTCTCTTTATATCGAAATTCATTGAGAATTACGATACTATTTAACTTCTTGATGAAGCATACAATTCTCCAAACTCAGATTAAGTAAATGTTCATTTATTATTTACAACTATGTATATATACTGTACAACAGGACTAATCTACTTACTGCTAGGTAATGCTTAAGTTAGTGGATTGGCAGGGACTATGGACTGAGGACCTCGTCCTGCTCACACATTGATGACCAGTGCCGTGGATCGATACTTTCGCTTGGGCTTGAGCAGCGGCTTGGACTTGGGCGGTCGGTGGAGCTCCACGCTGGGTGGACGTCGTCGGGATCGAGATCCTTTTGGTGGATGAGGTGGATGATCTAGGTACTTGCCACGCAGCGGTCCGGGGCCGGAAAAATTGGGCGGAAAGGCCTCAAAGTCCTCGATCTCGAGGTCGGGACGGGACTCCAGCTCGTGCTCCTGGGCCTGCGCCTTGAGGAACTTCTTCAGCTTGGGATTGTTCAGCAGCTGTACCTTGATAGCCTCGTCCAGGAGCTTCTGTTGGTCCTCGAGGTAGGCCTCGATCTGCTTCTTGGAGGCCACATTCTTGTAGCGATCGTGGCTCTTAGGTCGCGGCACTGGAACCACCTCGTAGTCATCGTGATCCGCCTCATAGACACTATACGAATTGCTGCTGGAGGCGGCTGTGGCCTTTGGCGGGGGCACTAAATGAAAGGGATCCACTTCCGCATCGTACTGGATGGGATTCCACTTGGAGCGCTTTGGTGGAGGACCCACATCCTCTCCGGATGCGGAACCTATGTGAACATCTGAGCCATAGCCAGTGGCCTTGTAGGGGATCGCTGTTACATACTTGGGCTGCTTAGGGTATCCGGATCCCGAGCTACTCGCCTTCTTGGGCACTGTGATGGGATGTTGGACACGGATCTGGGTGCCAATGGAGTATTCCCGGCTGTCCTGCACGGAAGACTCTGCGGAGTACTCGGCGGAGTTGTAGCGCTCGCCGGAATAGTCATCCTCTTCTTGCTGGAAAACAGAGTTGGGTAATAATAATTAGATAATATTTTATAAATATTTATTGACTTAACAACAAAGTATATATAATTATTATGTATGTTAAGTTCACATTTCATCAAAATTTTTTAGTTTTTTTAACAATACACTCAGGATTAGTTTAATGATTTATATTTTCAGCTCTATAAAACCACTTTTTCCAATAGTAACTTTATATTTCAGCAACTTTTTGGCATAACTCACCGATCCGTAGGGCCTGTAGTGGCTTTTCTTGGGATACTTTTTGTTGACAGGCCGATGTTTGCTTTCGTTCGTCTGCAGATCGGAACGCAGGTACCCGGCGGGTCCCAGTCTCACGGGTCCAGGCAGGGAACTCGACGATCCATGTCCATGTCCCGCTCCCGGAGCCAACGCACTGAAGTAACTTCTGCGGTAGTAAGATCTCGGAGGTCTCAGCCCGGAGGAGGCTGTGACCAGAAGCAGGGCAGCAGCCCAGAACTGAGAACCAGAGGTTATAATCCAGATTAATTGTGAGATCAGGTGTGTAAGTCCAGGTGCCAAGAGCAGCTTACATTGCAGCAAATTCGCATTTTGAGTGGAGGGTCGGGTCGGGTTTTCCTAAGCTCCTATTCAACTCACTCTTCAGTCACATCAACCACCAGCGTGGCCCCAACGAAACTGAAAGTTCGGCCAACGGACGCAACAGTTTTATGCCAGCTTCCTCGAGCCAAAGCCAAAGCCAGAGCCGCAACATGTTTTGCAATCGCCAAAGCAATCGCAATTGAAACCTGCCAGGTGAGCCGCCGCCAGTATCCACCGCCGCCAGTGGCCACCAGATTGAAATCTCCGCTTTTACGCATGGACTTGCCACTGAGATACAGCTACAGTTCACAACTCGAAGCTGGGGGAAACGAAACTCAAATTGAAACTGAAACTGAGGCATCATTTGCATTTCCAGTAGGAAATAGAGCGCATGCGCCGGGGTATGGGGTCTTGAATAAAATGTTTCTTTATGGCCGTAATTACGCATAACGATGGCCATTTGCTACTCCGAGACTGTAAATGGGCTGTGGGGATTTTGCTTTTGTGACTTAATAAGAAAGTAAGCAAATTGAACACACATAAAGTGCAATTATAGGTAGTGGAAATATGCAAAAATGTATGCCTTTTATGGATGGTGTGATGTTGATTACTCGCATTGTAATTGTTGTACAAATTGAATCAAATTAAAAGAAAAATATAAATAATTATAAAGGGTGTTTAGTATGGAACACTTTGAATTTTTTGTACAGTTTATTAAATTTTCACCATAATTGAAAATACAAATGGTGTAGCAGGGTTTTCAAATCGTCTCTTCTCGTCTCGTCTCGTCTTTAGTAAACTTTAATCCACAATTTTAGATACTATTTTTTATGACTAAAAAATAAAATATAAACCCAACTTTGCTTTGAAGAAAAAGATTAAAAAGATGGCAAAGCCTAAAAGAATTTTTAAATTATTAATTATTCAATCTAAGCGTTTGAGGCAAAAATCCCAAAAATCACATTACAATTTTCCCCTCTTTTTCCCACTTTCCCACTATTAATTTCTTTCTCCACCTTAACCATTGTTTGCCGCCTCCAGCGAGTCATCCACCCACTCTTGAGGGGCAGAAGAGACGCCTTATCGAATCGCTTGAACTGAAAACGATCTGCAAACGGGTTTCCACGGCGCATTAGCCATTCCGATCAGTTACCCAATAAACGCTTGCCGCTTTAGGCCCGAAGTTCAGGTTCAGCGGGGGCCACCGCCAGTGAGCCAGGAAATGTTAGCCCAGCTGGCTTCGCTTTTTGGCCTTTTTTGCCGGCACGCTTGGACTACTTTCTATGTGGCCAGGATGCGCGATCGTAATGCGGAAGATGTATACCATACGGAGGCAGTTTGTCTTGTCTGTGGAAGCTGGGGAAGTGGAAATAGAAATGGCAATGGATGTGGACGTGGACGTGGATGTGGATGTCGATTTGGACAGGGGGGCAGGGAGTTGCATAACATTTCACCACGCTTCATTTGCACAATTATTTTGCACTCTTATCCTGTCCGCATGTGTCTCGCTTTTCAGTTTTCTTTTTACTTTTTTTGCAGCTTGTTTTTTCGCTGTTCCCATGGCAGATGGAGATTGCTGGCAATTAAAGCGATGCTTTAATTAAATTCCCGTCTAAATTGAAGCCTTGGAAGTGCATGATTGCTGGACAAGCGGACAATGGGTGGTTGGCCCCCACTCCCACTTTCCACAGCCAAGGTCAAGCTCAAGTTCAACACGCGTGACAATTGTGGCAAAGTGGCCGTCGCAATTGTTGCAACTTTGCTTAATTTCCCGCTTCCTTGTGAGCGAATCGAGCTGCACTCGCTCTTGGACTTCAACTTCAAAGTCAGCTGCAGTTTCCGCTGGGTCTTGACAATGCCACCAAACGGATTTCGCTTTTTTCGGCCAACCTGCTGAGAGCTTTTTTGTGAAAGGAGTTGCGGCTGGGGCAGGGACCTGCAAATGGGTTTCGGAATTTTGGGCATGGCCAGGTGAGCTGCCCAGAGCAATGACTTGATTGCCCAGGCACTCCGCTCCACCTGATGCCAGCTCCCAAATTGGCGGGAATTCAAATGATCCCATAAAGCAAAGCGGCTCGAAAGGGTGCCGTAAATAACATAGGTTTGTTTCGGTTTATTAAAGGGGCCACTGTCCGATTTGAATTCAGATTAAATCGGACTCGGAGTGTAGGCCAATTTAATATTATCGCCAAATTGAATACTATTGAGGATCTAATGACTTTTGGTCCAAGGAATGCCTACACCTGCAGCTATTTGAAGTAAGTGGCCATGGGAAAAAGTGTTTTATTTTGGCTTTCTAAAAAAACATAAAGAAAGCAGTATTAACATATTTTTGGAAAGTAAAGCTTAACTAATCAATATGTGTTATATTTTGTTTTAAAGTATTTTATGATATTTTATTAACCTTCTTAATATTTGAATGTTCAATAAATTTATTAATTACTTTTTCTTTTTTCTTTTCATTTAAACCGTATAAAAGTTGATTGCCTTTTTTAGTTATATTTCTACATACTTGCTTACCTTCTTAATAGTTTGTTTTAATATTGAAACCTTAATATAAAGGTTAAAATTTAATACTTTGTAAAAACCGATAAAACTTTTATGTATTTACATATTTTAGTTTATTAAAAATATAAGTAAATTAAATCATCAACACATTTTACCCTAATTGAATGATTCCCAATTTAAAGTTCATTTGGTTATATGTAAAATCAGTTTATTAGCATATCTCTATTATAATAATTATAGATTATTCTGCGTTGGCTTAAAATGCTAAATTAATACATGTTCGGGTTGCATAACAACAACAAAGGCAGCCAGACGGCTCACAAATTAGTCAAGATCAAGGTTTGTTTATGTGCATATATGTATATGTAGTATGTATATACATATATATATATATATATATATTCAACGAATGCCGCCGATTCATTCGTTCGTGGGTGAAGTCAAAGTTGGGCAGATGATCGTAAAAATAAAAGCCAACAAAGTTGTGGCTGTTTTTGCCTCCGCGCCGCGCCTTCAGAGGATTTCTCTGTTTTTGCTGTGAATTTAATGCTGCTGCAGTCGCAGCTGTTGCTTTCAATTAACTTTTGCAGTGTTTCTGGTGTCAACTTTAGTGCACAGGGAAAAGTATATATAAATCTTATTAAGTCATAATTTTTATAAATTTTTAGAGTCAATTTTACAGCACTTTTTGGATTTTTTGTATTTAATTTAAGAGACACTATAATTAATTAACAAGAAATTGTTTGTAATTTTTACATAGAAAATCTGAAGCAATGACAAAAAATAATCTTTAATGTAACTTGATTTTGAAGATTTCTTTTATGATTTAAAAATATTTAAAAAATTATAAATGATAGCCTTGGCTCAAACCTTAAAAGTGGCTTTTAATGAGTTGAAATTTTGATGTATTTTTGATGAATAAATTTAATATTTATAAAATCAAGTTGGTTTCTATAAAAATCTGGCCTATTTTTTTTTTAATATTTCACCTATTTTCTAATGAAACAATATTAAATTTCCAACGACTTCTCTGATATTTCTCCCTGTGCACCTGCAGGCTGATTAAGCACGCAATTCCCAGCAGAATGGATTGAGACTCAATCTGGGAGACCCACGCTGATCCGCTGCCCCGCGGAGCTGCGCTGCGCTGACTGTGCTGCCGGCGTACCGCCCACCATGAGAGCGTCGCCGCTGAAGCAGAGGCTGCTGCGCAGGTGCTTGCGGGGATCGGCGGCAGTGGGTGGAGCGGAGGGAACCTCATCCAGCATGTGTGTTGTTGCCGCCGGGCTCTCGTTTAATTTTGGCAAGATTTTCCTACCGCTGGCCTGGTGGTGGTAGTTATTATTGTTATTTAATGGCTTGGCCCGACTAGTTTCCATAAATGAACGCGACTGCTGCTGCTGCTGACGCTGCTGGAACTGTTGATCTGGCTGCTGATGGCGACTTCCGGTGGGCATATTTGGCTGCTGACGAGGGCGACTTTCGTAGAGGGATTCTGGTAACAAATCTACTTGGGGATCCTCGTAGTAGGCATACTCTGCCGCCTCCTCGTTGTAGGTCACATGCTTCTTGGGCAGACCAGGACTTCGCGTCAACTGCAATCGCCGCACGCGGTTGTCTAGGAAGTCCATCGAGTCCTGATCCTGCAGTGATGTCGGATGATGCTTTAGTATCTTCTTGGGCATCGGCAGTGGTCGCGGCCTTGGTCGCCATTCGGGACTGTCGTTCAGGGGCTTCTTGGTCACCTTCGGTTCCAGTTCCACACTGAAACTGCGCACATTCCGCTTGACCTGGAGCTTGGGGCTGTTCTTGGAATTGAGTTCCACCTCGCGCTTGTCGTTCAAGTCCATCTGGGGTCTCCTCACATTGTTCTGCGTGGCATTATCGGCCTCGTTCACATAGTCGTAGAACTGGATCTTGGAGCTGTAGGCCTGCTGGCGGCGACTGGCAGTGGCATCCATAATAGATTTGTCCTCTATTTGTTCCTCTCGCGGCTTGACTTCGGTGAGCTTGGGTGTCAGCTCCCGACGCATGCCCCTTCGCAGGCCAGGAGCGGGATTTGACTGCAGATTGTCGTAGAACTGAATGGAGGAGCTGGCAAATTCCTTGTGAAACATCCGTCTCGTATCCACCTCGGTGGGAGAGGGATCTTGAACGGAGGAGAGTCGCTCTAGGGGCCGCTCCACAGCCAACTGCTGGCTGTTCCTTCTCTTCACTCGATTCTCCACCGCTGAATCCGCTCGAGAGTCATCCGGCCAGAAGAAGTGCGACTCCTGGCGATTGCACACCTTCACAGCCTGACGCTCCACCATTTTGGGCGGCAGACCCGTGTAGAACTTGCCGTTCAGCATGATGGCTGCTGGTCAACCCGACCGAACGACGACTGATCCGAAAACCGACTGACACACAAAGAATCCGGCGGAGGCCAAGAGCCAACCGGCCAGAGATGTTGGCGGCACCGTGAGCGCTGTCATTTGTCGTAGGCGTCGAGTTTGCCTTTGAGTTCGCAGTCGAGTTCGAGTTTGCTCAGGTGATCAGCGATCCGAGGGGCCCAGACTAATTTGCGATTCTTGCGCAAAAAAATAAATAACAACATAAGACTGAGAAGCTGTGAATTTTCCAACTAAAAGATACTCTAATGCGTGAGCGAAATAAAAGTTAAAGTTGAAAGTACAAAAGGTTTTCTAATTATTTATAACATTTTTAAAAGCCATTCTTAGTGGGAAGATTTTACATTCATTCCGGTTAATTTTGCAATAAAATTATCTTTAAAATTTCAAATAATTTCTTTTTTTTTGTCTTACAAATACCAAATATCTTTGAAATTTGTCTATACCCTTTGGCTAACTCAACGAATGACTTGTATTATTAGCAAACGAACGCAAACAGCATTCGAGGCAGAAATTTATTTGCTGCCAGTGCAGCGTCGACGCAGACAGCGACTGCGACTGCGCTGCCACAGCGACGAGTTTCCATCTAAGGTCAAATCGCGGCATTTTTCACTTTTGGAACGAAAAGCTGCTTCTCGTGAGCTCAGCGTTTGACCAAATGTTTTGGTTTTTCTGCTTCGCTTTTGGCCAGTCTTTTTTTTGGACCAAAAGCGAGAATGCCGCCAAAGTTGGCCAGTCAAGAATAATAAACGACAACAGCTGCCAATTATGAGGTGCTTTAATGGCTTCTATGCGTAACTTGGCCAGAAGTAAGTGTAGTGGCACTCAATTGATGCTCAGTATGGTCCACATTGCGTATACGTAATATTGCATCAGGGAGACGAATATTATTTCAAAGCTACATAAGTACCTACAAAAATAAAGTTAAAAACGATAGCTAAAACTTTTTAAAGGCTTTTTATTAATATTTTATATTTAAAAACAATTTACATGAAAACGTAAAACTCATAAATAGTAATAATTCAAGTAAAAACCAATCAAAGCGTAAGGAAATATTTTAAATTACTATTAAATTAATAATAAAAGCTTTAATATATCCCAACGATTATGAATATTTTATTTATACAGAAAAACTAGCAACATTTAACAAAATATTTAATAAATATATTTAACAAACAAATCAGAATTTATTACAAACTAAACTTAATTAATAATGCTTTAAAAATAAACAAAAAATCATAAATTTTTAAAAATATTCATCCCCTTTCCGCTAAAAAATTTGTTTAATTTTATTTAATTAAATTAAATTTATTTTCGCTTGATCTTTACATGGTTTGCCATTGGAATCGATTGGGGGTGTGGTGTTGGGAGCTTTGCTGATGGACACTACTACTGCTACATGTTTGGTTTTCATTTTCATTTCATTTTCATTATCGTTTTCTCTCGCCGAGCTTAGTAGAAGACGTAATTGGAGTACGTAATTAGCTTAATGTACAAACAATGCCATAGAAACACACACAATATACACGCGGGCTGAGTAAGGGGTTCACTAGTTGCTGGGTCTGATCTGGAGCTGCATCGAAATGATATATCTATATATCTCAGTGTGGCTGTTGTTAGTAGCTGGGGTTAGTACACGGAACTACAAATCTGCGGGGGATATGTTAGGTTGCTTAGACTAGATTTGATTCGACTGACACTGGGGCTCTATGCGTATAAACTGACATTTACAAATTCCTTTGCCGGGTAGTAGGGTTTGGGTGCTGCTCTCGAGTGAGTGAACCAGAAGAGGGTATTGTAATGTTCATTCATTTTGCGTGTTTATTGGTTTCTTTGATTCACTCAATCACTGAGTACTCCCTAATCAAAACACTACTGGGTAGTGCGTTTAAACATATACTTGGATTCGCTCTTGGCTGCTTAAGACTCTATTTACAATTTGTATTTATATGTATAGCTGGGAGCATTTAGCCTTTCTCCCTGACTTGGCTTACTGTTGTTGCTGCTGCTGCTGCTGCTGCTGCTGCTGCTGCTGGGGGGGCAGGAGTTGCATGGGTGACATCACTATTATGTTGGTGGCTCCACTGGCGGCCTGGCCGTATTCCAGTGGCTTCTGCATCGCATCCACATCTAGATCTGGGGCCCGGGTAATCACACAGTACTGGTTCCCATTATATGTGACGATGGGCATCCCGGCATGTTGCATGTTGCCGGCGTGCTCGGTCAGCTGGGCCTGCATGTAGGTGGCAGCCGTGGGGGAGTTGGCGATGATGTGCGACACCGGCACCGCCACCTGGATACGAGGGGAGAGGGGAGACACGAGGGAAGGGTGACAGAATACAGAATACTATACAGAATACCGAATTATGGTAGAGCTACAAGGGTCAAGGTGTTCAATGTTGCTGTTGGCTGTTTGCTGTTGGTGTGGCTGTTCTGTTCTGTTGATGTTCTGGTGGTTAATAGGTAGTTACTTCTTGGCCCGGCTGCTGGCTGCTGTGGTTGTTGGTGTGGTTGCTAATACTATTGTTATTGTACATAGGCGCACTGGTCTGTTGCTGCTGCTGCTGTAGATTTTGCAGGTGCTTTCTGGCTGCCTTCTTCCCGTGGGCCACGTGTTGCTGCTGCTGCTGCTGCTGTTGCTGCTGTTGCTGATGCGACTGTTGCTGTTGCTGATGGCTGGCATTGAGTATCATCTGATTTTGTATGATTATCTTCTGCTTGCGTGCTTGGGCCTCCATTTGTATCTGGTTCTGGTTGGCGTCCATCTGGTAGCTGCGATTACTGTTGCCGGCCTTAGCAATGACTCCTGCCGCCGCCGCCACTGCTGCTGGTTTTGTTGACTCTACGACTAGCCGTTCCGGCTGTCAATACTAGACCATGAAATAGAGCAAAAGAACACGAATTAAATCTACTCCATGGAACTGCAAAGATATCCGCCTGGTTCCGTGCTGCCAGGAGGCTCTACCGACATCTTCTCACCTCCAGATGACTCTTGGCATGGATGGACCACTCGTCCCGACTCGAGAACATCCGGCCGCACAGCTCACAGGTCCAGGAGAGCTGCTGCTGGTGGTGAGGGATGATGATCCCGGGAATTGCCGCCGGCGCCCCTTGTGCGGACTGCACAATAATGTTCTGGGCGGCCACCTGCACGGCCTGCTGCTGCAGCTGCAGCTCCAGGCTCTGCTTGTTGTCCTCCGGCGGCGGATCAGGTTGCTCCTTCTTCTTCACCATATTGTTCAGCCGCTTGCCCAGTGGAGCAATATTCGTGGGTGTCACGTGTTTGAACTTATTCATATGGATCACCAGCTTGTCCCGACGGGCAAAGGCCTTATTGCACACCTGCAACATGAAGCAGAATCGAAGGGGATTGGTTAGAGATTGGAACATACCGAAGATGGCCAGGGGGCCATCAGGGGCTCGAGGGCAGCTTATACTTCACAAATATAGGGCTTCTCGCCGGTGTGGATGCGCATGTGGATGGTCAGTTTGTCCTTGCGGGCGAGTCCTTTGCCGCATACCGTGCACTCGAATGCCTTATTGGTGGCTGGAAAATATCATAATAAAAACTCATTGATGACTTCTATCCATGAATAAAATGTACATTATTTGTAAAGATTTACTCACACTTCGAGGGATTGGTTTTGCGCACCCCCGAGGAGGCCTGCTGCACCTGTTGCAGCGCCTTCAGCCGGCTGGCGGGATGCATCGAGCCCCCCTCAACGTATGGCTCTGTGAAGGGAATGAGGTTCGGCTTGGGTATATTGTAGGTGAGCTGCTCGGCCGCCGACCAGGTGCCGAGGCTCTGCAGCACCCGGACGCCGCCCTCGAAGCCCATGCCGTCGTCGGGAACGGTGAAGGTGCTCTCACCGGCTGCCGCCGCCGCCGCTGCGCTCGAGGAACTGATCTGCGGCACTTTGATGGTGGCCGCGTAGTGTTGTTGCTGCTGTTGCTGTTGCTGCTGCTGCTGCTGCTGTTGTTGTTGCTGCTGCTGTTGCTGCTGCTGCATGTTACCATTATTCTGTTGGTTATTATTGTTGTTGGCCGTGGTGGGGGAGCCCTGTTGCTGGGAGGATTGCTGCTGCTTGAACTGAATGGCCGCCTGGGCCATTTGCTGCTGCACAGCCATATGGGCCTCGAGATATGCGTTCTTCTGGGCCACCGTCATCTTGTCCATGTTAACGGCGCCGCTCTGAGGGAAGAGGAAAGGGGAAAAGGATGAAATCAAAGGGATTTAAATAGAATGAAACAGCATTTAGTCGGTATTCAAGGGGAAGTAATACCCCCCAAAGGCTAAGAGTTTTACATTTTCTACAATTAAACTTTTGGAGAACATAAACCTTTTTGCGATTTAAAATCTCTTCTTAAAATGATGTAAATATTGTGTTAATCCCTTAAGGCAGGGGTTTCTGATTTACAAAGATCCTACTTACATAATATAATTCCATAGTTGCACTTTTGATATTCACGATAGTTGGGTTTTACTAGGGCATAGCACACTTTTCAGCGAAAAATCTGTATAAATCGGGAGCACGACAGATAAGATAAATCACAGCTCTGAATGGTTATTAACGAACTTTCTACTTTATTGTTCGAGGTCAAGTTTACAGCTCAAAAACAAGCAAGGAATAGCAATGAATCCTTTTAATGATCACATCTATATCTATAATTCTTTTGTTTATAGAACTTCCATTAGTTATATTCCCAAAATAAGTTATCATTTAGATTCCCTAGATCTCTATCCGTGCAAGGGTATTTAAGTCACCGTCTTCTCCCTTTTGCTGCCTGTGCCATTACCATTGTGTTCCCGGAACCCAAGCAATGCCACCCCTAACAAGCGAGCGCTGGAACTGTGGGGGAGTGTTCTATGTGTGTGCCCTGTGTGTGTGTTGTGCGAGTGTTGCGAAATTTCGCCGACGTCAGCGTCAACGCTGGCCGAGGCAGAGCCCAGAGGCATCCACCCCCCTTTCGGGAAAAGCACTCGACTCTCGGACACGGACTCGACTCAGTGCGGCCTGCCCTTGCGCAAAAATTTGTGACTTGAGCTTTTGGCCGCTGTGGAAGGCGAAGCCGAAGCCGAAGCCATCCCCCTTTTTGCGGGCGTTGGGTTGCCACCCCCTTGTGGTTGTGTGTGTATGCCGGCCGCTTCTTCCTCTTCCGCTTATACGGGCTTCCTCTTCCTCTATCGCCTCTTGCCTCGCGACCGTAGCCTTTTCTGGACCTGAGGTTTGAGGCTTTTCCGTGTCTGCCCGGATTTATTTTTAAGCGCGCTATATTTAACGCACAATTTGGGCTTTTCTTCACTATTTTTGATCAGCACTTTGGGGTTATACTTTTCACGAACGATTTCTTTTTCTTTTTTTGGCACTTTTTGGCATTTCCTTAAACCACCACCCCCCTGGGCTGCTTTTTCATATATCTCTTGGCCATTGACATTTGCTTGCGCCCTTTTCACTGCCATTTGGTGGGCTTTCACCGTGTTTTTCCCGAGGCTTTTCCAACGTTTTAACTGGCGCTGCCGCTTACCACACTTGAAAATCAATACGAAATGGCCGCTGACTGCTGACTCCGCTCCGCTTTTCCGATTTTCCGCTTTTCCTCGACGCGAATTCAGTGGAAATGCTGAGCCGCCAAGGATTCGCCGTCGTCTACTTCCCAGCGCCTATTGTTTGTGTATGTATTGCGAAACCGATTCAATTCTCTTTCAGTTCTGTTCAGTTCCGACTCGACGTCGACCGCGGCTGCGACTGCGACGCCGGCTGCGCAGTCGCTGGGGAAAGCTTCGGCGTCTATTATTTTGAGTAATTATTTGTTATTTTCAAAAGAACCCCGCGCCCAGGACGCAGGACACGAGCGGTGGCCACAAAATCAGCGGACAGATACCGACCGCCCTGCCTGGACGTTGGCAATAATACAACAACAACAAAAAACGCGGAAGAAAAGCCACAGAAATCGGAGATATGGGTAGGGGGACGGGTGGGTGGTAAGCAGGCCGTAGAAAGCGTTGCATAGCGCACGGCGTCCGGAGAGCTTTGGCTCTCACCTTCATCCCTCCCACTGCCAACGTTCCCGGGGGTGGTTGCTGGGAGTGATGGAACGGCCTGGCATTGAAACATGCAGCCGCAACAACAACTTTTCGCAATCTCAATTGCTGAGGTGGCGGCTTATAGGGCCACAGTGGGTTGGATTTCAGCAAAATGTAGAAAAAGATAGAGAAATAGACTGCTAAAAAGATAGATAGATAAAGATATAGATAGATAGATGTATGGATAGATAGAAAGATAAATAGATTGATAGATAGATTGATAGATAGATAGATAGATAGATAGATATATAGATAGATAGAGAGATAGATATATAGATAGATAGATAGATAAACAGATAGATAGATGGATAGATATAATAATACATATTTAATAATAAATATATAGAAAGATATATAGATACACTGATGGACAAAATAATAGGTGTGTGTTTTTTTCCCCTTTTTAACTTCTTATATCTAAGCCATCTTTTCTCTAATCTCAAAAAATTAAAGCTTTTTAAGAACGTATATTAATTGCCTTTAAACCAAAGGCAAAAAATATTTCAAAAAATTCTTAATTTCTAAGTAAATTAAATAAATCCTTGAAACCCCCCCCTTTTGGCTGGTCATAATAATAGGTGTGCTAAGAGAAATGTTTAAATAAAATGCACATTTCCCCCTTTTTTGTCTTGTTTTATATTAAAGAAGGTGTCTGGCAGCTAATAGCCGGTATATCTGCCATTTTTGGCAGGACTTTCTCCTTCTGTCTTGGCCTGAAGGACATTAACTGGCGACAAGTTCCAATTGGAATGCCATACCATGTCCTTTGGACAATATCCCTTTTTTTGGGCAGAACGTCTTTCCTATCTCTCCTTGACGTTCACCCCATAGATTCTGGACAGGATTGAGGTCCTGTGATTGACTTGGCGAGTCAATAACAGCCATATTTTGCTCTCGGAACTAGTCCTTTACTACTTGAGAGGCGTGTTTTGGGTCGTTATCCTGCAGGAACTTCCATAAAAGTGGCATATTATCCTCGGCATATGATAGCAGCACCGTCTCCAATAGATCTTTGTAGACGAATGTGTCTGTTAATCATCTTATTGATGAGTCAAACGGACACCATAGCATGAAAAGCAGCTCCCATATCAGCAGGCTTCCACCTCCATGTTCCACAGCTTTATATAAGGTCCTGGGATCAAATTCTTTGCCTCTAGGACAACGAACGTTCCTTTTAGCAACAGCAAAAGGAAAGTATTTGATCCCAGGACCTTATATAAAGCTGTGGAACATGGAGGTGGAAGCCTGCTGATATGGGAGCTGCTTTTCATGCTATGGTGTCCGTTTGACTCATCAATAAGATGATTAACAGA